>CM021100.1:131438288-131499373 GCA_007115665.2 Sequoiadendron giganteum
AGTTGCCAGTTGAAAAATATGGTAAAGGCTTCTCTATCATAAAATAGATAGGTTATGATGACCACAATGGCTTAAGGCTACAAAAGCAAGGAATGAAAAATCCTATTCAACTTAAAAGCCTACCTAAGAACAAAGGGCTTGGGTATCAACCATTAGGATTGGATGCTCTTAGTACTAAGTTTCCTTTGGGTAAAGATGTTAACTATTTCGACGATTTCAAGGCTTCTAGGGATAATACTAAGACCCACCCTTGTGAGAAAAAAACACTAATGACCAAGTCTGGATTAAAACCTTTTGGGATCCTAAAGTTTTCTCAATCCTTACCATATCTACCTTGTCCCTAATCTTTCCAAATATTTATGATAACTTACCCTTAATCCACCCATAGCTTATGGATTGGGCTCAACAAGGACCACCAAGCTTGGATACTTTCAAAAATAATGAAGCTATAGCTAAGTTCATGGAACTTTGAGAGGGTATACCCTAGGGTGATCATAAAGCTATCTTTACCATAGGTCTTAACACTGTTGCTTACTTTGGTAAGTCTACTCCACCTTCCAATCGCAAAAGTGAAAAAATAAAAAAGAATAGGTCTCTAGGTACAAATTGAAAGGCGCCTTTAGACCAAGAAAAGGTACAAATAAAGGACACATCTGAGGGTTAAAACCTCCCTGAGGCACCCAAGGATGGAAGGTTGTATATGCTCCTCACCAATCAAGAGAGATCTCCACTTTTCGTAGAGAAATCAAAAGAAATCAATATCAATACAACTGACGATGAAAGAATCATACACTTCATGGCTCCCTAATAGAAACAAAGAGGGGAAATTCATCAGATTTTCTTAGAAGGACAAATCCTTTTTTTCCTAGTCTTATGCTGACATATCAGGGTTGGATATTGAACTATTCCTTCATCACTTACCTCTCTATCTGAGTGCAAATATTGTAAATAAAAAATTAAGGAAAATGCACCCTTAGACTGCTTTATTGGTCAAAGTTGTGTTGGTTTATTTTTGTGCTTTAAAGCTCCAACTAATTCCTAAAATAATCTAAATGAATAGCCAATTATTATGGTCAATTGTTTTAGGAGTTGGCCAATGAACAGGAGAAGAATTTCAATAATTTTCTCCTCTGCACTTCAGGCTTTGTAGAACCTAGGAGAGTGGTTCTATATAATATCAATTAGGATTTCATATTATTTGATATCATATATTGCTTTAAAACAAGTATACTCTCTTCTTTATGACCAAGATTTATAGGAAAACAACAAAAAGAGCTAAATCCTTGGAGTTTAATGTAATTATGTGTTTGAGAGTATGCAAATAACATCATATAGTAACTTATAACTATAATGGAAACTTGATTTTAAGATTGATGACCAATGAATTATAACTAGAGACATTCATACTAATTGGTGCCTTAGACCTAAGCAACCGAGTCAAGGAAGATGTAATTGAAAATTTATATAACAGTAGTTAACTTAGTTCCATGAAAGATTAGTAACAATTCCTTACATTGTTACTCTTTGGATTTTGCAACTAATTCTTGAAAGATCGAAAAATAGGTTAGGGTTCAAAACACATAGGGTTTTATACTAAATTTGGGATATTTCACCAAAATTACTAAAATAGAAGATGGAAAATGGGGTGAATGAACCTAACTATTCTTCTATTTCATTCAGGAAATGAGATCCCTCAAGTTAAAATCCACTTTCAACCCTTAGGTGAGTGAATACTTTGAGGAATCTTGCAATTGCCTTCATTTGTATGAATGGGCTAAACAACACTTTTAAGAGACACATTAAAAATAGTAAATCAACTCAAAATTGAAATGTAAGACCGGATCTAAGTAGATTAAACATAGATCTAACAAACACAATTTATTTCACACAAATCAGATGAGTGGAGGACACTTAAAACTTATTTCAAAAGCAATCACAAAGTGTCCTAAGATAACTTTTTGACATAAATGACTGAACAAGGGTTTTGGGAGAAATATTAAAAATATCAAATGCATTTATTTATAACATGTAAGATTAGATCTAAGAGACTAAACATAATACTAGCAGAAATAGTTTATTTCATGTAGATCGGATAAAGGGAAAATCTTGTGCCCCTGTTACAAAATGGTCTTCCCAAAAGCTATCTAAGGACTCATTCGCCCATTGGCAAATGGGTCCTTGTATGGATTTTCAAAATTAATTTATGGGTGCTTTGCTCTGTCTCTGCACTTTCATATTCTCCAGGTTTCATAGTCAGGCAATCAAAAATAAATATGAGATCTGAGTTTCTGTGAGATGACAAAAAAGGTGACAACAAATGCAACTTTGCAATTTTGCACTTTTGAGATCTTCAACTTTTCTTCAACCTACAAATCTATAACACAAAAAGAGAGGGTAAATTTATTTATTTTTGGTGAATGGGTGTTTGCCTTGGTCAAACCCCGTTTTGGTAATTAAACCTTGAAATGAAATGAAACATGAAAGAGGGAATGAAAAATGAACAAAGCAATGTTACCACTCAACAAACCCTTGCATCAACCTTGGAATGTAGATATGAAACTTGCATGAAATGTCTTCAATGGATGTGGATCTTGAACCTTAAATCTCACTTTAAATAGTGATTTGAATACTTGAATGGATCATGAAACCTACATCACCATATTAGCTCCAAAAACATGCATGATGCAAGAAGACTTTAACATGACAATTGGATCTTGAATGCTGAAATAAAACTTCAATAAATATACCTTTGAATGCCTTGAATTTCTTTTCTCTAGGATTTGAAATGATGAAATAACCTTATATTTATAGGTATGTATCCTCAATTTCCCAAAATTCAAATATCACAAGCCGACATTGAAATATAGATTTGAAAACATTAAAATGCCACCAAAAACATAATTTAAATTTAGGTCCTAGGTCTAAGGGAGGACCCATTCACCCATGGGAGAATGGATCCTAGGTCCCTAAACTTAGGACACACATTTCTCAATGAAAAGTGTTATGTTAAGGCATTAATGAATGTCGGGTTTCGTCTTCAAAAAATGTGATTAAAGGGCCAATTAAGGAAATATTAAGCTCAATTAATTAAGGGATCCCTAAATAAGTGTGAAAGTGTAAAGAGGTACACTTTACAACACTAAAATAAGGCACAATTAAGTCCAAATTAACTAGGAGGGCCCAAACAAGTGGGAAAATGTAAAAGGATACATTTTTCTACACTACAATTCTACTTAAAAATCCCTATATGCATTCAAAACATTCAATATTCCTTATATAGCATATTAATATATCCTTTGAATAGAAGTCATAAAAGAAACATTCAATCACACAAAAATTACAAAGATGAATAGAAAAGATCTTTGATCAATTTGCATTCATAAATGAAGAGAGGTACACATTTTAAGAGACAATTGGTTGCAGATTTGTCATTGTATATTCATGTATGGAACCAATACTATTGTATAAAATTAACAGTTACATCAGCATTCTTTTCGATGAAGACCTAGACCAGACATGTACATACTACATGCATACGCTTTCCTTACAAAATTTTCCAAGATCCTAACAGAATGGCCTTGAATTCCCTTTTATATAAATGAGGGAGCAAACAAGCTTCAGGCCATGGACATATCTCATATTTTCATTTGACAATCTTATCCTTCAAGGATCAAACAAAATAAGTTACAACAACCCCATGGGGAGAGACAAATATTTTATTACAAGACAAAATAGTTAGATATTTCATTGAAGAAGATTCTCGTTGATCCCAAAGTGATGAAAGAGGAAAGGTGGAAGTACTAGTACTATGCTGAAATCTTCCATCATCTTTTACAATTTCAAAAACACCTGAGGAGGAAGTTGACTAGGCCATATACGACAAAATAGGCCCCACTTCTACAAAAAGACAACAAGACCATGGGATACATCTATTTAATATAATTTTCAACCCATGAACTATACTTTTCTTCTAAAGGATAGTTGAAAACTAAGATCTTCTACACTTTATTATTGTGAGAATTATACCATGCATTTGTTATTTCTTTGGTCTCCTTTGTAAAATTGTCTAGATTAGTCTCCATCTTGAAAAGGTCATCTAGTGAGTTGTTCAAGAGAGCTAATTCTGGCTTACCATCCTTATAAATATAAGATGAAAGTGATGGTATTATGTCTGCAAACTCTACCTTCCATGCATATAAAGACTTGATTAAACTTGAGTTATCCATGACTTTAGGTATACTCCCATGTTATATGCTTTTAAACATATTTAATTTTGACTTGAATTACATGTCAAGCTTTGTTTAAAAAGAAAAAAATTCCACCAACAATTCTATTTGCTCATTAATTTGTGTCAAATTCTTGGGGGCACTCCCATCAAAATATGTCATTGTTATCATTTCTTTGATTGAAGTGGCCCTAAGGATCTACTTACTCAATACATCTTGGATGCTAGTTTGTGTTTGCTTATTCTTAGCATAAGCCTTGTGAAGTCCATCAAATGCACTCTAAGCTCCCTTAATCTTATGTAAGACACACGATATTTTATGACCTAATAGGTCATAAATAATAGTGGCAATATTTTGGCCTCTTCTTTGGCCTTCTTTTCATTCTCCCTACTATGTTTTAGTTGATCCTTCATTTATTTGATTCTCAAAGATAAAGTATCTTTATCCTGATTCAAGAATTCAACTGATGTGGATGGAGAAGGTGGTGGATCCACAAATTGAGGTGGTGGAAGTTGAGCTACCACTTTATTGTATTGTTCCTACAACTTTACATGCTTAGCATGCAATCTTTCATACTCCTCATCTTGCCTCTTAGCAGTCTCAACACTAAACATGGTTGTATGGACAACCAATTGAGATGCCTATGGTGTTAAGGTATCTAATGTTCTCTTGATTATCACATTCTCAGTGATCTCTTCAACTGAATTAGCCACTCTTGGCTTAGTTATAGCAAGGGTCATTGTCCATATGGCTAGAGTTTGCAGACTGGGACTAAATCTAGATCCAAAATATAACTGCTCTACCTACTCATCTAAGGTGAATGCCCCTTCATCTTGATTTCTTATTGTATCAAGGGCAATGGTTGATGTGAGATCCCATTCAGGAAACAAGAGGATTCCACTTTCCTTTACTATTCTCTTCTCATCCTCTAGTGTGATCTATGAAACATCAAAGTCCATTTCTTGAAGGACTTGTTGAGTAATCTCTTCATGCCTTGATGGATCCACTCCATCCTTTGACTTATTCAATCTTTCATTGAATTAATTTTGTTTAACCTTGATGATGAAATCCTTGAATTCCTTTGAAGTCACAAAGGTATCATCATCCATTAATTGGCTACAATTCAAGACTCTAACATCATCCAAGAGTGAATTCTCATCATAAAACTCTAAAACAAGCCTATCATCAAACACTTGTTCATCTCCCTAGTCTATTTTGCGGGAAGCGAAGTGTTAGTTCACTTATTCATCTTTGGGTATACTCTTTGTAGACTCCTCTTGCCTACTCTCCCCTTCTTCTATATTTTTTGAATAATCTACCAAAGGTTAGCAACAACTATTGTTGAATGGTTGGGGGTAGATTGCACTAAAGATTCTACTAGTAGGGCTTCTTGTTTAATAGGTTGTTTAATATCCATTTCCCTTGCCTCTTTCTCAGTAGGAATTTTCTTGAAGTATGTGCCAATCTCAAAATAGGAAAACATCTTCTCCACCCTCCCAATGGGATTTGTAATATCTACAAAGGGGCTTTTGTATGAGGGATTATTCTTTATTCTCTTTTCCTCAAATTGGACCATGCATATCCATTGGTTTTTCCTCTTCTTTACCTCTTCATTAGTCTTGAGGTTTTTGATAACATCATCTTATGAATGAAATTGATGGTAGAATTGAGATCTACCTCTCTCTATCCTCATTTTACTGATGTACCCTCGGGATCATAATTTCTGGTGGATTCCACTTTCATTTCATAAGCTTGCAGCATTGTCAACAACATTTCTAGCCCCTCTTTGGAAATGATAATAAAATGAGAGGACCTCATGCCTCCAAGAATCAAGGATCACTTCTTAATCTGCCTAAAATGGAGCCTATCAACTTTATTTAGCTGCCACATTATCTCCATGAAAGCCATCATGTTTATCACATACTTGGGGAGGCAATGTGATTGGATTGGTGTGCCATACACCCTGAAGATTGTGCGATTGGCATGTAAATACTAATCTCCCTAATTGTGATCAATTTTCATTATGTTGTACCCCAAATTAAAATTTTCGCTACACTAAAGCATTTTGAAGAAATGAGTCAAAATCTTGTTAAATCTGTCAGAAAAGGTTAAAATCGAGGTTTTGCATGTCTTGCATGAGGGTCGAAAACTTAGAAATTTCAAAATCAAGTAATCTGGGTCGGTTCAAAACAATCAAACCAACAATACCCAGACTTCAGTTTTTCATCCCTAAATTTTAGGAAAATTTCTATTTTTAGCAGTTTTCTAAAAATAGAAACTTTTTGGGGGTTTTTCTAGGTTTCTTACAAAACGAATACTTGTCAATTTTTCTAAAAATAGAAATTTTGGCCGTTAGGGTTAAGACTGATTTTGATTGGCTTAAAATACTTCCTCATCAGGTCGGTACAGTCAGAATCACAAAAAGATCAATTTTACCCTACTGGGTCTATTCTACTTTTTCAAAAGCTTTTCCGGAGATCCAAGGTCATCAATGGAGGTCAGTCAGCTACCAGGTGTCAAAATCAAATTTTCAAGCATCAAACAGAGGTTGTCAATGAACAACATGCACGAAGAACAAGGAATAGGCAAAGGAAGTTTGAAAAAATAAAAAATGAGAAATTTTGTCTAAGTCTAGAGACTTCAAGCGCCCTAGTCAAGAAGAGACGCCCATACTTCAATGCCTTAGAATATTTTCAATTCCGGCAATCAAAGATAAGGAAGGCATGTTAAACAAGGTAAAAATTTGAAAAATTCATAAATTTTTCTAACACTGCTAGCCATGGGCGCCCCAGAAAGAGAAAGACGCCCAGCTTTTCAAGAGGTCAAAAGCCAGATTTAGGGTTTCTGCCTCCAGCCAATGTTGCTCAAAATCATCCAAGCTCTGCAATGAATCAGATAGCACGTCCGTCAGACCATCCAGTCACCAGAAAATCTAAGACAAATGGAGGTCATGGAGAGATATTTTAAAGGTTGAAGACGAAGAACATAGAATAAAATCTAAGTATGGATAAGATGCCCCTAAAGGAGAAGGGCGCCCAAGCTTTTGAGGTACTAAATGATAAAATTTGCAGAAGGCCCCTTCGACGTCACTTTGTCAAACTGGACCCAACTTTCCAATGAATCCGTCAGCTCATTCGTCATAGTTAGCAGTCGTCAGATATCGCAAGCCGAACATAGGAGAAAAATTCTGTGAAAAGACAAAAGTTGGAAGTAATAGTGAAAACACAGAATAAAAACTAACTCTGGAAGCCATGGGTGCCCCTAAAGGAGAAGGGTGCCTAGGGTTTAGAGCCACCAGAAGTCAATTTTTGGAGATGAGGTATCCAGAAGACTCCTTCCAAAATCATCTAAGTTATCCAGTGAACCCGTCAGCCAATCAATCTGATCAACACAGCGCCTGGAATCATCAATTCATTTGAAGGTCAGAAGACAAGCATAAAATTGAAGATCATGAAAATGGCTAACACTGGAGAAAATGGGCACCCCTATCAGAGATAGGCCCCTGATAATTTGAAGGGTCAAATGAAGGTTTTAGCAGATGACGTCTCCATAACCATGTTGTCAAATTCGATCAGGCTCCGTAATAGAATATCCAATTCATTTGTCGGATCAATCAAGAAGTCGGGAGACATAGCTGAAACAGGGTTGAAAAATGAACAGAAGATAAAAATGATGGAAAAGTGGCTAAGTCTAGTGAGACTGGGCGCCATACCTCAAGATGGGCGCCCAACTTCTCATGCCTTAGTTAATTTTTGGAGAATTTCAAAAATTTCAAAAACAAAAAAAATTCCTTTGCTCAACGCATGAGCTAAGTTTAGGGTTTCATCAAATTAGGGTTTTGAGAAGCTTTTTTCAAAGCAAAAACTTATTTAAGGACATCTCTATGCATTATTTTTCATATTTTCTTGCAGGTGTCTTCAAGGAGAAACAGAGCAGCAACTTCAAACCTATATTTTTCAAGATTCAAGAACCTTAACTTTCTGGTTTCTCATAAAATTTCAGATCAGCAATCAAAGAAGGCCTCCTTTTTTCATATTTCTTCATCAAGAACATCAAATTTGTGAAGAAGAAGGCTAATATTATCAATTTTCAGCAAGCTGATCCATATTTGTTCTATCTTCTAGACAAATTGTTGAAGAACTTTCTCAAAGTTGCAGCAGTTGCTTTTATTTTGCATGTCAGAGAAAACTTCAAATTTATCCATTTCTAATCTTTTGTGTCTACACTAAACTTTCTTCTAGACAAAACTTATACCACAACTTTTTTAGAGAAACTTAAAGTTGTTGCTTTTTTAGTTAGAAGTCAGGGTTTGCAAAATCTAATCAACTGGGTTCATCTAGAATATGCTCAAGAACAATACCCAGAGGCCAAGTTTTTCTGCTTTTTTTTGGGAGAAAATTAGGGTTTGCTGCTTTTTCAATCTTCACTTCAAATTTTCAAAAACGGACGATCTGGGTTGGCTTGTAACGGAATTCTATTCAAGACCCATATCTCAGAAAAAAAATTCAAAATTTCATCTGTTTGAGGAAGAAAAATCAGCAAGCTAAATTTAGAAAGTTTGCTAAAAATTGTCAGAACCTAGGCGTGTTTACTGTCAATCTTTAAGTTTTGAAAAATGGAGTACACTCCCATAGAGGTAAAGATCAAATCAGAATTATACCATGATTTCATTGAAACAATCGAGACTGACATGCATCATATCAAGCCAGTATTCAATTTATGTCCTTTGGAAGATGCAGGCAACACAACCATCAGGCATCTTGGCCATTTAGGGCTTCTTGCAGCAGCATCCATACCTTTCTCAGTACATAGCCTAGAATTCATAATCACTTGTATCAAGCATTATAATCCAACCACAAGGGAAATATAGTCGATTGATGGAAGGATCATATGCAGCTTAAAGCCAAACATGATTGAGAAATGCTTCTCCATCCAACCATGGCCTGGAAGTGTCACCATCAATATTGAAGAATGTGAAAGGATATGGGAAGAGCATCAAGATAAATACACCAAGAAGATCGCACAAAGGTGGTTGAAAGATAAATACAGTACATTTCCAAAGAACGTCGAGAGAGGAGAGTTCAAGGATGAATTTTCTATAATAATCACTCTACTCAACCGGGTTACTGGTCAAGCAGATGCAACAAAGTTTCAGCCTTGGATTTTCTACGTTATACCTCACATAATGAAGAAGACTGAGTTCTATGACTGGCCTACATTGATCAGTGATTGCCTACATCATCAAATAACTGAGTATTTCAATAGACATGCATTCCACATGGTCTCCTACCTAGTCTACTTGGTTGCCTATCAGGGTAAATTCAGAGGGTTAAACATGGAGGGTTCTCTAAATGTTCAACATGTCTATAATTATTACACTCAGTTGGAGTTCACTGTTGCATCACATCATTACAAATGGGTGAACAACGCATTCTTAATGTACACAATTCATGACCTGGACAATGAGCTACATGTTCGCATCTCATATGTTGCCAGGGCTGCAATATCAGAAGGGGCTGATTGGTTTATTTAGTTTTCCACCTTCACTTACCTAAGGGTGTACGGTTATTCATCAGCTCCTCTTATGTTACCAAGGTATCTGTCAGATGAAGTCGTGTGTATGGAATTCTTCAGACAGGTATCAAATGTTCACACTCGTCTGCGCAACAAGAAGAAACCAGCCTTCAGCTTTCCTTTTACTTTAGGTATTTACACTTGCAGATCATTCGCGGAAGCTAAAATAATGGGTAATGAGTTAGATACACTTGGCCTCAAGCCTTTCAACTATGCAGCTCGACTTGGTCAGAACTATGCTCATGTGCCCACACTTGAAGACTTTTGGGCTAGCTGCAAAGATGAGTACGAGGTGCGAAGGAGAAGTTATAGTAGGCTCACCCTTCACCAAATGAAATATTGTTTATTAGAAGACATTGAAGGGTTATCAAATGATGACGAAGATGTAATTCTCCTAGCCTATACTAGAAATCAGGTTGAACATCAACCTCTTCCACAGGTCAACTAGGCTCACAAAGAATGCATTACAGTGGAAGAAAGGACACAACAAGTGGTAAAGTACAGTAAGACTTTCTTAATCCTCAAGAGGAGGGATTCCATTATGATAGTAGAGCCACCAAAGAAACATTCATCTCTTCCCTCTTCTTCAAGAGCTCAAACGAAGATGAAAGGAAAATTCCAGTCTCAAGAGGTTACAAAGGGCAGTAGATCAGCAAAGACTACTAAGAGGAGGTTGGACTACACAGGAATTGTTATATAGGAGCAGCCTACAGCTGAAATAGAATTCCCTCTGCCAAAGCCCATACTTCAAGAAGAAGTACAAGATGAGCCTTTGATATAAAACCCTTTACCATCTCCTAGGTCTTCGCCAATTCACATTGATTTGGAAGACAAGGAGATAGAGGCCGATGTTGAAATTATTCCTCCCTTGGATGTTAATAGAGATACCACATCTTGTCTTGAGAGATCCTTGGGAATGACAAGAAGAAGGCCTTCGTATCAGGTGATTGATGATGACCTCAGCATATATCAGGAAGCACCCAAACAGAAGGCCAAGTAACAAATGCATTTTGAGAGGAATCTTGAGGGTGAAATGGTCATGGAGACAGCTACACCTCTTGAAGATAAAATCAAGGATGAGGTGGATGTTGATGATTTCATAATGGTTAAGGCTAACCTTGGTAAAAGTACCCGACATGCTGAAATGAGTTTTCTTAAAATGGTAATAGAGAATATTCAAGAAAGAGTGCAAAAGGATGGAGAAGACAAGGTAGCCCTCAAGGCTGAAAATTGTCAACTCCGGTTATATC
Organism: Sequoiadendron giganteum; assembly: GCA_007115665.2. Lineage (NCBI taxonomy): Eukaryota > Viridiplantae > Streptophyta > Pinopsida > Cupressales > Cupressaceae > Sequoiadendron > Sequoiadendron giganteum. The sequence continues at coordinate 131,449,339 of CM021100.1, forward strand.
TATCAAATATTATCCAAGGCACCTCACAAACAACCCACTTGTTGCCACAAGTCTTAGAAACACCAGCTGATCAGCAGCAGTTGAGGCAATTGGTTATTTGTGGAAAACAGACTCAAGAATGGATTGAAGAGTTCATCAACAGAGGAAAAGAAATTCTAACACAGGTCTTCTAGTTAAGATATAAATCTCATGACTTACGCCAAGGTATCCAGGATTTTGAGCAGTTGATAGCCGAGTTCAAGCCAATGCATGAAATCATAATTGCAGATTTAGAGATATCTTATGGCTCTACAATGGCAAGAGAACACAAAAGACAGATCTTGGAGTGGAAAGAAGGTCACCTTTTCAAGGTAAATACATATATTAGAATATCTGAGGAGTTTGCAATGTATAAACAAAGAGTCATTGATACTCTTAGGTTCATCACAGAATTTGTTGCAGCAATTCCTTGTCAGTATTTCCTTAAGGATGGTTCATACATTGGGCTTGACGTAGTCCAAGATGAGTTTCAAAGTGGCTTGCATGGCAGCGATGGAAATTTTGGAAGAATGAAGATGATTTCCATGATGTCAACACAATTTGAGAAAGCGACCAATGAGAGTGAAGATTTCTTGAGATCTATTGCAGATGGCGAAGAAATCTTGGAAAAGCGGCATTTTGCTATTAATAGTATCAACAATCCCACTATAGATGAAGTTGCCCACTTTTTAGCGGATGTGATTGATATTTAAATCCGCTTTCTTCTAGAAGCTTCTTCCACCCTTTCTTTCTATTCTTGTCTCAATTCTTATCTATTCTTTAAGGATAGAAAGAAAACAGTTGTAACAAGTTGTAATGAGTTGGAACTTTCCATTTTTAGATGCTTTCTAGGGTTTAGATGTTTTATCTTTTCTACATTTATAAATAAATCTTGCATGTTGGCAAGCAGTAGTTCTAAAAGCAAGGAGATTTTAGGGTTCCCTACTCCTCTGCTTAGTTATAAATAAGAGCAGTGTTTTCTCATTTTTCTTTAACCATGCTTATGATAACAGAATCACTGAGCTTATTCCTTCATGTTTGTTATCGTCTAGTGTCAGTTCACTTTGTGTAAAGATCAAGTTTGCATACCTCCTTAGCTGCAAATCCTTGTTTAGTGCATGTGTTATGTGTCAATTATAATCAGGTTGATCGCATGTTGCAAGTATTCTGCTACAACTTGCTGTCCCAAAATTGTAATCTTTGTTCCAGAAGTTTGAGTGAATAAAATCACGAGCGTGCTTTGTTTGCCTCGATATAAATATCTCAGATTTTCGTTTATCGTTTTTTGTTAGAAGTGTGAGGAAATAAAATCTCGAAGCTTGCTTTGCTGCTCTTGAAATAAAAGTCTCATATTTTTGTAATACTTTTATGATCTCTTTTTCAGCTTGCCTTAAGATGTATGTTGAAGAAAAGTTTGTTTAAGTATCTTTGTCATAAAATCAATCTTGTCCATTTCTAAACTCTCTTTCTTTGTGTTTACTTGAGAGGATAGAACTGTTTTAAGCGTAGGTTAAGTTGTAGCTATCTAGTTTCATTAGAGGGAAAACCTCAGCTGCAACATCTAGTGTTCTATAACCTTGTGTTCTCGCAGTTGAACCAAAAAGATAGGCGTAATTAAGTTTAGTTTACTTTCTTTATGCAACTCAGCAAAAGAGGGAACTTCCCCTCCTAATTCGAAGAGCAGTTTACTGCACATAGCTGTCTGTTTCCAGAACACATTCTAGAGGTGAGATTTGAAATGCCAACAGTTTTCTGGTGCCCACCATGGGGCACAAGGCATAGAACTTAAAGAAAGCTTATTCTTTACAACATGTGTATGACTCTCTAGCATCCTACTGCTCCAGTTCAACAACTTGATCTTATACGACCAGTTATCCAGCCAAATCTTGAGATAATTGAAGGAGAGCAAGCAGACATTATCAGTAGCTTAAGGAGTTTCATCTTTGAGAAGAAGGAGACCCCTATTCAGTGGAGAGAAGTTGCCAAAGTACTAGATGAAGAAGAAAGGAAAGCTGACATTGCAGCCGGAAGACTTGTATTGCCTGATCCTGCTTGGGATTAGTCAATCTTGGCTTACATAGTCTATACAAGAAGAAGGAGGAATCCTCAATTTCGAGAAGACATTAATGTTGATCCTTTCATACCACACCCCATTCAAGTTGGAGAGCTATCCAATGAAGCTCCTAAAGTCATCACCATCAAACAAGAAGAATTTGAAATCAAGTTAGAAGAACCTGCAATTCAGCCAAGAGCAATGGGTGACAACAACAACAATAACAATCACAACAACAATCACAATCAGAGGCGAGAGATCCTGCTACCTTGGGGCAATCAAATTGGACCTTTGGCCTTGGTAGTGAATCGCGAACTACCTAAGGGATCAAGAAAGAACTTCCCACTGTTCCATGGAGATGGAACACACATCCTGATGACCATGTTTCAGCCTTCTCAACAGCTTGCGGCGTCTTGCACGTCGCTAATGAAGATGTTGCAGTACACCTCTTCATCGAGACCCTCAACGGTGTTGTAGCTGAATGGTTCCACCACTTAGAACCAGGTTGCATTACAGACTAGGTCACTATGAGTGACAAATTCTTTGCAAGGTTCAAGCCCGCAGAGGATAGTCACCAACTGGTCACTCAGCTGTCCAACACAAAGATGGAAGCTCACGAGCCAATGAGAGAGTTTGTGGCAAGGTTTAATCGCCTTGTTACGCGTATCTCACACATGCTCGATCCATCACCTGAAATTTTGATGAGCAGTTTTGTTAACGCTCTTCCATCTAAGATATCCTTCTTCCTCAAGTCGGCTAATGAAACAAAATTAGAAAATGCACAGCAAGGCGCGATAGAGATCGAAGACAACATGATCACTAGTGGAAAAATGAAGGGTGATTCTATCATGCCTTTAGTGCAAAGTTTTGCTGATCCACTATTGCAAAAGGTGGCGAATGAAATGACTATTCTCAAGAGGCAGTTGCCCACGCAGCCTGCTCCACCTGTGCCACTTGCATTACCAACACCACAACAATATCAAGCTTTGCAGCAATACCAAGCACCACAACAGCCATATCAACCAAGGAGGAACAATTTCCAGTCTTTCAATAACTTCAAGCCACGAGGGCCACCTCCACCAAGGCAAGCGGTTGATAATACATAGAATGTTGTGTTTCTCTTTTCATGATACCAACGAACATATCGACTCTTCATGTCCTGAGAATTTGAGGATGACTCAGATTATGGGTTTTGCCAAAACTGCACTAGAACTAAACTTTGTACTTGCTCCTAGTTCGAATGTTGTCTTGCCTCAAACAAACAATTTCGATGGCGACTCCGCAACGGGATCTTTAGAAAGTGAACCCAAAGAAGATGAAGAAGAAGAGGATCCTCGACATTACTCTCTTGCCGTGAATCCTGAAAATCATGTATCTCCTGTGTTCACACGAAATCAACATCAGAAAGCACAAGATGAAGAGAGACTGAAGGTACAAAGAGAAAAAGAAAAAGCAAAGGAAGTAGCTTCTGCTTCCAAGCCTTCACAGGAGAATGTAAGTACTCAAGATTCAAATTTTGATATAGTAGACTCCTTGATGAAGAACAAAGTGCAGATTTCTCAACTAGAATATCTTCAAGATCACCCAGAGCAAGTCGACCGACTTCTCAAGTTTGTAAAGAAAGGACCAACCAAGCAACCAACATTGCTCGAGTCATCCGTTCCAATGGGAGACAAACCCAAGCCCTTCTATATTTCTCTATACATGGGAGGTTACAAATTGAGCAATTGTATCATTGATTCGGGAGCCTCAGACAATATCATGCCGCTTTCCGTGATGAATGCTTTAGGATTATCATGCACCAGTATAAAAGACAAATGTTATTCATTGGAGTCTAATTCAATGCCATTAGTCGAACAGTTGAAAGATGCTCAAGTAAGACTGGCAGCTTGTCCAGAAAAGAAAATCATGATGACTATCTTGGTAGCGGACATCCCAGCCAGCTATGGAATGCTATTAAGCCGAAGTTTCTGCAAGGACCTCGGTGCAGAAATACAAATGGATTGGTCTTCTGTGACCATTCCAGTAAAGGAAGGAACTTTCAAGTTGGAACCCGAGCTCAAATCTAGATTTGTGGTGGTAAAGTCTCAAGATCCACAAGCACAAGTTTTATTCCAAGAAATTGGTCCAGGGACTTATGTGTTGCTGGAAGAAATAAATGATGAAGCAGATCAGAACAGTGGACTCATCAAAGGGAAGTTCACAAAAGAAGAAAAAGGAAAGAACAAGATGTACCCCGAAGGAAAATTCATAGAAAATCCAGAAATGTGGACCATGCAATTTGATGGGAGTTGCTCAACTGCTGGTTCAGGGGCGGGAGTTGTCATAATTTCTCCTAAAGGAAAGTTGTATCCGTTTGCATATCGCTTGCAATTTGAATGCACGAACAATACAGCTGAATATGAGGTGCTTTTGTTAGGCCTTAAGAATGCCCGAGATATGGGTATTAAGCAACTCAAAGTTGAAGGTGATGCCGAGTTGATCATCAAACAAGTTAGAAATCAGTATCAAGTGAAGAAAGATCGCCTTCGAAGTTATAAAGATAGGGTGCGAAATGCAATAGACTGGTTCGAAGCATTTGACATTAAATATCTTCTACGTGCGGAGAACAGCAAATCAGATACTCTCGCAGTTTCTGCTTCTCTTTTCATACCAAATGCTGATTTTCGTCAGAATGCATTTGCTAACGAACTCATACACAGGCCCGATGTTCCTGACAACAATCAAAACTAGCAAGTTTTCAATGATGATGATCACATCAAGGAATTTCTCACTATGGCTGACAACTTTGAAAGCTTATTCTTTGAAGGAAGTTCATTTCCTTTTAGAGATTCAGTAACTGAGGATTCCGAGGTAACTGAATCAGGCGTTATCGAGTTGCAAGGAAATCATATTTCCAAAGAAGAAGTTTCCTTAGAAGATGATTTTGACAGACAAGACAAACATAAAGAAGATGCTGAATCTTCCAAGGAAAAAGATTTTATATAGTCGAAACGAAACAAGATTCCTAAAGGTTTAGTCTCCTTGGAGAATCTGTTTGATAGACATGATAGGCGCATCCAAGATCAAAGAGATTCGAGTAATAAGACTTATGCCGAATATCACTCAGTAAACATTGGAACTGAAGACAAGCCTCGGCTTGTAAATTTGGGCAATTGTTGTACACCAGAAGAGAGTGAGAAGCTAATCGCCTTATTCAAACAGTATCGGCATGTTTTCACTTGGTCCTATGAAGATTTGAAAGTCTTCACTCCTACAGAATTGTCTCACACAATCCTTTGAAACCTGATGCTAAGGCTTTTAGACAAAAGCAGAGGCATTACAACCCACTCGTTCAAGGTACGATCTATGCTAAGATTCAAAAGATGGTTGATGCCAAGATCATTTTTCCAATACATCATTCTACTTGGGTATCAAATATAGTTTATGTACGAAAGAAGAACAGAGAAATCAGAATCTGTGTTGATTTCAGGAATCTGAATCAGTCTTCCCTGAAGGATAATCACCCATTTTGGATCATGGATCACACCCTACAAACTGTCACTGGGTCAGAGATGCTATCTCTACTCGACGGTTTTTCTAGGTACAATCAAATTGCAATTGCTGAAAATGACCAGTTTAAGACCGCATTCACCACCCCATGGGGAACATTTGCATATGAAAGGATGCCTTTCGGTCTTATTAATGCAGGTGCAACTTTCCAAAGAGCCATGGATTTGGCGTTCGGAGATCTAAAGAATAAAGTCATTGTGGTCTATCTAGACAATCTAACTATTTTCTCAAAGAGGCGGAAAGATCATTTCTCCCACTTATTAAATGTCTTCGAAAGGTGCAGGTATCATCATATCTCTCTAAATCCTAAGAAGTCTATCTTCGCAATGACTGAAGGCAAGCTACTTGGTCACATTGTTTCAAAGGAAGGAACCCGAATTGACCCAAGTCAGGTCAAATCTATCAGAGATCTATCCCTTCCAACCAGCAAGACCGGTGTACACTCTTTCTTTGGTAAAGTGAATTTCATACGAAGGTTTGTACTAGATTTCTCTAAATTGACAAAAGAAATATCTACCATGATGAAGAAGAAGTCTGCTTTGAAGTGGACGGAGGAAGGAAAGAAAGCTTTCGTTGCAATCAAAGAAGCTATTAGCCAGGCGCCAGTATTGGTTCGTTTTGATTCTGAGAAGGGTTTTATTCTTTATTGTTATGCATCTGAGCACACCATGTCTGCAATATTAACACAAAAGCTGAATGAAGAGACATAATCTCCTATTGCATTCATGAGTAGCAGTTTCAAAGCTAGTGAAACACGGTATTCTCAAATTGAGAAGAAGGCGTATTCAGTGATCCGGGCTATCAAAATTTTTAGGTTTTATATCTTGAACTATCATACAATAGTCTATGTCATTGATCCAACAATGAAAAGTGTGTTAACACAACAAGAAATGGGCTCTAAGAGAGGCAACTGGGTTGCAAAGGTTCAAGAATACGACTTGGAGATTCAACTGACCAAACTCGTCTATGGGAGAGGTCTGTGTCAACTGATAGCTGAAGATGGTGATAAGAAGCTTCAAGAGAAGGTTATACCAAAGCTCGAGCTTGAAGTAAAAGAAGATCTTCCTATGGTTCTACTGATAGAATCCGCAGGAGAATGGTTCATGGAGATTTGGTATTACTTGGCATATGGTGATTGTCCACATCACTTGGATAAGCAACAAAGGAGGACATTAAGGTTGAAAGCCCATATTTATGTCATAACGAATAGCGTTCTGTACAAGCACGGGCTTGACAAAACATTCCTATTATGCGTCACCAAAGACCAACAACGTCGTTTGTTGGAATCTTTTCATGATCAAGCATGTGGAGGTCACTTTTCTTCAAGAGTGATAGCTTTTAAAATCTTGCGAGCACAGTTCTTTTGGCCGACTATGTTTCGTGACGCGTACGAATGGGTGCACAAGTGCCAGTTGTGTTAGCAGTTTGTTGGCAAGATGAAGTTAGTAGCCATTCCTCTCAGGCCAGTCATTATAGATGCTCCATTTCAGCAATGGGGCCTAGATTTTGTTGGTCCTATCAACCCACGGTCTACTAAGGGTTATATTTATGTCCTTACAGCTACAAATTACTTCACTAAATGGGTTGAGGCCATTCCAACTAAGCGAGCTACTTCTGAAGTGGTGTGTGATTTCTTAAAGGAAAATATTGTTTCACGCTTCGGAGTACCTCGCAAGATTGTGACAGACAATGCATCATGTTTCTCATCAGAGGAACTACTAGAGTTTTGTTTTGATCACGACATCACATTAGCTCATTCATTAGACTATTACCCGTAAGGTAATGGACAGGCCGAGTCATCAAACAAGAATATAGTCACAATAGTGCGCAAGTTAGTAGATGCTAATCAACGAACTTGGCATAAGAAACTTTATGACGCTCTCTGGGCTGACCGAATTACTCCCAAGAGAGCCATTGGTACTTCACCTTTCATCATCATGTATGGTACAAAAGCTATGTTGCCCATCACGCTTGAGTTGTCTGGTTTGCAGCTAGCGACTGTAGTAGAAGATGGAGAGTTTGCAGATCCGATTGAAAAACGCATTATGCTCCTGACAAAGCTTCAAGAAGAGAGAGTGGAGGTAGTAGATAGAATCACCCAACATCAGGAATGGGTGAAGAAAATTTTCGACAAGAAAGCTCACCAGCGAGATTTCGAGGTCGGTGATCAAGTCCTGCTGTGGGATAAGAGACAAGAGCCCAAGGGAATGCATGGAAAATTTGATTCCTTGTGGCTGGGGCCTTTCAAGATCCACGAGTTCGCTGGAGAGAATACTTATATTCTCTCGCACTTAGATGGAAGACTCCGACTACTGCCTCACAGAGGACAGTACCTGAAGCACTTTATCCCTTCGGGGGTGAAGTGAAATTTCTGTAAATAGTCTTTATGCTTTAGTAATGTGTTTCCCCTTTCTATAATTTTTCCCTTTGTAATGTTGTGTTTCCCTTTCTTGTAACAGTTCTATCGTGTTTTAGGTGATTAAGAGTCTTGTTTCAGGTGATTTCTTAAGGAAAGTCCAACTCTTAGGTGATATTAGGAAGTCCGATCACAGGTGACTTAGGGAAAGTTTTGCAAATTAGGTGATTAGGATATTATGCTGACTCCGATACCCAATGGAAAAGGCACTGGTCTAGCTTGAAATCCAAAGATTCTACGGTTCTCCTATGCCGAAAGTATCCGGCATGGTCCCCAGACAGAGACAATGTCGTACCCCAAATTAAAATTTTCGCTACACTTAGGCATTTTGAAGAAATGAGTCAAGATACTGTTAAATCTATCAGAAAAGGTTAGAATTGGGGTATGCATGTCTTGCATGGTGGTCAAAAACTTGAAATTTTCAAAATCTAACAATCTAGGTCCGTCCAAATAGATCAAATCTGCAATACCCAGATTTCTATTTTTCATCACTAAATTTTAGGAAAATTTCTATTTTTAGCAATTTTCTAAAAATAGAAACTTTTTTTGGGTTTCTTACGAAACGGATACTTGTAAAATTTTCTAAAAATAGAAAATTTCTAAAATAGAAAGTTTGGCCGTTAGGGTTAAGACAAATTTTGATTGTCTTAAAATACTTCCTGATTAGGCTGGTGCAGTCAGAATCACAAAAAGATTAGTTTTACTCTGTTGGATCTATTCTGCTTTTTCAGAAGCTTTTTCGGAGATCCAAGGTTGTCAATGGAGGTTAGACAGCTGCCAGGTGTCAAAATTAAACATTCGAGCATCAAACAGAGGCTGTCAACGAATAACGTGCAACGAGGAACGAGGAACAGGCAAATGAAGTTGGAAAAATGAAAAATGATAAAATTTTATCTAAGTTTGGAGACTTCAAGCGCCCCAGTCAAGAAGAGGCACCCATACTTCAATGCCTTAGAATATTTCTCATCTCGACAGTCAAAGCTAAGGAGGGCACGTTAAACAAGGTAAAAGTTGAAAAGTTGATAAATTTTTCTAACACTGTCAACCATGGGCGCCCCAGAAGGAGAAAGGCGCCCACCTTTTCAAGAGGTCAAAAGCCAAAATTAGGGTTTTTGCCTCTAGGCCAATGTTGCTCAGAACCATCTCGGCTCCACAACGAATCAACCAACACGTTCGTCAGGTCATCTAGTCATCGGCAAATCCAAGACAAACAGAGGTCATAGAGAGATATTTTAAAGGTTGAAGACGAAGAACACAGAATAAAATCTAAGTCTGGAGAAGATGGGTGCCCCTGAAGGAAAAGGGCGCCCAAGATTTTGAGGTATTAGATGATCACATTTGCAAAAGGTCTCTCCAGCATAACTTTGTCAGACTAGACCTAGCTCTCCAATGAATCCGTCAGCTCATCCATTAGAATCAGCAGTCGTCAGATGTCGCAAGGCGAACAGAGGAGAAAAGTTGTGAGAAATGGAAAAGGTTGGAAGCAACAGTGAAAATCCAAAATAAAAAAAACTAACTTTGGAAGCCATGGGCGCCATTCTTCAAGAAGGGCACCTAGGGTTTAGAGCCACCAGAAGTCAATTTCCAGAGATGAGGTATCCAGAAGACCCCTTCCAGGATCATCTCAACTATCCAGTGAATCCGTCAGCCAGTCATTTTGATCAACACAACACCCAGAATCATGAATTCATCTGAAGGTCAGAAGGCAAGCATAAATTTGAAAATCATGAAAATGGCTAACACTGGAGAAAATAGGCGCCCTTATCAAGGATAGGCACTTGACATTTTGAAGGGACAAATGAAGTTTTTAGCAGATGACGTCTCCAAAACTATATTGTCAGATTCGACCAGGCTCTGCAATGGAATGTTCAGTTCGTTCGTCGAATAAATCTAGAAGTCGGGAGACAGAGCTGAAACAGGGTTGAAAATGAATAAAAGTTGGAAAAGATGAAAAATTGGCTAAATCTGGGGAGACTAGGCGCCATACTTCATAAAGGGCGCCCAACTTCTCATGCCTTAGTTTATTTTTGAGAAGTTTCAAAATTTTCAAAAGAGAGAAAAAACGCCTTTGCTCAAGGCATGAACTAAATTTAGGGTTTCATCAAATTAGAGTTTGAGAAGCTGTTTTCAAAGCAAAGACTTATTTAAGGACATCTCTATGCATTATTTTTCATATTTTCTTGCAGGTGCCTTCAAGGAGAAACATAGCACCAACTTCAAACTTATATTTTTCAAGATTCAAGAACCCTAACTTGCTGGTTTCTCATAAAATTTCAGATCAGCAATCAAAGAAGGCCTCATTTTTCATATTTCTTCATCAAGAACCTCATTTTTGTGAAGAAGAATGCTAATACTATTAATTTTCAGCAAGTTGATCTATTTTTGTTCTATCTTCTGGACAAATTGTTGAAGAATTTTCTCTAAGTTGCAGCAATTGCTTTTATTTTGCATGTCAGGGAAATCTTCAAATTCATCCATTTCCAATCTTCTGGGTCTATGCTAAACCTTCTTCTGGACAAAACCCATATCACAGCTTTTTCAGAGAAACTTAAAACTATTGCTTTTTAAGTCAAAAGCCAGGGTTTGTAAAATCTAATCAACTGGGTTCATCCAGAATATGCTCAAAAACAATACCCAGATGCCAACTTTTTCTGCTTTTTTTGGAAAAGCTTAGGGTTTGCTGCTTTTTCAGTCTTCATTTCATATTTTCAAAAATGGACGATCTGGGTTGGCTTGTAACGAAATTCTAATCAAAACCCATATCTCAGAAAAAATTTCAAAATTTCGTCCGTTGGAGGAAGAAAAATCAGCAAGCTAAATTTAGAAAGTTTGCTAAAAATTGTTAGAACCTAGGTGTGTTTACTGTCAATCTTTAAGTTTTGCAGAATGGAGTACACTCCCGCAGATTTCAAAACCAAATCAGTGTTGTACCATGATTTCGTTGAAACGGCTAAGACATACTTGCGTCATATCAAGCCAGTGTTCAATATACGTCCTTTAGAAGATGCAGACAACACCACCATCAGGCATCTTGGCCATTCAGGTCTCCTTGCAAAAGCATCCATTCCTTTCTTAGTACAGAGCCTAGAGTTCATAATTGCTTGCATCAAGCATTATAATCTAGCCACAAGGGAAATACAGTCAGTTGATGGAAGAATCATATGCAGCCTAAAGCCAGACATGATTGAGAAATGCTTCTCCATTCCACCATGGCCTGGGAGTGTTACCATCAACGTAGAAGAATGTGAAAGGATATTGGGCTCACAAAGAATGCAGTACAGTGGAAGAAAGGACACAACAAGTGGTAGAGTACAGTAAGACTTTCTTAGTCCTTAAAAGAAGAGAGTCAATTCCAGTAGCAAAGCCGCCAAAGAAACATTCATCTCTTCCCTCTTCTTCAAGAGCACAAACAAAGAACAAAGAAAAAATTTAGTCTCAAGAGTCCATTCCAGTAGCAGAGCCGCCAAAGAAACATTCATCTCTTCCCTCTTCTTCAAGAGCACAAACAAAGAACAAAGAAAAAATTTAGTCTCAAGAGGTCACAAAGGGTAGTAGATCAGCAAAGAGTGCTAAAAGGAGGTTGTACTATACAAGAATTTTTATACAGGAGCAGCCTACAACTGAAACAAAAGTTCCTCCATCAGGGCCCATACTTCAAGAAGAAGTACATGATGATCCTTTGATACAAAATCCCTTACCATCTCCTAGGTCTTCACCAATTCACATTGATTTGGAAGACGAGGAGATAGAGGCCACTATTACAATTATTCCTCCCTTGGATGTTAGTAGAGATACCACATCTTGGCTTGAGAGCTCCTTGGAAGGACGAGAAGAAGGCCTTCGTATCAGGTGATTGATGATGACCTTAGTATATATCAGCAAGCACCCAAAAAGAAGGCCAAGAAACAAATGCATTTTGAGAGGAATCTTGAGGGTGAAATGGTCATGGAGACAGCTATGCCTCTTGAAGATTAAATTAGGGATGAGGTGGATGTTGATGATTTCATAATGGTCAAAGCAAACCTTGGTAAAAGTACCCGACATGCTGATATGAGTTTGTTTAAGATAGTGACAGAGAATATTCAAGAAAGAGTGCAGAAGGATGGAGAAGACAAGGCAGCCCTCAAGGCTGAAAATTGTCAACTCTGGTTATACATATGGAATCTTATCTAAGGCACCTAACAAACAACTCAGTTGCTGCCACAAGTCTTAGAAACACCAGCTGATCAACAACAGTGAAGGCAGTTAGTTATTTGTGGAAAACAAACTCAGGAGTGGATTGAAGAGATCATCAATAGAGGAAAAGAAGTTCTAACATAAGTCTTCCAGTTAAGATACAAAGCTCATGACTTACGTCAAGGTATCCAGGATTTTGAGCAGCTGATAGCCGAGGTCAAGCCAATGCACTAAATCATAATTGCAGATTTAGAGATGGCTTGTGGCTCTACAATAGCAAGAGAACATAAAAGACAAATCCTAGGGTGGAAAGAAAGTCATCTTTTCAAGGTAAATACATATGTTAGAATATCTGAGGAGTTTGCAGTGTATAAACAAAGAATCATCGATACTCTTAGGTTCATCAGAGAATTTGTTGCAAAAATTCCTTGTCAGTATTGCCTTGAGGATGGTTCCTACATTGGGCTTGACGTAGTCCAAACAGAGTTTCAGAGTGTCTTGCATAGCAGCAATGGCAGTGTTGGAAGAATGAAGATGATTTTCATGATGTCAGCACAGTTTGAGAAAGCGGCCAATGAGAGTGAAGATTTATTGAGATCTATTGCAAATGGCGAAGAAATCTTGGAAAAGTGACATTTTTCTATTAATAACATCAACACTCCTACTACAGATGAAGTTGCCCGCTTTTTAGCAGATGTGATCGAGATTTAAATCTGCTTTCTTCTAGAAGCTTCTTCCACCCTTTCTTTCTATTCTTGTCTCAATTCTTATCCTTTCTTTGAGGATAGAAAGAAAACAATTGTAACAAGTTGTCACGAGTTGGCACTTTCCGTTTTAGATGCTTTCTAGGGTTTAGATGTTTTATCTTGTTCTAGATTTAGAAATAAAGCTTGCATGTTGGCAAGCAGTAGTTGAAAAAGCAAGGAGATTTTAGGGTTCCCTACTCCTCTGCTTAGTTATAAATAAGAGCAGTGTTTGCTCATTTTAGTTTAACCGTGCTTGTGATAACATAATCGATGAGCTTATGCCTTCATGTTTGTTATCGTCTAGTGTCAGTTCACGTTGTGTAAAGAGCAAGTTTGCATGCCTCCTTAGCTGCAAACCCTTGTTTAGTGCATGTGTTATGTGTCAATTATAATCAGGTTGATCGCATGTTGCAAGTATTTTACTACAACTTGTTGTTTTGAAATTGTAATCTTTGTTCCAGAAGTTTGAGTAAATAAAATCTTGAAGCTTGCTTTGCTGCCCTCGATATAAATATCTCAGATTTCCGTTTATTGTTTTGTGTTAGAAGTATGAAGAAATAAAATCCTGAAGCTTGCTTTGCTGCTCTTGAAATAAAAGTCTCATATTTCCGTAATACTTTTATGATCTCTTTTTTTGCTTGCCTTAAATGTATGTTGAAGAAAAGTTTGTTTAAGTATCTTTGTCAAAAAATCAAAATCGTCTATTTCTAAACTCTCTTGCTCTACGTTTACTTGAGAGGGTAGGAACATTTTAAGCATAGGTTAAGTTGTAGCTGTCTAGTTTCATTAAAGGGAAAACCTCAGTTGCAACATCTAGTGTTCTATAACCTTGTGTTCTCTCAGCTAAACCAAAAAGATAGGAAAAATTATGTTTAGTTTACTTTCTTTATGCAACTCAGCAAAAGAGGGAGCTTCCCCTCCTAATTCGAAGAGCAGTTTACTGCACATAGCTGTTCGTTTTTAGAACGCATTCTAGAGGTGCGATTTGAAACGCTAACATTGCCAAAGTTCATGGGGAACGGTTCTAAGGATCCAATACGTCATTGCAAAACATGCGAGATGATATGGATAGCTAATGGGTAGGACGATGTGGATTACTAGCTAAGAGCCTTCCCAACAATGCTGAGAGGCATAGCCATAGATTGGTACCCTGAACTCGAAGCAACACAAAAAATTTCATGGAGACAATTGAAGAGAGCATTTGAGGAGGAATTCAAACTTCTAAGAGATGACAATGAGATCGTAGCCGAGATATATAACACGAAACAAGGAAAGCATCAAAACGTACGAGCTTACAATCGTAGTCTCAAGGAGTTTTTGGTGAAACTAGAGACAAAACCGGCAGACGGCTTGAAGAAGCGGTGGTTTATTGAAGGGTTACTTCCCTCCCTGCGAAAGAAAATGAAGGTGGTACCTCCATCCTTGTACACTGAAGCCTATAATCGAGTGATGGACATTGAGAGTGAGAATAAGACATCCTCTTGGGGGAAGAAGAAAATAGATGACAATGAAAGTATAGAGGAGAGCAACGAAGATGAATCAAAAATTGTACAAGGTCTCTGATGGTATATGATGAGAATGATGAAGCTAAAGACCAAAAAGGAGAGTTCGAAGGAGTCCAAGGAATTGTGGTGTACTGAATGCAAAATGGAAGGTCATACTAAGGTGAACTTCTCGAAGAATCTTTTTCTATGACATCTGCCAAGTCATGGGACACTCAATCAAGGAGTGTCCATACAATCTAAGGAGGAGAAGCACACAAGTATTCGTCACACAAGGAGAATAGTCGACCCCTCCGACCACACCGCGGAAGCCTCAAAGTAATAACGTTGCATCCCCTGGAGGTTACCGCAACAAGAGAAGAGGCAATAACAGTGGACCAAGAATACAGTACAATAGCAAGGGTAGACCCATGATATAGTGCTAAAAGTGCAATGAATGGGGTCACTTTGCCAGGGAATGTCAAAATAATCAAGTTATGAGAGGAAGACTTTGTAAGTGGTGTGGATCGGGCAATCACGAAGATACCAACTACCCAAAGAAAAAAGGTATAAATATGTTGGAGGTAGACGAGGAGGAGGTTCGAGTGATCACAAGAGCACAAACGAAGAAGGCTATCTATCCAGAACCTCGTACGAAGAAAGACTTTGAGAGGCCAAGTAAGAAGTGGAAGAGGCAATGGACAAGGAACAAAGAGCCTCCAAGGTAACCAGTACATCGTTGCAGTCAGAGTTTGAGAAGAACATAGTACAACAGGTGCTCCACACAACCATACTGATCAAGGTAATAGACCTTCTACAGACGATGCCCCAACTGAGAGTAGCACTCACTAATGTCATTGAAGACAACATAAACCATCAAGAGGGTCCGACCAAGAGTACGACATAGCCAACAGGAGAGGCCACAGACCAATGCTACTCGCAGTGAATGTCGAGAGGAAGCCTACTATCGTACAAATGGCGGTCATGGGGAGGAATATTTCCAACACCATCGTCGACAAAGGCTCAAGAGTGAATTTACTACCAAAAGAAACCTAGAAGTGTCTGGGGAAAACAACTCTTTGGCCCCCAACATTCCACTTGGTGGGTGTAGGTCAACATGGCATCAAAGCTCTCGACACACTGATGGCACAAAAAAAATTGATTGGCACACAATAGTTCTTGCTAAAAAATTTCATCATCCCACTGCAAAAGAAGGTGTACGACGCATTGCTTGGGAGAGGATGGCTTATTGTTGCCAAGGCAAATCACAACAAGAAGTGGAATACACTATCGATCAAGAGCAACGAGAGGAAGTATG
This sequence comes from Sequoiadendron giganteum, assembly GCA_007115665.2. Classification (NCBI taxonomy): domain Eukaryota; kingdom Viridiplantae; phylum Streptophyta; class Pinopsida; order Cupressales; family Cupressaceae; genus Sequoiadendron; species Sequoiadendron giganteum. The sequence continues at coordinate 131,465,099 of CM021100.1, forward strand.
TCATCGACTTGACGAACCAAGTTGTGAGTGAAGAATTGGCATCCTCTAGATCAAAATCCGATGGGGGAGAATCAAATATGGATGAAGGAAGGCTATGGAGCCAAATGATGAATGTGTACTTGAGCTCGAGAGTTTCTCGGAGGACGAGACAAGCTCACTGAACGAACTATTCCTTTGGCAGATGGAAGACTATGAGGTGTTCCAACGAGAGTGTAACATGCTACAAATTGGAGAAATCTAGGAAGAAGAGGAGAAGGGCACCTCTAGCCATACATTTTCGGCCAAGTACAAAGAGTACAAAGGAGTAGCAGAACTAGATGGTACACCAACTCACAAGTTGGAATGTGACAAAAGTCAAGTACGAGGTGACAAAATTGTGTCGAAGTCAGGAAATGAAAAAAGTGGGAAAAATAAAGCAATGGAGTTAAAAAATGACAATATCGAAAAAATTATAAAGGAAAAGTTGAAAATTGAAAAAAGGGGAAAAAAGAAAAGGTAGAGTTAAAAATTTCAAAAATGAAAATTTGGGAAAAAGAACGAGAAAATCAAAAGTTGGAAAAACTAAAGAGATGAAAGAGAAAAAATATTAAAAATTTGAAAAAAGGAGAAAAATAAAAAAGGGCGAAAGTAATGAAGGCAAAAATTAAAATGAAGAATACTAAATTAAAAATTAAAGTGAAGGAAAATGTACGGCCAAGTGAAAGAAATAAGTTTGAGCATAAAAGGAGCACATCGTACACAATTGGTAGAAAACCATCGAAGGAAAAATTATGGAGATTGCAAGAAACCATATGACAATCCATACGCAGAAGAGGGAATTAGCAATTGGGCAACAAAGCACATCTCGTACAACTTGAAGAGAAGGCAACACAAATTCGCAAAAGGCAAGGAAGACATCAAGTGCGACCTGGAGAAGTTTGTATATGAAAAACGAAGGGAAGTGGAAACAGAGCTCACAAAGTAGAGTGAAGAAAAAGAGCAATGGAGGGCACAGACCGCACGAAACATAGTATAGAAGTCAAGGAAGGTGAGGTTTGATAAATGAAATCGTATGAAAATCTCTACAAAGGACTCGTACGGCGGGTGATTGAAGACACCGTGCAACAACTCATGACCGATAAAATCGTATGGCCTTCCAAAGAAAAGGGCGGACGTTGGAGGTGTTATCTAGGCGAAATCAAAACCCATATGGATCTCATTGGACAAAAGGATCACCTCAGACTGCCCCTTTCAGAACAAATGGGAGTGTATGGTCAAATGGACAACATACAGTCGTACACAATAGGGGAAGGAACAAGCTCGTACAACAAGTGAGAACAGGACCATGTAGAGGAGATTGTCAATCCATACGACAAACAAAGAGCACAATGTACGACGCGTTGCAGACAAGGACATACAACATAAGATTCCCACTCCCATGACAGTACTAGTGCCTATGGGAGAAGTAGAGGAGCCTACACCAAAAGTAGAGGAGCGCACACCAAAGGTATAGGAGCCTACACAAGCGAGGGAGCATGAGGATAAGATGCCATCTACTGACCTTGCCACACCTCAGCCAACAACTTACTATTCCATCAAAGAAGAATCAAGTGATGCGGAGGAAAATTCAAGTGATTCAGAGGGTACAATTGTACAAATTTCCAAACCTAATAGGCTAGATCCGATGGGAACCATCAAGAGGTACCTGCAACTTAGAGCCCGTTTCAACAGTTATCCAAGAGGTGTCAGATATCACCATCTTTTTGGCATGGAGAGGGCCTACAGAGAGTTGTTCCATGTGTTCAGCAGGAAGCATCCAATTTGTGACTAAATAGCAAGGCCGATGAGGCTATAGCCATCTCTCAAAAGGTTCATGCAGAGGCGAACTCCCTCACCTAGCACTTTCAGAGCTAGCTTCAGTAGCAAGCTCAACTTATAGAGGTGGAAAGAGTAAAGTTGGCAGCTAAGGACACAGAGTTGTTGGAAAAGGACAAGAAGATACAGGCCTTGGAGGAGAAGATGGCCAAGAAGGTTGAAGCAAAAGACTAGGAAATATAAAGGATCAATCAACACCTGAAGGAGGCAGTACACTTGGTGAAGACAACCAAAGAAAACGAGTTGAAGGCTACAAAGCACCTGAAGCTGAGGATGGAAGAAGTGTATCGGCTTCGACAGCATAGCGCACAAACAACCACTCGGACTTCCTCGATCCACCTAGCTCCAGGTACGTCATCTCACCCATCTCCTCATTAGATTTGGTTTTGGGTAGTTTTCTTCCAATTTTTGTAGTAGTCATCTAGAAGATGACTTGTTTGGGGGGATGATGTAGTCAACCGTGTTAATAAATAACTATGTTTTAATCAGTCGTACTAATAGTATGTATAAAATAAAATAGAATAATACTTGTGCATAGATTAATGTAAAATTTGTAATTGAAAATTAGTCCGACGATTGGGTAGTTAGGAAGCGTTGCCGACAATTGGTATCTCAACCAACCTTGACTGGCTATTTATGTACTCATTTCATTTGTAGTCAAGACAAGATACTATAATGATGTAACTTCTACTATACTTAATGAATGAATGCAACATCTTATTCTGTGCCATTCTTGTGTATTTTTGTACTTTGTCATTGTTGATATAAGACTTAGTTTACTCCATGTTCCTGAGAAAACCCCATAACGAGTAAACAAATAGTTTTTAGATAGACCTCATTAGCTATCTAGGCACAGGAGGAAGCTAAGAGTATATGAAGGAAAAGAAAACATGGAAAGTTGTTAGGTGAAGGATTGGATAGCAATGAAGACGAATATGAACAAATTGACTTGACAACCTCTACGTCATGCACCACACCTAGGGATATTATTTCCGCGGAAGATGTCTCTACAGTCGTTGAAGCCATGGTGGCTCAACCCCCAAATGCACAAGATCTTCCTACCATGGAAACCAACTCGGAGGTTGCTTCTAATACTCCTATTGTAGTACTTTCAACCGACTTGCCAGTTGTTCCTAAGTAGGATGACGAATGGGGACAAGGGGAAGCTTCCGAGAAAATTAATAGCTAACTAAACCTATTAGGAGCTCTAGTTGAGATTATAGATTATCCTCCACTCAACCCTCCACCAGAACTGGACCAACCTACAACCAGGAAACCCACTATTGACAAACCTTCCCACACTTAGCAGACTGCACACAGTATGGAGCCTATGCAAAGCCCACCCTTGGAGGTATAGAAACAACCTATACAACTATCTCTAGATTCACCTACCTGTTGTGACCTTTTTCACACATCACCCCATCAAGATGGGGACCCCCTAAATTTTGCTCCATTCTGGTCTTTTGGCTTTGGTTCGCTCTCTCTCTGGTCTCTGGTCCTTCCGGGGATGTCCTGTCGTTTGACCCAGGTTAAAGTATTGTTCAAGTTTGTGAAATTAGGGTTTCCCACCATCCAGGCTTTTAAGGGTCAAACCGAGTCACGAAATTGAAATCTAAGCTTAGTATAGCAGTCAAAAGACTTCCAGCAGAGTCCCCCTAAATTTTCACTGTATTTCGGCAACTTACTATTTTTAGTAAGTATTCAATTTGGGACTATTTTATTGAGATTTTGGAATTCTGTCAGTTCCATTGCATCCGGGTAACATCAAGCTGCCTACACGTAAATTTTGAGCCAGATCAGACGACTTGCTATTTTTGGCAGTTCAGGCTTCAAGAGCCATTTTCAGGGTTTCCACATGAGCTTTTCAGATGCATGTCTGGAGAATCCTTCTGGGTTTTCCAAAACCTTCGCAGTGATGTAATATGCAAACCAAGACGATCACTTTCAGAGTTCAGCCTTCAGAGGCTATTTTTAGGGTTTGCATGCAGTGTTTTTCAACGCATGTCGGGTTTTTCCTTCTGGGTTTTTCAAGAGCTTCGCAACGGTGTGACATGCAAGCAAAGAAGATCGAGTTTTGAGGACTTACTATTTTTAGCCAGTGCATGCATGCAGACCAATTTTTTGGGTTTTTTTGGGTTTCTTGAGATCCCACAGGCAATATGACATGCAAAACCATCCGGCAGTGGATGAGTCACTTTTTCAGGCAGTTTCTATTTTTAGCGGGTACACTCTGGCAGCCGCCCCCAACACTCCAGTTCAGCAAACAGAACGACATGCAGAAGGAACGAAGTCAAACGGAGACCGTTCGGGATACATACAAGTCAAATTAGGGTTTCCACTTTTATAGGGGGTAAAATCCAAAAATAGCCGAAACGAAGCACCCCACCAATGTCAGCACACTTCAAGGTACCTGCTGGCAAAATTTGAGCGAAATCGGAGAACTTACTATTTTTAGTAAGTCAGGGCACGGCTATAAATAGCAGGTCTGCACCCGAGGTTGGCATCAGAGTGACACTCAAGCTATCAAGATCAAGCGTTGCAACTTTCAGGCAAAACGGAGCTACTGAAGTCAGAAAGTCAAAACTTACTATAAATAGCAGGTGGCTATAAATAGCAGGTCAGGGCAGAGGACTGGCAAAACAGGTTCACAAGGTGAAGAAGATCATATGATGAAATTTTCAGGCAAAACGGAGCCTTAGAGGTTGAAAATCAAGGGACTTGCTAAAAATAGCACAACTTGCTAAAAATAGAATGCAAAAGCAATAGCAAGCAGAGACATGAAAATTTTTCTAAGTATGGGAAAATGAAAGCAAGAGCTCTAAAAGGCGCCCACCTCAAGAATGAAATCTGGAAATTTTCTAAGTACAAAATTCAAAGTTGAGCAGAGAAAATGCGCCCACCTTGATCAAACTCTTGAAATATTCTAAGTGTTGGAATTGAAAGTAGAGGCTCTAGAATGCGCCCACCTTCAAGATTGATAGCTTTAAAATTTTCTAAGTCTAAAACGGAAGTGGCACCCCTCAAATGCGCCCTCACCCTCAAGTTGTTGAAAATGTTAAAAAAAGTTCTAAGGCACAAAACGAAAGTTGACCCCTCCAAGTGCGCCCTCAAGTTGAAAATTCCAAAGGCAAGGGAATAAAAGTTGAAGCTGCAAAATGCACCCATCTCCAGCTAGGAAATGCGCCCAAGTCAAGGGGTCAAGAGGCTAAAAACGCCTAAGGCATAATTGAAAGTCCAACATGAGAAATGCGCCCAAGTTGAAAGCTTGGCCTAGTAAATGCGCCCACCTTGCAAGAGTTTTAATTCTAAGGCAAAAATGGAAGTAAGACCCCTAATATGCGCCTAAGGAACAAGAGGTTAAGTAAAAGCGGCTTAGTATGGAATTGAAAGCCCACCTAGCAAAAGGCGCCCTCAAATGGAAGCTCATACCTCAAAATGCGCCCAAGGGGTTAAGTAAAAGGAAAACGCCTAAGGCAAAAACAAAAGCTTCAAGGTCAAAATGCGCCCTCACATGAAAATGTAGCCTATGAAATGTGCCCAGCCAAGATGATTTTATAAAAAAATTTCTAAGGCATGAAACAAGAGTTGCCTAGTGGAAATGCGCCCAAGGTTATAGAGGTGTTTGAAAATTGTCTAAGGCATTTAGAATGAAAGCACATCACCTCATTTGCGCCCACCTCGTGATGAGGCCTTGAAAACGCCTAAGTGTTTGAAAATAAAAGCTAGCACACATATTTGCGCCCCCAAGGTAAAAGGAAAATCAAGTTAGAAGCCTTGAAATTTTCTAAGGCGAGGAAATAAAAGTTGGAGGGGCTAAATGCGCCCATGATGAAGATTAAAAGCTCATGTGTCTAAATGCGCCCAAGGGGTCAAGAGGGTGGAGAAATAATGCTAAGGCATGGAAATTTTTTAAATTTGAATAAAATAAAGTGCCAAGGAAAGAAATCCGCCCTTGAAGTGTTGAGAGGTTGGGAAAATAAACTAAGGCGTGGGAATTTAAATGTGGACTCCACACAAAAAAATATACGCCTAAGGGAGGATGAGATTTTTTTCTAAAATTTTCACAAGGCATGGAGATTTTTTAATCAGATAAAAAATATACCAAGGGTCAAGTACGCCAACAGAGAAAATGTTAGAAAATTTTTCTAAGTGAGATAACATTTCACTAGGGAAAAATACGCCCTTGGCATGGAAGGATGATTTGATGAGTTTAAAAATTTTCCAAAGGCAGTTGAAGGATGACGAATATTTTTTTTCAAGGGGAAGATTTGATATTGATGAATATTTTCCATGGGTCAAATGGAAAATTAAATGAACCTCTTTAAACGGCACCAGTGAATTGACAGAATTTTAAAATTAATTTCCTAAGGGAAATTTTAATATTTTCAGAGGAATTTCGTTTTGCCTAGATTATTTTCCTAACGGAAATTAAATCTCAGAGGATGAAGTATTTCAAGCAGGCAAATAATTTTTAATCACCCGAAGTTGAACATTTTAAAGAGAGAATTTAAAATGTCTAAGGCAAATTTTATGAAATCGAGGATTTAAATGACAGACATTTCAAAAGTTGGAAATAAATTTACAACTCCCACGAAATTTTTCGAATTGAATTTATTTAAACACTGCGAGATTTTAAAATGGAATTTTAAATCAAGTCAAGTGATTTTTTTTTCTCGCGAGTTGTTTAAATCGCCAAGAGTTAACTGGCAGACTAAGAGGAAGAATTCGAATTTTTACAAGGAAGGAATCATTATTAATGGCAACTGCCATAATGACCGGCTGACGACTAGCCCACTACTGCGCTTGAATTAGAAGATTCCGAACGAAGAGAGTGGAAAATTGATGAAGGTGCTAAAAATAGCCCCAGCACTACTCAGCAAGATTCCTCGCAAAGAGTTATTTAAACAGCAGTCTCTTCTCTCATTTCTCCTCACCTTTTTTTTTGAAGTTGAAGTTGCTGAAGAAGTTCTTGAAATATTTTCGAAGTTGTTGAGGAGAGAATTTCTTTGAAAGTTTATTTTATTTCGGAGTGTTGAGTTGCTGAAAGTGCGAAGTTGCTGAAGAAATTTCTATTTGCCGAAGAGCTGAGAGCTTGTTGCTGCAATTTTGAAGATTGAAGTTGTTTTCCGGAGCTGCTGGAGGTTTATTTTCGAAAGTACTGCAAAGTGCTTGCTGCAGATTTTACTTATTCGAGCTACTAGAAGTTGAAAGTTGTTGAGGTTGACGAAGTCGAGACAAAGGATTTAATTGCTGAAAGTTGGTAGTTGGCTGCAATTTTCTTCGCCAGTCGGAAGTGCAGTCGTTGAAAGCTTCTTTATAAGCTTGAAGTTTTTTATACAGTACGAGGTTTGGAGTTAGTAATTTATGCTGAGAGTTTTTATTTTCAAAAAGCTAACTCCACGTTCGCAGCCGTCTCGGAGGTTACTTCATTTTATTTAAAAAATCTGCAGCCTAGCTTATTGCCATTCTATTTTATTTTGCAGATGGCCGGAGCAAAGGATGTTGCAGGAACAAGCAGAGCCGCAGGCAGAGCTGCAAACACTGAAGCAGGCAAGGCTAGCTCATCCCGGCAGGCAATGATTAAAAGGCTCGCTAAGCCATTTCTCCCAAAGTCAGCAATAGTTTCAAAGTTGGCGGGATTAAATGACACCAACCTTGGTTCATTTAATCTAAATGCACTCAAATCGAGGATGTTCGGGCTAGGGGGCCATCAACCATCAGTCACGGCACATAATATAATGAAGAGTGGAATCTACGCAGCTGCTGGTTTTCCGCCAGCAATTCAGTGTCCGGAGCTAATTATGGAGTGCGCCAATCACTACAAGCCAGAACGTAGGACGATTGTCTCTCCGGATGGTAAACTGCTCGCCAACTTCACACCGGATGCCATCGGAGAGGCATTTGGGATTCCGACTGCTGAGGAGATGTTATACAGGACAAATAAGAGGGCAGATAAGATGTACTCTTCCTCTTTCGAAAGAGTCACTGCAGTCATCAACAGAGTTTGGATGCAGAAGCCGAGGCCACCCCGCACTAAGCTCCCAAAGCAGATAATTGCCGAGGACGTGAAACAAGAATACTGTGATTTGATAATGATGCTGAGCCGGGTAAATGGGAGTGCACAGGCTTACATTTTCGAGCCTTGGATGTTCTACTTCATCGAGATCATCTTGGAGGGAAAGGAGTGTGTCGATTGGGCTAGGATGATTAGCAACCACATCGATGAGCAATTCAGGAGCTGAAGGTGACGAAGAATTTCTACATGAGCTCATATGTAATTTACATGTTGGCCAGAATGACTAAGTACAGAGGGATTTCGTACAAGGAGCCAATCGGCTGTGCCCCTGGTCAATTCAAAATCCATGAAGCTTGCACACAGCTACATTTAACTAACACTGCCAACTATAAACGGGCAAATGATGCATTCACAATGCACATTGCGAGGACACTTCAGCAGAGGACGCAGCAGAGAATATCTAAGGAAGCACAGACATTGATTGAGGAATACGGGTATTGGTTCATCCAATTCCCGAAATTCACATATATTAGGTTGCAGGGGTTCACTTCGTATCCGTATCGGTTACCACGATACCCCACTGATCACATAGTAATGCTTGAGGTATCTAGGCAATTGATTGCCTACGATAAGATTCAGAAAAGGAAAAAGAAGGGTGGACTTGATTTCCCTATCACCATGGGGAATTCCATTGAGGTGTGTCCCTCTTTGCAGGCAGCCCGAGAGGCAGAGGACGAGCTGCAATCTTATCATTTGTCATATCACACAGGCAGGCAGGATTTCGATCCTTACAGGAACATCCAGATGATACAGAACGTTGAATACCGGCACAGAGCTCATCTGGAGGACTTTTGGGCAAATGCAGTGGATGAGGCTGAGATAAGAAGAAGGATGCTTTCCAGACTTCCTCTCAAGCTGATTAGAGAATGTGAGATTATTCCAGTCCCCGACCAGGTGGATGAAGATATCAATGTTATACAGCCCGACTATGGTTTAGTTAGGGATACTCCTGTCCCACCACCTGATTGGTCCGAGCCAGAGATCATGGACTTGGACACGCTTTCTATCCCGGTGATGACTTTTACCAGGACTTGGGTCGATAGACATGTATGCAGACTCAAGAGCAAGTCGATCGCCCTTACTTATAGCTTGATGGGTGACCCAAGGCCGTTATCGGTAAAAAAGGGGAAACAAATTGCTCAGACATCGAGGGCACAAGTAGAAGTGCCAACCCAACCAATACCGTTGAGGATAGAACAAGCATCACCCGTGCACTCAAAAACTCAGTCTTCGAGTTTGAGAGTGGTTTCATTATTTGCCGATCAGAGGGCAGGATTGGAAGAAGAGCGGGGACTTGAGGAGGTTGAAGCAGTATTGGCCCGGTTGATCGAGTTTGCTATCCGGGAGAAGGCCAGTGGGAACGCTCTCATAGATGAGGATCTTCTTGATGGTGGTAGTGGGCATTAATTGCTCATTATGATTCCTGCAGGGGAGTGGAGAATATTCTGTGCATTCATTGCCCACTCCTCTCTGTGGCGGTTTTTAGGGCAGAAACCCTAATCAGGGCATAGGTGGCTCGATCTGAGCCCTTCATTGTAATTCGATCTAAACCGTCCACTGAATTGGACTTATTATAAAAGGGGCATCCCCCCTCATTTGTAACATATTAGATAGAGATTAGAATTGGAATTGGATCAGAGCGAGAGTAGAAGGCATATAGCATTTAGCTTAGAAGTTACCTTAGATTGAGGAGGAAAGGAAGTTTTCCCATTGAGGACTTTGTAAGAAGTTGTTGTGAACACTCTCATAATATAAAGATTTATCATTGTTTGGTGGTTCTATCTTCTATTGTGAGTAGCTAGCAAGGCTTGTTCATCTTTCCAATTCAAGTGGATAGAGTAGAGTAGACTTTGTTTATGCAAGTAGTTGTTAATTGTGGAGTGTGGCGTTGTGATTTGAGCATATCTTCTTTCATCCATACCACTAGCGGGCTTACTGATGGTAAGTTCGCCTTGCGTGGTCAACTGGAGTATCAGCACTTAACTTCGATTGTGGTTCATATGTTTGTATGCGTCGTATTGACGGTATGAACATGTTGCGTCATAGTTTGAACACTTTTCTCATCCTTTGAAGATTGCACCAACTTTGTCGGAGTTGTTCGAAAGGAGACAAAGCAAAGTTTGGTTTGAAGATTGTTTAAGTCGATCCTCGTCCTCCACCCTTTAGAAGTAGATTTGTAGAATCCCTATCCCTATCCCCTTTAAATTCTGCATTTTCCGAGTCAGTCTAGATACCAGAACAATATTGCCAAATCATTCATGTCCTAATTGCTTCACAGAGTCGAACAACTACGTAAGTCCCCTTGAAATAACCAGCAAAACACATCAACCAACTGAGTCTATTCGCGATAAAAGGAACCTTGGAGTCGAACACATGAACTTTCAAGCAATCTTAGCATGTGGGACACTTTGATCAAGAGAGAATAGAGTGACCATTGGACAACTTTATTCTGTGCTGGCGTTGTCATAAAAAGCACGTCAACACTACCCATAGTGATGATTCCAAAGTCTAGAGAAAATCACCATCCAAATTACAAAGCTAGATCCAAATGACCCATTGGGTACCATTCAATGATACATGCAGGACATGGAGCCAATGGCTATTGTTATGCAAGAGGTGGCTGATATTGCCAAGTGGTTGGACACCACACACTCTCCTCTAGTGATGCAGGAAGCTCACTGAATTTTACAATTCATGAAGACAGGTTGCCAAGAGGAGTTTAATAGAATCTTCCCTTCTAAGGATTGGCCCTCACATGACTCTCAAAATGAAGGCAGTATGGCAACCAACCAGAATTGAACCTTCTTTTGAAGGGAGGGATGGCAAAGTACTTGCAGCTTTGTATGATATGGAGTCTACTTTTCAAGAGGTGTTCTATTTATTACAGTGCACCTTAGCTTCCCACAGCCAACTCATGAAGCATGTGAATGAATCTACTCAAATTTCTCGGAAGCTATGAGAAGCAGTAGATGAACAAACTTGGTGATTTCAAGATCAGCTCACCCAACAGACACATCTTACTGACATAGAGAGGGCCAAAGTCTCAAAAAAAGACAAGGAGTTGTCAGTAAAAGATCAACAATTGGTGGACAAGGACATCCTTCTTGCAAAAAAGGATAGACATCTTGTGGAGTTACAAAGTGCCTGTGAGAAAACCCAACACCAGCTAGCAAAGGTTGTCCAACTTGTTAAGACTACCTGGGAACGCATGCTATTGGCAACACATCACCTGAAGTTGCATATGGAGGAGATCTATCGGCTACATTAGAGCATGGCTTCCCAATCTACTCCCTCTACATCAGTACATACTTCAGGGACGTCCTCTCAGCGAATCTCTTAGTAGATATTTAGTTGTTTTCCAATTTTTTTCCCTATTGTCTAGAAGACGACTTTCCTATTTGGGGGGATGATGTAGTTAGTCAAATAAAAAGAATCCTATTTGTTGTTGTAATCAGCACTTAGTGTACAGTTGTGTGTGGCTGATACTTAATGACAGTTGGTAGTTCTCAATCAACCATCAACCACTTAAAATATTTGCTTTGTATACAAAGAAGGGAACGACATGGATAGATATTCCTGGGATCATTTTGTAAATACTTATGAATGAATATATTGATACATCTTGTAGAACTGTTATGTATTGTCTATAGTCTCGTAATTACTCTATTGTTTACTTTGTAATATTCAATCAATTAAGAATAAACCAATATACATCCATTGACTATTAAAACCTATGCAGTTAGTGTCATGCAAACACAAAGGCCTCATTTGGCACATTGTCTATTAAAATGGGTTTCATTTCTAGCGCTTCTCTCTTTTTCCTGTAAAGTGTTGGAAGAGCTTATTGAAAATATGGGAAAGAGTTAGCTTCTCAATTCTGGAGATCATCCTACAAATCACATCCCACATTTGTAGGCTTCCCATGCTTCGTGTTCACACGAATTTAGGTTCGCATGAGAATGTAAAATCAAACATCAACAAGAAGTCAGCCCACAAATAGTGGCAACTAACTAACAATTAATTGCCTCAAATGTAGATAACTAGCTAAACAACAATCCCTCAAAATTGTCAATCCATTCACTAAATAGTTGGGACTGAAAAATGGGACATGACAAGGTGGGACCCTATCTCCCTATCTTGTTACCTTAGGGTTTAGTTGGACTCGTGTCACTGTCCCTATGCCCTTGTGTTAAGTTGTTCCATTAGTATTGTCGTCTACTTGTACATATGTGTGTTGCATCAATATGCATTCCACCTTGCATGGATCAAAGTGACGAAATCTCTCTATTTTGCATATCTACAGAAATCTTCTGCTTGTGTATTGTTCGACCATGTGCATTGACAACTTCAATGAGTTAGTGTGTGTTGCTTCACTATTAAAGTTGCAATTGTCAACATGAAAAAAATATAACTTTGTTTTCACCCATTTTGTTTTAAGTAAAATTTAGGCATTACATATGAATCATCTCTAAGTCCCAATGCACCTATATGTTCTATTTTACATCTAAATATGCATCTATACCTTACCCAATTTTGTATTAATGAAGTTACAAGCAGATCATAAGCTCTTCTTTAGCATCATGTACTCAGAAGTACAAACGATCACCTCAAACATCAAAATTAGGAATATTTTCACAAGCCATTTTAGATCATATTTCTGCAATCTAGAGGCTCTTGGTCCCACAAAATCTCTATTCAAAAAAAAGGTAAGGATTTACCTTCTACCTTCTTACATGGGATACCTTTCTTCAACACTCCTCATGTAGTTAAAGTGTTTGTTCTCTTGAATTCTTTTGTTTCAAACTGCAAGTCTGGAAAAATTAGATTGTTTATTGGATTCCATGATTAGATGTTTTATTCAAATTACCCTCTTACACTCTTTGGTGCTTTGGTTTGCTCTTGCACACTTTGGTGTCTTTTCTTCAAGTCATATGGTTTGTAGTGATCTTCTTAGGTGTTTATCTTAGCTCACTTTCATGCAATATGCATGCTTGTAGGCTATAGTAGTGGCCTCTCATTGGCCATACTTGTTTAATCATTTTTCTTTATGTTCAAATGTTTGCAAGAAGTGATAAAGATTCAAGACAATTTGATCATGTGAGTGGTTAAAATCACAATCAATTCTATATTGCTGCCTCTTTCTTGGGTTTTATAACTCAAAATTTGCACCAAAAACATCAAATGAAATCCATGAAAATGACTTCGATGAAATAAAGAAGGTTCTTGTGCAGTTGTGTTCACCATGAGTGCTTTGCTTAGCTTGCTAACAACACCCAAATGTCATGTTTATTCTCTTCCACCAATGAAGAAACTCTTTAGCTCATTAGCATACTTGTCGATGCCCATCAATACGCTAATGCAACTGCTATCATCCAAAAATTAGTTTTGGAAAACCTGCTACAACCATGACTTATATGCAGAGAATTCAAAGATCTTTCCACAAACTTGCTTTATCCCCTACAACTTCTTATGCGCATATCACAATCACCATTTTACATATACATATATATGAAAAGTAAAAATTTAAAACATCTCGTTACCACTTTTATAATACTGGAAACAAACCTCTGTGATGCTAAACCTTCAAAGTCTGTATGTTGTTAGTCCTGCAAAGTGAGTTCAGACACAACTTCCGTACATGGTTGAACTTGTCACTTATTACTGATTTCTATCCTTGATTACTTAAGTGGTCTCAGTCAACTGCTTTAACCTGACATTGTTGTGAATCTGCTTGACTGCTTGTGCGTCAGTGTGCTATCTCAACCTGAAAAAGCTTCTCATAAGAGTAATGAGATAGGTGTCTTCCTAATTTCTCATACAAGTGCAACTAGTTCCTTGTATGCTTCAATCAACAAACAGAACTATAGAGTTTATTTTTAAATACTTCTTGGTAGGGTTCTCAATGTGAGTGCTGCTCCTTCATATGAATACAAATCAACTACTTTGCAAATACTCTACCAAGAATCTCAAATGACTTCTTACCGTGACACACTTGAAATAGAGATGATAATATCTCTATGGGCTGTTCCCTCTTGATAGATTCTTTGTTAGATAGATTTTCTTCTTCATTTGCTGCCTTCTGACTTGTAGGTGTTTGAATGAGTTCTCTCCTTTTGATTTGAGCTGTATCTTGCTTTCTTGGACCATCCCGTACAATGCTTTGGATCTGAAGTTGACAATACAGTTTCCTACTTTCTGCATGTAAATACACATTCATGTTGAAATGAGTCCCACAGTTCTTGCCTATGTATTTAGATAATATATTCTTCTTCTTTTTTCCTTTCTTTTAATGTTGACTCAAAGAGTTGTCTTCACAACATGCTCCTTTTTTCTTCTTATACCTTGATGAACTTTTTGGCTTAGGGAATGGTGTAAGCAACTTGCTTTCTTGTTTAAGTACTTGGGATGCTTAGTGATTGGTTGTTGAGATGCTGCAATGTTATCTTGCTCTTAATTAAAATATTATCCATTGTTTGGAGATTTTGTTTGGAGATTTTGTGTGTTACTGCATCATTCCCTTGTATAAGCTTAATTTGTTGAAATAGTATCTTTCACTCCTTGTCTTTGCAAGGTTTCCTTGGTTTAGCTCTTTCAAAGAATTCTCCGTTTTCTTCTTTGCCACCAAAGTAACTCAATCCTATATATTGAGGCCATTACTCAACATCTATGAATTTTTTCATTTCTTGGCCATTTTTGCGAAGACCTATTTAACAACTTAGAGTCAATTACCTTGATTATACTTCTCAAAACCTACCAGAGGTTTTATTCATTACTTGATTTGAAGAAAGAAGTAGATGATTAAAACACATACCTTAGTCATGGTCTGTGGGTTCTTGGTAGAGATTGGTCTCTTTTGCATGGAAGACTCTCCTTTCTTCTTCATGCCTGCACCGTCTTCTTGGAATAGTACCAACAACTCTTCTTTTGTAAGCAACACCTCCATGGCTTCCATGAGGAAATCTTCATGGCTTGTTAATCTAACTTGCAACATTTGATTCTCCAAATCCAAGTGCTGCAACATTTTTCTTAGCTCCCTATTCTCCATTTGAATTTGCTGATTTATTTATTTTAATTCTTTAAGGCTTAATCTCCTCAAAGCTTTTCCATGGTTGAACTATGCTTCCTTGTTGATTATAAAATATAGAGAATAATACACAAACAAAAAAATTTATGTGATTTTAACCCCTTATAAGTCACAAGGAAAGCCTGCATTGATATCATATGATTTAGGACCACTCATGATTCACCAATATAGATATATCTTTTCCAGAGATACACGGGGACGCATCCCCTGGGTTTTTGCCTCCCGTACCTGTCCCGGGAACGTCTCAGGGACGGGGGACGCCTAGCCGTCCCCCAAAAGACCTCGAAAATCGGGGACATCCTCGATTGGAGGAAACGGCCCGGGTACAAAAGGGGGACAGCCAGCCATCCAGGGGATGGATAGGGGATGCCTAGCTGTCCCCGGCCATCCCCTTTTGCCCAGCAGCAATATTAAAACATTAAAAAAAGGTATTTTTAAAATTTTTTTTTTTTTCTTTCCTTTGTGGACACCACGCCCTCCCAACCCTAATATGACCACTTAAAACATCTTCTTACCTTCATTTGACCTCATTTTAACTTGCCAAAAAAAATTGCAGTCAAGAGCAAAAGTGAGAAGAGAAAGAGGAGGACAGCCATCATACTTTCTATTACTATGTTTTGGACACTTGTGGCTTTGTCATTTGACATTTTGACATTTGTAGTACAAACTTGTAGCCTTTTGGGCATTTTATTATTTTATATCATATGCACATTGACTATTTGACATGAATTATGGTCCATGGAAGCAATTAGGTAGCTGTAGTATTAATTTGTTCGATAATTCGACTCTATGATGCATATGTCAATATGATTGGTGATTACATTTGCAATTTTATGAATGTTCATTGTTATGATTATCATTACTCATGAATATCTGAAATTTCCCTATATTTTTAAAATCTCTCTCTCTCTTTATATATATATATATAATATACTATATAGCCGTCCCCGTCCCCTAAAATCCCCTCAAAAAATTGCCGTCTCCGAAACTCGTCCTGCCATCCTGGAAACTTGGTGGAACTTTAATCTTTTCCTTATGTGTTCTTCCCAAGTTCAATGCTTTTGAAACGTCAATCTCAGGCTGGAAATTGATGTTACAATTACTCCATGGCTTTCATGTACGTCTTAGAATTACAATTATGTACATGCTCACAGACATTCTTAAATTCATTGCATATCATGGTTCATATCCCTATACTACCACCAGCATTCATGTTACTTTTTAATTCTACAATACTGATATTAAAATATATATTTATGGGCTCAATTTAACTTCGATTTCTTTTTAGAGGCGAGTACTATGCATTTAATCAGCTAAACATATCAATTAGATACTTTCTTATGTGTTTGAAATCATATTTTTACTACTCATCGAGTCACTAAGTACTTGCTAGATATTTTTGCTCTGAGATTTTTCAAATTAAACTCGCAACTTGCTGCCAACTTTTCCACAATTTTCTGTCCAATTTCAGCTGATTTGCAGCTGAGTACTCGGCAAGTTTGTGGGATATACTTAGCCCATGTTTTCTTGTCTTTTAAAGCCTTACACATGCCAGGGGAAAGATTGCACGAGTTTTTTGTTTTCTTGTATGAGTTGGAGTTAAAATACACAATCTTTTTGCTGTTTTTTTTTGTTGTTTTAAGAAAAATGAAGTTTGGAAGGCTTTCAACTCAACTTGGTGGCAAGGGTTCTGCCCCTTGGCCTCACCCTGTACCACAATAAAGAAGCATGAGTGGCAGTACCCCTAGATCCTATGAGAGGTGCTGCTGCCTCTATCTACTAGGAGCACTACTTCCAAACTCTATCAAATTCATTTGATACATTCTCTATCAAACTCATTTGATACATTTTGTATAAAATTTATATTTGTTTCAAAAAAAATTATATATATTTAAGTTGATTTTTATAGAATCCAATAATTTTTAGTCAACTGAATTCAAATATGCAAACAATTCTTAAAATAGTGAAACGGTATTATATAATAAAGTAAACATGAATCAAACCATAAATAAAAAGAGAGACAAATACAAGGAACTATCCTAAAGAAAGCCAGTATGAGAAAAATCTAGAATCCATTTGATCTTTCACATGCTTTGCAGCTTTTGCTAGCACCTAGACAATGCTTTCTTAACTTTATTATGGATTACTTGTTTATTCGATATGCTTATTATTGCTCTAATTTACTCTCAATTGTACAATTATTTTCCACCTCAATAATTCATTTAACAATACATCATCTATGAGGCGGCTAAGATTAATCTTATACCGAACCCAAGATTAAGTATCAAATAGATCCCTTCTAAAAATTGATTCAAGCTCAACTTTGACAGAGCTTCCAGAGGTAACCCCGCCACTCAGGGGCGCGTTGTATAAACAGAAATCGTAATGAAAGCTTATGGGGGCAACGGCAAAAAAAACTTAAGCCAAGAATTAATAATGGCGTGAAAGCCTAAGCCATTCTACTTGGACTTCAAACTTACAAACTCTTCGGTATAAATCGAGTTCATTGAGGGAGACTTTTCGATTATAATCAACACCATCTACAAGAAATCCTCACCAAGTTGAAAAATTAATAATATTCTTTGTTAATGTTGGCCCCTAATTGAAGATTTATCAGCTTTTACACTAAGCCACATCCATGGAGAAGCAAAAGGTGATGTGGATATATTAGCAAATGTGGCAATCGAAATGAATGAGTGCATAATCGACAACTCTCCACACACATGGAGGTGGATAGTAACAGATATATCATCTTTCTTTCCACAGTCTAACAATGGGAATTCATTATGACTTTGAGATGAGGTTGGGTTCGACTAATTTCAAACCAGTGAGCATACTAATAGGAGTAATGGAAAGTACACGATTTATTATGGCTGTATTCACTAAGAAACCACCTTCAAGTTCTTTAAAAAGGTCTCGCAGCCTCCCACTACTCAAAGGACTGGTGATATTTGCCATAGATACCACGGTGACGCTAACCACAAAGAAAAGGCAAATCACTTTCCTCGGTGGCATATCAGATTTTACGTTGAAAAAGATCTTTAAGACTAGAGCAGACATCGTCATCCATGCGATAAGAGTCACATTGGGTGAGAAATTCCTCTCCACATCCCACCGTTACAAAGTTAACACAAATATTTCTTCAATGTTTGTAGCGGTTTTATTTGAGGCAGGGGAGTCAAAGGTCATTAAGACTATAGTTGAAGCCTTGATAAGGTCGAGGTCGAGAAGGAACCTAAAAACCATATTGAACAACGTTTTAGTTGGTATTGGATTTCATCCATGTGCAGTGATCTGTTCGGCCATCAATACGCCATATACTGATCCTTGGGTCTCATTTGTTATCTCAGGAGTGGGCCAAAATGAAATGCAGAGGAAACAAAAGCCTAAGTGAGGAATTAAATTCTTTAAAGTGGCTTCTGAAGCAGCGCTAGTACAAGGGATGGATTGGTCTTTCGCATTCGAGGTAGGAAGTTTTGACTTGGGATTGGGAGAAGAAATTGAAAGTAAGGAAGAGGTATGAACAATGACAGATTCAGAAAGAAATTTAAAGGGTTTTCTTATAAACCTATAGGTATAGAATGTAATAGCCTAAGCTGTAGATAGTGTTGATATGAAATTCATTAGCCTACGGGATTTTTATTAAAGGTCCTCCATTGGAGCAGCCATTAAAAAAATATATATAAACATCTTTGTAATATCAACATTAAGGGTATGGCCACGTTTAAAAAAAAACTCGTTTAACTCATGTGAAAATTTCTATTGCAGTCACTGATTATTAATCTCCTATCTTAAAAGATTATTTAACTGCTGAAAACTAATTCACAGCTAATATCGAAAAATAACACAACTGCAACTTCACTAATAAAAATATGGAAAGAAATGCGTAACACAATGAACACAATATTTTCGGACAAATTGTCCCTGAAAAAAACCCTAAGGGAAAACTAGTTCTACAGATGAGGAATTATATTAACTTCAGCAAATTAAGAGATACAAAGATTCCTTGCCTCTTACTGGCAGAACTCCGACAATCTCCCAACTTCCCACTGATATTCCCCCGCTGCTATCCCAAACGCTATCACTGCGCCCTTGCTAACACTGCAAGACTGTTTGCTATCACTGCAAACTCACAAACTCATTTGCTAGCACTGCAAATGCTTCTACAAAAACTTCTATATTCTCCATATGCCCAATGACCCCTTTTTATACTCCTCTCATTGGAAAACCAACGGCCAAGATCGATTCTCAATCGACGGCTGAGATAAATAACAACTTACCAACCACAACAAATTTGGTTGTAAGGTGTCACTAAAAGAAATCAATAATTAAATAATAATTATCACATCTCAACAATAAAATAACTATTATCTAATCCTAGCAAATGGACGAACAGCTGTCCAAGCTAACAAACTAACACTCCCTCTTAGCGAGGAAGCTGTTCTGCATGGCACTGTTGTGACCTTTTTCACACATCACCCCATCAAGATGGGGACCCCCTAGTTTTTGCTCCATTCTGGTCTTTTGGCTTTGGTTTGCTCTCTCTCTGGTCTCTGGTCCTTCCGAGGATGTCCCGTCGTCTGACCCAGGTTAAAGTATTGGTTAAATCTGTGTAATTGGGGTTTTCATCCTTCAGGCTTATTAAAGGTCAAGTTGAGTTATAAAATTGAAATCTAAGCTTAGTGCAGCAATCAGAAGACTTCCAGCAGAGTCCCCCTAAATTTTCACTGTATTCCGGCAACTTACTATTTTTAGTAAGTATTCAATTTGGGACTATTTTATGGAGATTTTGGAATTCTGTCAGTTCCACTGCATCCGGGTAACATCAAGCTGCCTACACGTAAATTTTGAGCCAGATCAGACGACTTGCTATTTTTGGCAGTTCAGGCTTCAAGAGCCATTCTCAGGGTTTCCACATCAGCTTTTCAGATGCATGTCTGGAGAATCCTTCTGGGTTTTCCAAAACCTTCGTAGTGATGTAACATGCAAGCCAGGACGACCACTTCAATTCACCTTGGAGGCTATTTTAGGGTTCGCATGCGTGTTTTTCAGCATGTCGGGTTTTTCTTATGGGTTTTTCGAGAGCTCCACAGCGGTGTGACTTGCAAGCGGAGAAGATCAAAGTTTAGGACTTACTATTTTTAGCCGGTGCATGCATGCAGACCAGTTTTCTGGGTTTTTCTGGTTTTTTGAGATTCCACGCGGGCAATATGACATACAAAACCATCCGGCAGTGGATGAGTCACTTTTGAACAGTTTCTATTTTTAGCAGGTACACTCCGGCCGCCCAACACTCCAGTCCAGCAACAAAGTGACATGCAGAAGGAACGAAGTCAAACGGAGACCGTTCGGGATACATGCAAGTCAAATTAGGGTTTCCACTTTTATAGGGGGTAAAATCCAAAAATAGCCGAAACGAAGTACCCCACCCATGTCAGCACACTTCAAGGTACCTGCTGGCAAAATTTGAGCGAAATCGGAGAACTTACTATTTTAGTAAGTCAGGGCACGGCTATAAATAGCAGGTCTGCACCCGAGGTTGGCATCGGAGTAACCCTTAAGCTATCAAGATCAAGCGTTGCAACTTTCAGGCAAAACGGAGCTACTGAAGTTAGAAAGTCAAAACTTACTATAAATAGCAGGTGGCTATAAATAGCAGTCAGGGCAGAGGACTGACAAAACAGGTTCACAAGGTGAAGAAGATCATCTGATGAAATTTTCAGGCAAAACGGAGCCTTAGAGGTTGAAAATCAAGGGATTTGCTAAAAATAGCACAACTTGCTAAAAATAGAATGCGTAAACAAAGGCAGGGAGAGGCATGGAAAATATTCTAAGTGTGGGAAAATGAAAGCACACCCATGAAAATGCGCCCACCTTGATGGAAGCCTTGAAAGTTTCTAAGGCATAAAACAGAAGCTCATACCTCAAAATGCGCCCAAAGAGGAAGGAGAGAGGTGAAAATTTTCTAAGGCAAAAAAAACGAAAGCACACCCATGAAAATGCGCCCACCTTGATGACTCTCTCAAAACGTCTAAGGCATGAAAACAAAAGCACACCCATGAAAATGCACCCTTGCCTTGGAGAAAATGATGCTTGGTAAAAACGCCTAAGGCATCAAAATTAAAAGCTCACCTAATGAAATGCGCCCTCACCTCAAGGATTGAAGACTAAAAAGTTTCTAAGTCATAAAATCAAAGTAGCCCCTTCCAAATGCGCCCATGGTGAAAATGAAAGCTCACATGTGTAAATGCACCCACCTAGCAAAACAGAAGCATGGGGTCTCATTTGCGCCCAAGGAAGAAGAGGATAGGTGAAAAGCGGCTAAGTATGAAATTGAAAGTGCAACACCTCATTTGCGCCCAAGGGTAGTGATGCCTTGAAAAAGTTCTAAGGCGTGGAAACTGAAAGCTCACCTAGTGATTTGCGCCTTCACCTCAAGGATTGAAGACTCAAAACGTCTAAGGCAAAAAAAAAAAATGAAAGTAGACCCATGTAAATGCGCCCTCCTTGATGACTCTCTCAAAACGCCTAAGGTAAAAATGGAAGCTTGCCCTAGCAAATGCGCCCATGATGAAGAGGAGATGGGAGAATTCTTCTAAGGCATAAAATGAAAGTAGAGAGGTCAAAATGCGCCCTCAAGAAGATACATGGCTTGAAGAAATTCTAAGTGGTGAAAATAAAACCAGACACACCCATATGCGCCCAAGGCAAGATAAAGTGGCTAAGACTTGGAGAAATTTCTAAGTCAAGAAAATGAAAGCTCAAGACCCCATATGCGCCCAAGGTTGCTGGAGAAAATTTCCTAAGGCAACGAAATGAAAGTGGAACCTATGAAATGCGCCCTCACCTTGAAAGGATATTCTAAGTATTTGAGAATTTTCTAAGTGAGAAATCAAAGCTTGCATGAGTAAAATACGCCCAGGAGGCAATAAGATGCTAAGGCACGAGGAGTAGAAGTAGACACATGAATATGTGCCCAAGTTGAAGTGGAGATTTTTTTTTAAATTTTTCTAAGTGTGGAGAATGAAAGTGGCTCATGCTAAATGCGCCCTTGATTGAAAATGTTTCTAAGGCGTGGCAAGGGTAAAAGCTAGCAAAATAAAACATCACTGAGAGAAATACGCCCAAGATGTGAGATGACTGGAGAAAATTTCTAAGTCGCAAAAAAAAAAAAATGCCAAGGGGTCAAGTGCGCCAGAGGTGTAAAGTGAGGAATTTTTTTAAATGAAATAAATATTTCATCAAAAATATACGCCTATGGTAGAGAAAATGTTAGAAATATTTTCTAAATGGAATAACATTTCACTGGGGAAAAACACGCCCTTGGCATGAAAAGATAGCTTGATGAATTTTAAAATTTTCCAGAGACATTTAAATGAAGTGGACACAGTGACGAAGTTTTATTTCCAAGGCGGAAGCAACTAAATATTTTCCATGGGTCAAGTGAAAAATCAAATGAACCCGTTCAAAAGGCACCCATGGGTTGGGAAATTTTAAAATTAATTTCCTAAGGGAAATTTTAATATTTTCAGAGGAAATTCGTTTTGCCTAGATTATTTTCCTAACGGAAATTAAATCTCAGAGGGTGAATTATTTCGAGCAGGCGCAGATAATTTTTAATCACTCGGAGTTGAACATTTTAATGAGAGAATTTAAAATGTCTAAGGCAAATTTTATGAAACCGAGGATTTAAATGACAGACATTTTAAAAGTTGGAAATATATTTACAACTCCCACGAATTTTTTCGAGTTGAATTTATTTAAACACTGCGAGATTTTAAAATGGAATTTTAAATCAAGTCAAGTGATTGTTTCTCGCGAGTTGTTTAAATCGCCAAGAGTTAACTGGCAGACTAAGAGGAAAATTCGAAATTTAAAAGAAGGAATCATTATTAATGGCAACTGCCATAATGACCGGCTGACGACTAGCCCACTACTGCGCTTGAATTAGAAGATTCCGAACGAAGAGAGTGGAAAATTGATGAAGGTGCTAAAAATAGCCCCAGCACTACTTAGCAGGATTCTCCGAGAAGAGTTATTTAAACAATCTCTTCTCTCATTTCTCCTCACATTGTTTCGAAGTTGAAGTTGCTGAAGAAGTTCTTGAGAGATTGAAATATTTTCCAAGTGGTTGAGGAGAGAAATTCTTTGAGAGTTTATTTTATTTCGGAGTGTTGAGTTGCTGAAAGTACGAAGTGCTGGAGAAAATTTCATTTGCCGAGACTCTTTCTTTCGAAAGCTGAAAGTGTGTTGCTGCAACTTCGAAGTTGAAAGGTGAAGTTGTTTTACGAGTTGCTGGAGAATTTAATTTTTGAAAGCTGAAAGTGTGTTGCTGCAAATTTCGAAGTTATTTGTGTTGGAGAATTTATTTCTTCTCACTGTTGAGAGTGGAGTTGCTGTAAAGTTCGGAGTTGTATACTGGAGAGCTAAGATTTTATTTCCAGATTGTTAAGGTTGCTGCAGATTTGCGAAGTTGTAGAAGATTTCTTTTCTCTGGAGATCTTTATTTTCAAGCCACTGAAAGTCGAAGTGTTGAAGAAGTTTAAACGTTGAGAAGTTGAGGAAGTTGAAATTTCATATTGCTGGCAACTCTTTATTCCTCTAACTGCTGAAGTTGACAAAGTGAAGTCAAGGTTCGAACAATTTGTGCTAGAGAAATTAGCTACATTGCTGAAAGTTATTAGCTTGCTGCGTTTTTTCTTCACCAGTCAGAAGTGCAGTTGCTGAAAGTTGTCTCTAAACTCAGAGATTTTTATAAATGGTAGCAAAGGATGTTGCAGGGAACAAGCGAGCATGGCGAGAAACACCAAACTTGAAGCGAGGGCAAGTGGCTCATCCGTGAGCAATGATTAAAAGGCTCGCTAAACCATTTCTCCCAAAGTCAGCAATAGTTTCGAAGTTGGCGGGATTAAATGACACCAACCTTGGTTCATTTAATCTAAATGCACTCAAATTGAGGATGTTCGGGCTAGGGGGCCATCAACCATCAGTCACGGCACATAATATAATGAAGAGTGGAATCTACGCAGCTGCTGGTTTTCCGCCAACAATTCAGTGTCCGGAGCTAATTATGGAGTGCGCCAATCACTACAAGCCAGAACGTAGTACGATTGTCTCTCCGGATGGTAAACTACTCGCCAACTTCACGCCGGATGCCATCGGAGAGGCATTTGGGATTCCAACTGCTGAGGAGATGTTATACAGAACAAACAAAAGGGCAGATAAGATGTACTCTTCCTCTTTCGAAAGAGTCACTGCAGTCATCAACAGAGTTTGGATGCAGAAGCCGAGGCCACCCCGCACTAAGCTCCCAAAGCAGATAATTGCCGAGGACGTGAAACAAGAATATTGTGATTTGATAATGATGCTGAGCCGGGTGAATGGGAGTGCACAGGCTTACATCTTCGAGCCTTGGATGTTCTACTTCATCGAGATCATCTTGGAGGGAAAGGAGTGTGTCGATTGGGCTAGGATGATTAGCAACCACATCGATGAGCAATTCAGGAGCCTGAGGGTGACGAAGACTTTCTACATGAGCTCATATGTAATTTACATGTTGGCCAGAATGACCAAGTATAGAGGGATTTCGTATAAGGAGCCAATTGGCTGTGCCCCTGGTCAATTCAAAATCCACGAAGCCTGCACACAGCTACATTTAGCTAACATTGCCAACTATAAACAGACAAATGATGCATTCACAATGCACATTGCGAGGACACTTCAGCAGAGGACGCAGCAGAGAATATCTAAAGAAGCACAGACATTGATTGAGGAATATGGGTATTGGCTCATCCAATTCCCGAAATTCACATATATTAGGCTGCAGTGGTTCACTTCGTATCCGTATCGGTTACCACGATACCCCACTGATCACATAGTAATGCTTGAGGTATCTAGGCAATTGATTGCCTACGATAAGATTCAGAAAAGGAAAAAGAAGGGTGGACTTGATTTCACTATCACCATGGGAAATTCCATTGAGGTGTGTCCCTTTTTACAGGCAGCCCGAGAGGCAGAGGACGAGCTACAATCTTATCATTTGTCATATCACACAGGCAGGCAAGATTTCGATCCTTACAGGAACATCCGGATGATACAAAACGTTGAATACCGGCACAGAGCTCATCTGGAGGACTTTTGGGCAAATGCAGTGGATGAGGCTGAGATAAGAAGAAGGATGTTTTCCAAACTTCCTCTCAAGTTGATTAGAGAATGTGAGATTATTCCAGTTCCCGACCAGGTGGAGGAGGATGTCAATGTCATGCAACCCGACTATGGGTCAGTTAGGGATACTCCTGTCCCACCACCTGATTGGTCCGAGCCAGAAATCATGGACTTGGACACTCTTTCTATCCCGGTGATGACTTTTACCAGGACTTGGGTCGACAGGCATGTATGCAGACTCAAGAGCAAGTCGATCGCCCTTACTTATAGCTTGATGGGTGACCCAAGGCCATTATCGGTAAAAAGAGGGAAACAAATTGCTCAGGCATCGAGGACACAAGTGGAAGTGCCAACCCAACCGATACCGTTAAGGATAGAACAAGCATCCCCCGTGCACTCACAAACTCAGTCTTCGAGTTTGAGAGTGGTTTCATTATTTGCCGATCAGAGGGCAGGATTAGAGGAAGAGCGGGGACTTGAGGAGGTAGATCATCCCAACGCCCGGGAATCAGCTAGTGTCAGTCTATCCAGGGGCGGCCAACAGGAGGAGGAAGAGGAAACAATGGCCGACACCCATTTTCAGCAGATGTTGGACACGGCTTTGGAAGAAGAGGAAAACACAGAACAAGGGACCCAAGGGTCGGGAGATACCCAGCTTATAGAGGAGGATGAGCCTGAGCAAACCAGTGCAAGAAGAGAGGAAGTGCACGGGATGGAGGCAACAGAAGAACAGCCCCTTGTTGTTTATGTAATCCCGTGAACTGATTGCACGTTAACTTTAAACCGGAGAATGAGGAGAGAACCCGAGGATGATACGGATCCAGCCATTGAGATGGAAGAGTTCCTCAGGAGGATCAGTGCGCCACCAGAGAAGAAAAGGGCACGAAAGTTTTCAAAGATCTCGACTCACGAGTCAGGCTCTCGCATGCTTCAGGTGGCTATTCCGAGGGAAGATTGTGATCGAACCGAGGAGAGGCCTGAAAATTACATGATCACCACAGTAGAGTTGGGTCATCCTACGGGAGCCCAAGTTATCGAGGATTTCGATAACTCTACTAGGCATTGAAGGATCAGTTGCTCCGTACGGAGGGGAAGTATAAGAAATTGAAGAAGGAGCACAAAACTTTGATAGGATACGTACAAAATCTAGCACATCCAGGTGAACCAGCAAACCCAGCAGTGGAACGTCCATCAGAGCTTCCGAAGGAGTCAGTTGTTGCCTTAGAGGATTTGAAGAAAATGGAAACGGAGGCGGACAAGTGGGTTAGCCGTGTTCATGCTGAGACAGGGAAATTCATGGAGGACCTTGCCGATGCTTATCGACAGGCCTCAAATATTTTGGCACGGATGGATATAGTAGATCAGGCCTGGGGTGATACTCGCATCTATCAAACGAAGAAAGTAATTCGTTTGGGGGCTTTGATGCATGTACCTCTAGAAACCTTAGTGGATGGAGGTGTAATTCAGAGAGGTGATAGGTACGATTTCACCAGTTGGTACTCCTCGGTGGTCACAGGCCGTGGATTTCACGACGCGGCAAGGGCAGATTCAGCTAAGGTGAGGAAGGCAATGGGCAACATCTTGGGGGGAGTCCTCAATACATTAGAAGCCATATTTGCTAGAAAGTTGATCCCAGAGGAGATAACTGCTGATGGCTTGAAAAGTAGACTGCCTCCATTCTTCTCAGCTGCGAGGTCACTTGTCCTGGATGACTTTGAGAATGTCTCCATGTTCTCTAGTATAATTCAGCATACCCAGGACGCCTTAGTGACATGGAGAAAATCTTGTAGTCTACGAACGACGGTACTTGGAGTCTTGGAGTTCCGGCTCGCCATATTCCCGCGTCTCTACAGGGGTTGACCCGGTGTGTGAGTTGATCGAGTTTGCTATCAGGGAGAAGGCCAGTGGGAACGCGCTGCTTGATGAAGATCTTCTTGATGATGGTAGTGGGCATTAATTGCTCATTATGATTCCTGCAGGGGAGTGGAGAATATTCTGTGCATTCATTGCCCACTCCTCTCTGTGGCGGTTTTTAGGGCAGAAACCCTAATCAGGGCATAGGTGGCTCAATCTGAGCCCTTCATTGTAATTTGATCTGAACCGTCCACTGAATTGGACTTATTATAAAAGGGGCATCCCCCCTCATTTGTAATCTATTAGACATTAGATCAAGAGTTGAATCAGAGCTAGAGAGTAGAAGGCATATAGCATTTAGCTTAGAAGTTAGCTTTAGATTGAGGAGGGAAGAAAACTTTGCTTTGAAAGTTTTGTAAAAGGTTGTTGTGAACACTTTTCATAATACAAAGAGTTTCATTGCTTGATGATTTCTTCTTTGTTATGAGTAGCTAGCAAGGCCATTTCGTCTTTCCAATTCAAGGTAGATAGAGTAAAGTAGATTTCTATTTCATGCAAGTAGTCGTTAATTGTGGAGTGTGGCGTTGTGATTTGAGCATATCTTCTTTCATCCATACCACTAGCGGGCTTACTGATGGTAAGTTCGCCTTGCGTGGTCAACTGGAGTATCAGCACTTAACTTCGATTATGGTTCATATGTTTGTATGCGTCGTATTGACGGTATGAACGTGTTGCGTCATAGTTTGAACCCTTTTCTCATCCTTTGAAGATTGCACCAACTTTGTCGGAGTTGTTCGAAAGGAGACAAAGCAAAGTTTGGTTTGAAGATTGTTTGAGTCGATCTTCGTCCTCCACCCTTTAGAAATAGATTTGTAGAATCCCTATCCCTATCCCCTTTAAATTCTGCATTTTCCGAGTCAGTCTAGATACCAGAACATATTGCCAAATCATTCATGTCCTAATTGCTTCACAGAGTCGAACAACTACGTAAGTCCCCTTGAAATAACCAGCAAAACACATCAACCAACTGAGTCTATTCGCGATAAAAGGAACCTTGGAGTCGAACACATGAACTTTCAAACAATCTTAGCATGTGGGACACTTTGATCAAGAGAGAATAGAATTGTGGTTGGGCAACTTATTACGTCTTTGGTATTTGTCAGCAAAAAGCAATCACTTGAGTTTGACATTGGTAGCTCCACAAACCTATTCAGAATAGAGTGATTTGGGTTGAGGTCGAGGAGGTCAATCTTGAACTCTCTTCAGTTTCAAAAGTGTGCGCTAAAAAAAATTCTCTAAGGAAAGCATTGCAAGAAATCTTGGATGAAGAGGTCAGAAGGTTGTTACAAGTACTTGAAGATTCAGAGGGAGCCTACTGAACCTGAAGGATGGTTGGGGTCTGCGATGATATTCTGGTGTGATGAGCCCTACTGGCTCAAACCTCAAACCCCAAGATTTCTTAAGTCTTAATGTATTTTATTCGTTTTTAGAGAGAAAGTTTATAGATAGAAGAGAAGGGGAGCATCATATAAAAGCTCATAAACTGAGAAACAGAGCTAATTTCTACAGAATGTAAATGCAGCAGGTATTATTAAACAATAACCAATGGATCACAAATGTTAAACATACCAGAATGTTTCCAGATTTTTTATATAAAAAAGTAAGCCAACTCGCCAGCCAAGAATGGTGAAAACTGGCATAAATGGACGCCTAACCTCCAGAAATGACTTCTCCCACTCAGAAACAAGATACAATGCAGTACTAGTGATAGCCGCCCATGATGAAGCTCAAACAGGTGCCACAACGTAAGCGCCCTAGTCTCAAGCTTCACACGCCCTTCTCCAAAAAGGCCCAAATCCCAATGCAAATGGTACAGCCCAATGAAGACTCTGAAGAATCCAACCTATAGCTGCAAATCTGCTGGAGATGAAGACTCTGGATGTAGTAACCCTCTTCCTTATTGCAAACAACTGAATACTAAATAAATAAACCCTGATTGAAGCATGTAGAACCTTTGTATGAAGCTCTCACTGGTTGCACAAATTCGACTGGTCTCTCACAGTCTCAAAAGTGCTCAACATTGAAGAGATATCGTTCTCCAATGGAAGATTGCTCAAAACCCTGATCACAAGTGAAAGCACACAAGGAAGCCAAAGGCAAAGTCGAAATATTCAATGGATGAATTTCTCATTGCCAAAATGCCTTATATGCAAAAAGGCACGACTTCCAAGAAAGATACGCCCTTCTTCATATTTTAAATCTTTTAAAATATATTTAAGTCATTTCAATAGTTTTGACTTAAATACTTGGGCGCCCTTTTATATTTTAAGTGATTAAAATATTAAATCACCTTTATAGAATATTTAAGTGATAAAATGTATAAAGTCAATTTGACTTTATAATAAGGCATTAAGTTAATTAATTAACTCAAATCACGTAAAAATCCATAACTCTCTCAAAACTCCAAATATTCCCATGCCGTCAGAAGTTGTCAACCCCTGAACTGCTAACGCTTGTTGTGAACCAATCATTGAGCTCTAAGAACGAGAACAACCAAGCTCTCTAGAAAGTACCACTGACCCTCTAACCAATCCAGCTAGCCCATGAGGGTCTAATAAAAGGGCTAACACACTGTTCCCGAGAACTGACTAGAGCGGAGACATCACACCTGGTGTAGCATGAAGCAGTCTTTTGTGGCATTGAGTACAGCAAAGGCGGTGTGGCTTCGAAAGCTCCTTGTAGGATTGTTTGGACAATCAATGGAGCCTACTATCATTCATTGCGATAACCAATGTTGTGTGAAGCTTTCTGTCACTCCTGTGTTTCATGACAGAACTAAGCATGTGGAAAATACCACTATCTCAGAAATATGGTATTGAGGAAAGCAATTCAGTTGAGGTACATCGACACTGATGAGCAGACGGCAGACATTCTCACCAAGCCTCTCTCCAGGATAAAGTTTGTGTATTTTCATAATAAGCTTGGTATGATGGAGAATGAAGCCCTAGCTGAGAAGGAGTCTTAGTATCAGTGATCCTCTTTAATGCATTTCTCTTTGAGAGAGATTTGAGGTGCAAGCCCTTGTTAATGCATTTCTCTTTGAGATTTAAGGTGAAAGCCCTTGTTTCCACCCTCTAGGAGAGCCATGGTGGTTGTCATGTGTGTGACTCCATGACAACATCATGTGAGAGAGTCTGTGATGATTTTCTTGTACTTGTGTTTACACCCTCTTAGAGAGCTATGGTGAAACGTCACGATGAGGTGACAACATCACGTTGAGTGATGAGCACTTGTACATACCATACATTGGTGTAGCCATGATGGTTGATATCACAATGAGGTGATATGCTTCTTTTCACTCATGGGTGTAGCCATAATGTTTGTCATCACGATGAGGTGTTATGACTTATGCAGTTGGAAGTATTCCTCCCTAACTGAGAGGGAGTGTTGATGTTCAACGTCTGAAGAAATACCTCCAAGAACGACTTGGAGAAATAAATTTGAATAATAGCCTTTGGCTATTCAAATTTATTATAAGATATTTAACATGAGGAGGCGCCTCATTTACCTTGCATCTTTATGTTATTAATAATTAATATTAAATTATTAATTAAAGGGGTTGACTTTCTCTAGAGGCACGATTTGTCTAAAGAGACATGTCTCTCTAAATGGGTCGACTTCTCTTAATGAAAGGATGCATCCTCTCATACTAGCCAATATAAATATGAGTGGTGATCACTCATTTGAGCAAAAAAGTTCATTCAGCATAATTCACATTCCTAAAGGAGTTCGCACCTGTAGAAGCAGATCATCCTCCTGTAGTAGCAGATCACCTTTCTGTAGCAACAGATCGATTATAAGGAGAAACTTATTCATTTGTATCTTGCATCTTAGAGAGGTGCTATTATTCATTGTATCAAATTCAGCCTTGTGTTGGGCCTGAGTTGTAAGCAGATTTATGCTCTTACTCCTAAATATATAAGCTATATATTTGTTGGGTTTTTCCCCTCGAGTTGGAGGGTTTTCCCAGGGTATCTTGTGGTGTTCATTGTCTCATGTGTTGCATTTTCTGATTACTTTCAGTTTGATTTATCTGACCATGAAAAACTAACACTAGTCACATTTGTAATTGGAGATATAGTGTAATGATTGCAATGAATTTAGAGCAAATTCTATTGATAAATCATTGTAATAAGCACATTGTAATTGCTGGTTTCAGTAGTACTAAACCAGCCTCTTTACTTTTAGCATTTTTCATTTAGTTTTGCTACTCCCGCTAAATAAGTGGTCGAGTTTTTCATTTTTGAATAACTGTATTAATTTTCCCCCACTGCATAAGTGGTAGTGCGGAATTCATGGTCGGTTCACCACCTACACTTTCATTTCCAGCATTGTAATTCAATTCAGTTATTTGTTAAATATCCTCGACACCATATGCTATCACCTCGCCTTCATTGGAATCTTGGTGAGCATTCTTGGTGAGGGTTACTTTCCAGCTGGATTATCTTTGGTGCTAATGTTAATCAATGGTGTTTGTGTTGGATTTGTTCTGATAAAATAAAATAAAAACTAAGGGAAACATTTCAGTCATTACATGTGTCATAAGCCGATCAACCAATGTAACTTCCTCTTATTGCTTCCTTATGTGTCATAGGTGCTCTTACATTTCCAATGTGGGAGGCCATAACTTTTGGTCCAAGAAGCTGATTGAATCCCCATTTTTTTTAAAATTGTAGATCTCAAAGAAACCCATGTTGTCGTTGTAACTATCTTTGTAACGATACCAACCTTGGGTAATTAAAAAATTTCAACTTTTCACTACAAACATATAAAAGCAACAAGTAACAAAGACATCACAATAAAATTCTTTCTTTCTTCATTGATAAATACATGCAAGTTACAATATATATTTCCACATGAATTCCATTTTCATTGCAAAAATAAATCAGAGTACAAAAGTAAACAATTACATACATAGCTCGTAAGCTTTTGCACAAATAGTAGTAAGACAGTCCAGGTTCCCTTCCTTTCAAATCTTGGTGTATTTGTCGCCTGTTGTGGAGGAGAAACATCACTTAGGTGTTTTTCCACCAACCACAGACTATTAATGCGATCCCCCGCACATCTATCATTCGATAGATGGCCCTCCCTTCGAACGAAGATATTGGTAGAGTATTTGGCTGCGACAACCCAACTGAGCATAGTGTTGTGTCCTATACATCTAGAACTTGATATTTCACAATCCCGAACTAGCATGAAGGATCACAATGAACTGACAATGTAGTCTCAACTATCTCACATCTAAGTGGATGTTGTACATTCCATTACTTTGGCCAAAGTATTCTCATTCAGTACTTCGAATGAAGGTCATCTATCATATACACTACTCAGGGCCGATTTGACTTAAGGCTATCTTACACTACGCGTAGGCTTAGTCCTTCACTGGATTGTCAATCATCCCAAACTATCCTACATCAATCTAATCTACGACAACAAATATAGGTTCAAGTCTTTCACTGGATTATCAATCATCCCAAACCAACCTACGACATTCTAACTTACTAGAAATAATCCAACTTGACAAGTAATTCATTCTTTCTCTCCTATTTCAGAAATCTTTATCCTAGGAATTCTTAGTTTATCTCAGTTAACCTAAAACTCTAAGTTGCTTGAATATACTTGAATTTTGTCCTTATTTCGTACCTAGAATATGATAACTAGATCATCCTTATTCTCCATATACGGAGATCATACACACAATGTGAATAACAAATATGTTCTTTTACTATTTTCCTTTAAGTATATGCATTCATTAACACACTAGCAATGTGGTTGCATAATTACGCCCTTTTACTCATTTTCTAAAGGTAAATGCATTTATTATGATACCTATATGCATCCAATCAAGCACATATCTTAT
Source organism: Sequoiadendron giganteum (assembly GCA_007115665.2). Taxonomy (NCBI): domain Eukaryota; kingdom Viridiplantae; phylum Streptophyta; class Pinopsida; order Cupressales; family Cupressaceae; genus Sequoiadendron; species Sequoiadendron giganteum. The sequence continues at coordinate 131,498,051 of CM021100.1, forward strand.
GTCACACAATTTCAAAAACAAATGCCAAACAATCTTTTATCTAGCATATTACCTAGATTCAATGTAAGAACAACTTAAAGAAATTCTCATGCCTGATTATGAGTTTTCCTTCAAATGAAGAGATTTTTGTCCACCTTTCAGCACCCCAGCTCAAACTTTGAAATTCGGTAGTCTCTTCTCCAACTACTACCTTTAATACTCAACTTGTACCACGTTAATGACAGAATTTTTACTCAGAAATGACCTCAAAAGATGGATGATTCAGCTTGTTGTGGGTTACAGCTGTGCTGAGACAATTACAATCTACTGGTAATTGACTAGTAACTTCTCTATTTGCAGAATAATCTTAGAATAGATAAGATTGGAGATTGTAGTTGCAGAGAACAAATTGTAGTCTTGATAACTTGAAAAATTGGTGAAATGATAGGAAAAGTGAGCTCCTATTTATAGAGTTCGGATTCTCATGCCATCCTACAGATTTGGCATGAGAATTGACACCTCTATTAAATTGAAAATGTCAAACTCATGGTGGCAACAAGTAAGAACCTTACTCAGCAATTTTAAGATGAGTCGACCCTTCTCAATGAAGAATAATTCAAATGGCACATGATGAAATTGATTCCATTGACACCTACAGGCATCCTCCAGCAATGGTGCCATTTATAAAATCTGGCGAGTGTTAATCACAGTGGAAAATGTCCCAACTTAATGGTGTCCCACCTGGCCTTTGTTTTAAGCTTTTAACAGTACTTTGGAGGCTGCGGTTTTTTGCAATTTCGCGACCTGGTCTCTTCCCGTGCGCGCGTTCACAGCAACGCTATTTCTTCTTTTCAAAAGTTTCAAACTATAATGCCAGATGAAATATTTTCTTTTTGATGTTGACGTATTTTTCCCCAACACTTTATGGTGAATAAAATACTTAAGTATTTCAAACGAATTCCATAGCTTATTTCCCATGGTGAAACAATCAATATTACCAAATGACTTAATAAAGTTAAGTCTTTTATTTTTCAAATAAATTTCTTTTATTTAATATATACATTTTTATATATATATTGTATTATTTTAATATATACTTTATTATAGTTTTATTTTTCTTCAAAATAAATATATGTATATATATATTGAAATTTTTAATATTTAACTATACCTATATACACCTATACATTTATTTTGGTAAAACTATAATAACATATATATTTGTATAATATTACATATATATATATATATATATATATTCATATATTCATATTCATATATATATATATATATATATATATATATATATATATTCATATACATTTATACATATATATACACATT
>CM021100.1:131499473-131575035 GCA_007115665.2 Sequoiadendron giganteum
GCTATCAAGATCAAGCGTTGCAAGTTTCAGGCAAAACGGAGCTACTAAAGTCAGAAAGTCAAACTTACTATAAATAGCAGGTGGCTATAAATAGCAGGTCAGGGCAGAGGACTGACAAAACAGGTTCACAAGGTGAAGAAGATCATCTGATGAAATTTTCAGGCAAAACGGAGCCTTAGAGGTTGAAAATCAAGGGATTTGCTAAAAATAGCACAACTTGCTAAAAATAGAATGCGTAAACAAAGGCAGGGAGAGGCATGGAAAATATTCTAAGTGTGGGAAAATGAAAGCACACCCATGAAAATGCGCCCACCTTGATGGAAGCCTTGAAAGTTTCTAAGGCATAAAACAGAAGCTCATACCTCAAAATGCGCCCAAAGAGGAAGGAGAGAGGTGAAAATTTTCTAAGGCAAAAAAAACGAAAGCACACCCATGAAAATGCGCCCACCTTGATGACTCTCTCAAAACGTCTAAGGCATGAAAACAAAAGCACACCCATGAAAATGCACCCTTGCCTTGGAGAAAATGATGCTTGGTAAAAACGCCTAAGGCATCAAAATTAAAAGCTCACCTAATGAAATGCGCCCTCACCTCAAGGATTGAAGACTAAAAAGTTTCTAAGTCATAAAATCAAAGTAGCCCCTTCCAAATGCGCCCATGGTGAAAATGAAAGCTCACATGTGTAAATGCACCCACCTAGCAAAACAGAAGCATGGGGTCTCATTTGCGCCCAAGGAAGAAGAGGATAGGTGAAAAGCGGCTAAGTATGAAATTGAAAGTGCAACACCTCATTTGCGCCCAAGGGTAGTGATGCCTTGAAAAAGTTCTAAGGCGTGGAAAGTGAAAGCTCACCTAGTGATTTGCGCCCTCACCTCAAGGATTGAAGACTCAAAACGTCTAAGGCAAAAAAAAAAAAAAATGAAAGTAGACCCATGTAAATGCGCCCTCCTTGATGACTCTCTCAAAACGCCTAAGGTAAAAATGGAAGCTTGCCCTAGCAAATGCGCCCATGATGAAGAGAGATGGGAGAATTCTTCTAAGGCATAAAATGAAAGTAGAGAGGTCAAAATGCGCCCTCAAGAAGATACATGGCTTGAAGAAATTCTAAGTGGTGAAAATAAAACCAGACACACCCATATGCGCCCAAGGCAAGATAAAGTGGCTAAGACTTGGAGAAATTTCTAAGTCAAGAAAATGAAAGCTCAAGACCCCATATGCGCCCAAGGTTGCTGGAGAAAATTTCCTAAGGCAACGAAATGAAAGTGGAACCTATGAAATGCGCCCTCACCTTGAAAGGATATTCTAAGTGTTTGAGAATTTTCTAAGTGAGAAATCAAAGCTTGCATGAGTAAAATACGCCCAGGAGGCAATAAGATGCTAAGGCACGAGGAGTAGAAGTAGACACATGAATATGCGCCCAAGTTGAAGTGGAGATTTTTTTTTAAATTTTTCTAAGTGTGGAGAATGAAAGTGGCTCATGCTAAATACGCCCTTGATTGAAAATGTTTCTAAGGCGTGGCAAGGGTAAAAGCTAGCAAAATAAAACATCACTGAGAGAAATACGCCCAAGATGTGAGATGACTGGAGAAAATTTCTAAGTCGCAAAAAAAAAAAAATGCCAAGGGGTCAAGTGCGCCAGAGGTGTAAAGTGAAGAATTTTTTTAAATGAAATAAATATTTCATCAAAAATATACGCCTGTGGTAGAGAAAATGTTAGAAATATTTTCTAAATGGAATAACATTTCACTGGGGAAAAACACGCCCTTGGCATGAAAAGATAGCTTGATGAATTTTAAAATTTTCCAGAGACATTTAAATGAAGTGGACACAGTGACGAAGTTTTATTTCCAAGGCAGAAGCAACTAAATATTTTCCATGGGTCAAGTGAAAAATCAAATGAACCCGTTCAAAAGGCACCCATGGGTTGGGAAATTTTAAAATTAATTTCCTAAGGGAAATTTTAATATTTTCGGAGGAAATTCGTTTTGCCTAGATTATTTTCCTAACGGAAATTAAATCTCAGAGGGTGAATTATTTCGAGCAGGCGCAAATAATTTTTAGTCACTCGGAGTTGAACATTTTAATGAGAGAATTTAAAATGTCTAAGGCAAATTTTATGAAACCGAGGATTTAAATGACAGACATTTTAAAAGTTGGAAATATATTTACAACTCCCACGAATTTTTTTCGAGTTGAATTTATTTAAACACTGCGAGATTTTAAAATAGAATTTTAAATCAAGTCAAGTGATTGTTTCTCACGAGTTGTTTAAATCGCCAAGAGTTAACTGGCAGACTAAGAGGAAAATTCGAAATTTAAAGAAGAAGGAATCATTATTAATAGCAACTGCCATAATGACCGGCTGACGACTAGCCCACTACTGCGCTTGAATTAGAAGATTCCGAACGAAGAGAGTGGAAAATTGATGAAGGTGCTAAAAATAGCCCCAGCACTACTTAGCAGGATTCTCCGAGAAGAGTTATTTAAACAATCTCTTCTCTCATTTCTCCTCACATTGTTTCGAAGTTGAAGTTGCTGAAGAAGTTCTTGAGAGATTGAAATATTTTCCAAGTGGTTGAGGAGAGAAATTCTTTGAGAGTTTATTTTATTTCGGAGTGTTGAGTTGCTGAAAGTACGAAGTGCTGGAGAAAATTTCATTTGCCGAGACTCTTTCTTTCGAAAGCTGAAAGTGTGTTGCTGCAACTTCGAAGTTGAAAGGTGAAGTTGTTTTACGAGTTGCTGGAGAATTTAATTTTTGAAAGCTGAAAGTGTGTTGCTGCAAATTTCGAAGTTATTTGTGTTGGAGAATTTATTTCTTCTCACTGTTGAGAGTGGAGTTGCTGTAAAGTTCGGAGTTGTATACTGGAGAGCTAAGATTTTATTTCCAGATTGTTAAGGTTGCTGCAGATTTGCGAAGTTGTAGAAGATTTCTTTTCTCTGGAGATCTTTATTTTCAAGCCACTGAAAGTCGAAGTGTTGAAGAAGTTTAAACGTTGAGAAGTTGAGGAAGTTGAAATTTCATATTGCTGGCAACTCTTTATTCCTCTAACTGCTGAAGTTGACAAAGTGAAGTCAAGGTTCGAACAATTTGTGCTGGAGAAATTAGCTACATTGCTGAAAGTTATTAGCTTGCTGCGTTTTTTCTTCACCAGTCAGAAGTGCAGTTGCTGAGAGTTGTCTCTAAACTCAGAGATTTTTATACGAATGGCTGGCGCAAAGGATGTTGCAGGAACAAGCAGAGCCGCAGGCAGAGCTGCAAACACTGAAGCAGGCAAGGCTGGCTCATCCCGACAGGCAATGATTAAAAGGCTCGCTAAGCCATTTCTCCCAAAGTCAGCAATAGTTTCAAAGTTGGCAGGATTAAATGACACCAACCTTGGTTCATTTAATCTAAATGCACTCAAATCGAGGATGTTCGGGCTAGGGGGCCATCAACCATCAGTCACGGCACATAATATAATGAAGAGTGGAATCTACGCAGCTGCTAGTTTTCCGCCAGCAATTCAGTGTCCGGAGCTAATTATGGAGTGCGCCAATCACTACAAGCCAGAACGTAGGACGATTGTCTCTCCGGATGGTAAACTGCTCGCCAACTTCACACCGGATGCCATCGGAGAGGCATTTGGGATTCCAACTGCTGAGGAGATGTTATACAGAACAAACAAAAGGGCAGATAAGATGTACTCTTCCTCTTTCGAAAGAGTCACTGCAGTCATCAACAGAGTTTGGATGCAGAAGCCGAGGCCACCCCGCACTAAGCTCCCAAAGCAGATAATTGCCGAGGACGTGAAACAAGAATACTGTGATTTGATAATGATGCTGAGCCGGGTGAATGGGAGTGCACAGGCTTACATTTTCGAGCCTTGGATGTTCTACTTCATCGAGATCATCTTGGAGGGAAAGGAGTGTGTCGATTGGGCTAGGATGATTAGCAACCACATCGATGAGCAATTCAGGAGCCTGAAGGTGACGAAGACTTTCTACATGAGCTCATATGTAATTTACATGTTGGCCAGAATGACTAAGTACAGAGGGATTTCGTACAAGGAGCCAATCGGCTGTGCCCCTGGTCAATTCAAAATCCATGAAGCCTGCACACAGCTACATTTAGCTAACATTGCCAACTATAAACGGGCAAATGATGCATTCACAATGCACATTGCGAGGACACTTCAGCAAGGACGCAGCAGAGAATATCTAAAGAAGCACAGACACTGATTGAGGAATATGGGTATTGGCTCATCCAATTCCCGAAATTCACATATATTAGGCTGCAAGGGTTCACTTCGTATCCGTATCGGTTACCACGATACCCCACTGATCACATAGTAATGCTTGAGGTATCTAGGCAATTGATTGCCTACGATAAGATTCAGAAAAGGAAAAAGAAGGGTGGACTTGATTTCCCCATCACCATGGGAAATTCCATTGAGGTGTGTCCCTCTTTGCAGGCAGCCCGAGAGGCGGAGGACGAGCTGCAATCTTATCATTTGTCATATCACACAGGCAGGCAGGATTTCGATCCTTACAGGAACATCCGGATGATACAAAACGTTGAATACCGGCACAGAGCTCATCTGGAGGACTTTTGGGCAAATGCAGTGGATGAGGTTGAGATAAGAAGAAGGATGTTTTCCAAACTTCCTCTCAAGTTGATTAGAGAATGTGAGATTATTCCAGTTCCCGACCAGGTGGAGGAGGATGTCAACGTCATGCAACCCGACTATGGGTCAGTTAGGGATACTCCTGTCCCACCACCTGATTGGTCCGAGCCAGAGATCATGGACTTGGACACTCTTTCTACCCCGGTGATGACTTTTACCAGGACTTGGGTCGACAGACATGTATGCAGACTTAAGAGCAAGTCGATCGCCCTTACTTACAGCTTGATGGGTGACCCAAGGCCGCTATCGGTAAAAAGAGGGAAACAAATTGCTCAGACATCGAGGGCACAAGTGGAAGTGCCAACCCAGCCGATACCGTTGAGGATAGAACAAGCATCACCCGTGCACTCACAAACTCAATCTTCGAGTTTAAGAGTGGTTTCATTATTTGCCGATCAGAGGGCAGGATTAGAGGAAGAGCGGGGACTTGAGGAGGTAGATCAGCCCAACGCCCGGGAATCAGCTAGTGTCAGTCTATCCAGGGGCGGCCAACAGGAGGAGGAAGAGGAAACAATGGCCGACACCCATTTTCAGCAGATGTTGGACACGGCTTTGGAAGAAGAAGAAAACACAGAACAAGGGACCCAAGGGTCGGGAGATACCCAGCTTATAGAGGAGGATGAGCCCGAGCAAACCAGTGCAAGAAGAGAGGAAGTGCACGAGATGGAGGCAACAGAAGAACAGCCCCTTGTCATTTGTAATCCACAGCAGACAGTGCCTGATTGGCTTTCCGACAGAATGAGGAGAGAACCCGAGGATGATACGGATCCGGCCATTGAGATGGAGGAGTTCCTTAGGAGGATCAGTGCGCCACCAGAGAAGAAAAGGGCCCGAAAGTTTTCAAAGATCTCGACTAACGAGTCAGGCTCTCGCACGCTTCAGGTGGCTATTCCGAGGGAAGATTGTGATCGAACCGAGGAGAGGCCTGAAAATTACGTGATCACCACAGTAGAGTTGGGTCGTCCTACGGGAGCCCAAGTTATCGAGGAGTTCGATAACTCCTATCAGGCATTGAAGGATCAGTTGCTCCGCACGGAGGGGAAGTATAAGAAATTGAAGAAGGAGCACAAAACTTTGATAGGATACGTACAAAATCTAGCACATCCAGGTGAACCAGCAAACCCAGCAGTGGAACGTCCATCAGAGCTTCCGAAGGAGTCAGTTGTTGCCTTAGAGGATTTGAAGAAAATGGAAACGGAGGCAGACAAGTGGGTTAGCCGTGTTCATACTGAGACAGGGAAATTCATGGAGGACCTTGCCGATGCTTATCGACAGGCCTCAAGTATTTTGGCACGGATGGATATAGTAGATCAGGCCTGGGGTGATACTCGCATCTATCAAACGAAGACTGTACTTCGTTTGGGGGCTTTGATGCATATACCTCTAGAAACCTTAGTGGATGGAGGTGTAATTCAGAGAGGTGATAGGTATGATTTCACCAGTTGGTACTCCTCGGTGGTCACAGGCCGTGGATTTCACGACGCAGCAAGGGCAGATTCAGCTAAAGTGAGGAAAGCAATGGGCAACATCTTGGGGGGAGTCCTCAATACATTAGAAGCCATATTTGCTAGAAAGTTGGTCCCAGAGGAGATAACTGCTGATGGCTTGAAAAGTAGACTGCCTCCATTCTTCTCAGCTGCGAGGTCACTTGTCCTGGATGACTTTGAGAATGTCTCCACGTTCTCTAGTATAATTCAGCATACCCAGGACGCCTTGGTGACATGGAGAAAATCTTGCATCAGATACGGACAGACGGTAGCAGTCTTGGAGTTCCAGCTCAACCATATTCCACCGATCTCTACACAGGAGGTTGAAGCAGTATTGGCCCGGTTGATCGAGTTTGCTATCCGGGAGAAGGCCAGTGGGAACGCGCTGCTTGATGAGGATCTTCTTGATGATGGTAGTGGGCATTAATTGCTCATTATGATTCCTGCAGGGGAGTGGAGAATATTCTGTGCATTCATTGCCCACTCCTCTCTGTGGCGGTTTTTAGGGCAGAAACCCTAATCAGGGCATAGGTGGCTCAATCTGAGCCCTTCATTGTAATTTGATCTGAACCGTCCACTGAATTGGACTTATTATAAAAGGGGCATTCCCCCTCATTTGTAATCTATTAGAATTAGAATTAGAGATAGAGATTAGAATTGGAATTGGATCAGAGGTAGAGAGTAGAAGGCATTTAGCTTAGAAGTTAGCTTTAGATTGAGGAGGGAAGAAAACTTTCCTTTGAAAGTTTTGTAAAAGGTTGTTGTGAACACTTTTTATAATACAAAGAGTTTCATTGCTTGGTGATTTATTCTTTGTTATGAGTAGCTAGCAAGGCCGTTTCGTCTTTCCAATTCAAGGTAGATAGAGTAAAGTAGATTTCTATTTCATGCAAGTAGTTGTTAATTGTGGAGTGTGGCGTTGTGATTTGAGCATATCTTCTTCATCCATACCACTAGCGGGCTTACTGATGGTAAGTTCGCCTTGCGTGGTCAACTGGAGTATCATCACTTAACTTCGATTATGGTTCATATGTTCGTATGCGTCGTATTGACGGTATGAACGTGTTGCATCATAGTTTGAACACTTTTCTCATCCTTTGAAGATTGCACCAACTTTGTTGGAGTTGTTCGAAAGGAGACAAAGCAAAGTTTGGTTTGAAGATTGTTTAAGTCGATCTTCGTCCTCCACCCTTTTAGAAGTAGATCTATAGAATCCCTATCCCTATCCCCTTTAAATTCTGCATTTTTTGAGTCAGCCTAGATACCAGAACCATATTGCCAAATCATTCATGTCCTAATTGCTTCACAGAGTTGAACAACTACGTAAGTCCCCTTGAAATAACCAGCAAAACACATCAACCAACTGAGTCTATTCGCGATAAAAGGAACCTTGGAGTCGAACACATGAACTTTCAAGCAATCTTAGCATGTGGAACACTTTGATCAAGAGAGAATAGAGTGACCGTTGGACAACTTTATTCTGTGCTGGCGCTGTCATAAAAAGCACGTCAACAGGCACCCATCTTATCTCTGAAGAAGATAAATTTTTCCTTCCCCAATGCTTTAGTCAGAATGTCTGCTACCTGCTCCTCTGTGGGTATGTATTGTAGCTGAACAATACCTCGCTGTACACAATCCCTGATGAAGTGATACCTGATATCTATATGTTTAGACCTATCATGAAACACTGGATTCTCAGACAACTTGATGCAACTCTGATTGTCACAGTGTAACACAGTAGTCTCAACCTTCTGACCAAACAAAGCCACTAGCAACTTCCGAAGCCATATAGCTTCACATGTTGCCATGCTAGCTGCAATGTATTCTGCTTCTGATGAACTCAGAGCCACAGACTTCTGCTTCCTGCTGAACCAAGAAACAACTCCTGATCCTAAACTGAAACAACACCCTGAAGTGCTCCTTTTGTCTATTGTACTGCCTGCCCAATCTACATCAGTATAGCCTATCAACTTGATTCCTTCACCTCGAACATATCTGATCCCATACTCAACTGTACCATGCAAATAACGCAACACATGTTTGGCTGCTGTCCAATGCACTCTCTTTGGTTCAACCATGAACTGACTAAGAGAGTTTACTGCAAATGCTATATCCGGCCTGGTGTTGACCAAATACATGAGCGAACCAATTAAATGCCTGTATAAGGTGGGATCTACATCTTTGTCGTTAGATGTATCTACCTTCCTCCAATTAGTGATCATAGGTGTAGACATGGCTTTGCAATCCTCCATCTCGAATCTCTTCAAGATTTCAATGCAATATTTCCCTTGACCAAGGAAAATCTCTCCATCTGTCTGCCACACCTCCATGCCTAGAAAATAGTGCATGAGTCCCAAATCCTTCATCTCGAACTCTTCTGCAAGGTCCTTCTTGCAATCCTCTATGAGCCCTAGTGCACCTGTAAGAAACAAGTCATCTACATATAGAACAAGAATGAGAACCTCACCCCCAACCACCAAGTAGTAGAGGTTAGCATCTGCCTCACTCTTCACAAAGCCCATTTCCTGCAAGTATGTATCAATGCGCTCATACCACGCTCTAGGAGCCTGTTTGAGTCCGTACAAGGCTTTCTTCAATCTGCACACGTGGGTCTCTTTGTTGTGTGCTACAAAGCCTTCTGGTTGTTCTATGTATACCTCTTCCTTTAATTCACCATTAAGGAATGCTGTCTTGACATCCATTTGATGGATCTGCCATCCCATCTGGACTGCAAATGAGATTACAGCTCGTATAGAAGTATGCCTGGCCACTAGAGCAAATGTCTCCTCATAGTCTATTCCCTCCTTCTGAGAGAACCCCTTGGCCACAAACCTTGCCTTGTATTTCTCGATGCTACCATCTGCACCGTGCTTTATCTTGAAGATCCAGCGTGATCCAACTACTGACCTATCTATTGGTCTAGGCACTACCTCCCACACATCATTCTGCATTATTGAAGTATATTCCTCAACCATAGCATCTCACCATACCTGATGTTGTGAAGCCTCTAGATAGTTGGATGGTTCACTATCTACCAACTGGCTGACTAATGCCACATAGTCATTGAACTTGGTTGGTTCTCTCCTTTGTCTCGTACTCTTCCTAGGAGCTCCCACAGACTCCTGAGTATCCCTTTGTGTGTCTTGAACCTCACGGTTCCTGCTGCCAACTGTAGAGGATGAAATATCAACCTCTATATCTTCTAGATGCATATCCTGTTGCACCAGTTGCTCCATACTCTGTGAATCTTCACTACCTGAGTCTATGCTTGTACTAGTAACAGTACTTGAGCTTTGCTGCCCTTGACTTGGACTTGGAGCTTTTGTTGGCTGCTCACTCTGATCATCTGCTGGCAAATCTCTGGACCTTCTAAATGCCTTGTCCTCCATGAACTTGACATCGCGTCTGACAATAATTCTTCTGGTCCCTAGAATAAAAATCCTAAATGCCTTTGAAGTTTCACTATACCCAACAAGGTACCCCTTCTCTGCAGTCTGATCTAACTTGGTACGTGTATCTCCTGGAATATGACAATATGCCAAACTCCCAAATATCCTGAAGTGACCAACATCTGGCTTTTTCCCTGTGAAAGCTTCCTCTAGTGTCATCTTCCCTAGTACCTTGTGTGGAACCCTGTTCTGAATGTAAACTGCAGTACTACACGCCTTTGCCCATAAGTAACGCGGCATGTCCTGGTCATGTAGCATAGCCCTTGCTGCCTCCGATATAGAACGGTTCTTCCTCTCAACAACTCCATTCTGCTGTGGATTGTAAGGAACAGTCCACTCTCTCTTGATTCCTTCTCTAGTACAGAAATCCTGGAAGACATTTCCTTTGTACTCGCCTCCATTGTCTGACTGAAGAACCTTTATCTTCCTTCCTGTCAAGTTCTCCACAAGAGCATTGAACTCTTGGAAGCGACTGAAAACCTCATCCTTGGTCTTCAAGAAGTATATCCAGGTCTTCCTGAAAAAATCATCAATAAAAGAAACATAGTACTCATATCCTCTGAGAGACTTTGTTGGCATTGGTCCACATACATCCGAATGTACTAGATCAAGAACACCCTTAGATCTATTGTCACTCCTTGGAAAAGATGCTTTCGCAAACTTCCCCAACAAACATCCCTTACATACATCATCATGCTCTGTGCTCACCTCTGGAACACCTATCACTATCTCACGAAGCAATTTAAGTGCTCCATGATGAATATGGCCCATCCTCCTATGCCATAGCTCTCCAAGATCTCTAGGATTACTACTGCTCATGAGTTCCTTAGGAGTATCAAACTGTAACCTATAAAGGCGACCACTCCTAACTCCAATAGTTATGGGTGATTTCCAATCCTTGTGTTTAATCAACACATGTGTTCCTCTAAAAAGTACATTATACCCTTTATCCTGAAGAACAGATACAGAAATCAGATTCATACCTAAGCCTGGAATATGCAAGACATCATGAAGTGGAACTATCTTTCCATTCTCCCTTTGAAACTGAACAGTCCCTTTCCCAACTGGGTTGAGCTTGGACAAGTTCCCCATAGAAATCTGGATATTGGTTTCCTCCTCCTTGTAACTGGAGAAGTACTCTCTAACTCCTGTCATATGAAATGATGCTCCACTGTCTATATATCAAACACTCTGTGAGGTTGAGCTAATCATACAAGCTATGAGTGCAAACTCATCATCCAATCTACTAGAGAGCTTCTCTGCACTTGCTGAAGCGGCCACTTGGTTCTTGCCCTTCTTATCTTTCTTCCTTTGTGGGCAATCGTTGACATAGTGGCCAAACTTGTGACAACCAAAGCACTTGACCTTAGATAGGTCCTTCTTCTTCTCACCTTGAGAATTTGATCATTTTCTAAATCCCTTCTTTGCTTTCCCTTTTCCCGCTAGGGCAACGTTTTCTTGTTCTCCCTCACTTTTCTGACTCTTGTTGTTGGCTCCATTGACAAGACTTAGTCTAAGCTCCTCCTGAGTGAAATCACTCCACAATCGATCCCAACTCAGTAGGGTGTCTCGTCCATTAATAACTTGAACAAAGACATCCCACTGCTTAGTAAACCCATTTAAGGCTATCCTTACTAGCTCATCATCTTCTGGCTTATCTCCAATAGCTGCTAACTCATCCTTGACAAGTCTAAGTCTGGTGAGGTAACTTGTAACGTCTTCTCCCTTGTTCATTCGAGTATTCCTCAACTTTTCTCTGAGAATCAGCTTTCTATTAGTGGTAGCATTCTGGTATAGTTTCATAATGGCATCCCACATCTTATTCGCCATATCTAACTCGGAGATATGCGGAACAATATAATCCTTGACACCATCAAGGATAATCCTCCTCGCCTTGGCATCCTCTTTCTTGTATGCTACAAGTTGTGTTGCATCTGTAGGTATAGCTACAACAGTGGTAACATAATCCTTGATACCATTCTCTTCCAACAATAAAGAAAGTCTGGCCTTCCAGACACCAAAATTCGAGGCACCATCTAATCTGTCCTGATCTCTCAAACTAGCTGAAACCATCTCAAAGGATAAAAGCAATAATAATTTAAAAGATCAAACTAGGTTATAGAAACCCTCAATTTCTTTCCTAGGGAAAACCTTTTCTACCCTTAACATAGCTCTGATACCATGTGAAAATTCCTATTGCAGTCACTGATTATTAATCTCCTATCTTAAAAGATTATTTAACTGCTGAAAACTAATTCACAGCTAATATCGAAAAATAACACAACTGCAACTTCACTAATAAAAATACGGAAAGAAATGCGTAACACAATGAACACAATATTTTCGGACAAATTGTCCCTGGAAAAACCCCTAAGGGAAAACCAGTTCTACAGATGAGGAATTATATTAACTTCAACAAATTAAGAGATACAAAGATTCCTTGCCTCTTACTGGCAGAACTCCGACAATCTCCCAACTTCCCACTGATATTCCCCCGCTGCTATCCCCAACGCTATCACGGCGCCCTTGCTAACACTGCAAGACTGTTTGCTATCACTGCAAACTCACAAACTCATTTGCTAGCACTGCAAATGCTTCTACAAAACTTCTATATTCTCCATATGCCCAATGACCCCTTTTTATACTCCTCTCATTGGAAAACCAACGGCCAAGATCGATTCTCAATCAACGGCTGAGATAAATAACAACTTACCAACCACAACAAATTTGGTTGCAAGGTGTCACTAAAAGAAATCAATAATTAAATAATAATTATCACATCTCAACAATAAAATAACTATTATCTAATCCTAGCAAATGGACGAACAGCTGTCCAAGCTAACAAACTAACAACTCAACCCCCAGGGGATAGTCAATGCTAAAGGATTAGAAAATTAATTGTACAAAGGAATGTAAATTCTTCCATATGGAGAGACTAAAGAATTTGATTGAAATTTCTTCTGAAAAATGGATTCTGCTATCTTGTCTCATATGAAATGTTTTTGTACCCAACCAAGCTCATCTTGGCAACCTTGTTCCATGATGATAGTTTTGAAACTATTGCCTGGTTTTACCCCTAGCCAAAATTGTCGACCTTTTCTTCAACTGATACAACCCTAGGACGTCTAAATCATCTCCAAACCCCATCGCACTCATTTCCCCTATTTTGCATCTGACTCTACATATATGCCTATTCTGTCTTAGTGAAGTTAAGAGCATGCCTTAAACTCTTCTTTAGTCTTATTTGGTAGGAAATATAGTAGATCATCTCAACCAACGCAATTACGAATATTTTCAGGATCACTCTGTGATGATTAAAATTTGCAACCACCAAGTTGACAAAGAAAGGGCATCATTTGGTGGGAAATTTTGAATGAAAAAAAAAAGATTAAACAAAGAAAGTAGGTCTGGTGGACATGGGACAAAATGGTTAAGATAAAAGGACAAATTTGGTGGGAGTGAAGATTCACCTTGCAAGAAAAACTGATTAAAAATAGAAGGATGAACTGTCTTAAATGGAAGATAAGAGGAGGAAGGAAAATAATGAGATGGAAGCTAAGCTCAGATAAGGAGTAAAGTTGCTGGAACAAGGAAAGATTAAATAGATTCTATACAAGGATGTGGTGATAGAAATGTAAAAGATTATTAATGATAACAGATTTCCACAATCCATGCAAGTTATTGTTGAGAGTTTCTGGTTTAGATTGTGTTGTATTTTTTCATCAACGTTTCAGATCACATTCCGTGATCCATCATCAGAATGTAAGAGAACATAAGGAATAAAATGAAAATTTGCAAACCAAGAATTGATCAGAATGTAAAAGACTATGACAAACAACAAAAAGAAGTCATGATTACAATTAAAGAAGAGGCCTGACATCACGAGGTTCACATTCTTATTCTCATGTGGTTAAATGTAAAATTATCGATTTGTGCGCACATAAGGAAACTGAAATAGAAATATAGTTGAAGACCATATGATAAATGAATAAATGAAGATTAAGGAGAAGTAAAAAGCTGAATATGTTGTAGACTGCCCAAAAAATATATGAATTTAGGAAGAGTCAGGGAGAGAAGAATGTGCCAAAGAAGGTGGTGTAAAATTTTTATCAGGTGAAAAGATATTATTGAAGCGTGTAATTAATGTAAATAAAAAAACTTGTTCAAGATATGAAATTGAATCACCAATGTATGCAATATGCAGATGAGATTGAATGAAATTTAGTCGAATATGCCTTATGTTGAGGAGGAAGCAAACCAAAATGAGCTTGACAATTGGGATATAAATATTCTTGAAGATGATAATGTATTGATTGAAGATGTTTTGAAGAGACAATAGCAAAGTGGCTTGATTTCGAGAATAGGTTTGACAAGTCAACAAGTAAAAGAAGAAAGAAGGATATTGAAATAGCGGGCTTAAAAGTTTCTTCCAAGTGAGTGAGGAATGTATGGGAGTTAGAAAAGTTTCTTCCAACTGGGTGAGGAGCGTATGGGAGTTCAAAAGTTCCTTCTAACTGGGAGTGGCATATGGGGTTTCTTTTCTTCTGACTGGAGATTCTTTTCTTCTAATTGGGAGAGGAGCAGCATGTATGGTTAGAAGTTTTGTTTGTTCTTACAGATTTAAAAAAAAAGAATTGCCTAAAAGGGCTCAAATAAATTTTGTATGGGACGGTGTACATGCACTCCAAGCTCTCTGGGATGAATCTACACCTTACACTGCCCAGCTATTTGAGCTCCTTTAATGAACACCTTAAAAAAGTGTACATCTCTCGAATTTATGGTAGCTTCTTACCATTTTGGTGAAATATAATTCCAGCGCAAGAAAGAAACAAACAAACGAAAATTTAAATTAATGCGCACGGATAATGAAAATAAGGAACTATAAAAGTACAGCAAGCTTAGAATAGAAAGAAATATCAGCCTACGTAACTGTAAAAATATGGCTAGCTTGAAAGAGAGAACAGTAGCCTGCATTGCATCTCCAATGAGCTATGAAAGAAAATATAACTTAATAAAGTTGCAAAATTACCCCACAGTATCTTGTGTGTGTGAAATGGGAATGACCCCGGCCCTGCTTGTAAGTCCAACTGTAGGCTTTATTCCCACAACACTGTTGAAACTAGATGGGCAGAGAATTGAGCCATCTGTTTCTGTCCCTAATGACACTGCTACCATGTTTGCTGACACTCCCACTGCTGATCCAGTGCTCGATCCGCACGGCTCAGCCGTAAACACATATGGATTCTGCACAATTTCACATCCACAGATATATTCTCAGATTAAGCTATTAGTCTGATTCAATTTAAACATTAATATTTAATATTGGTGGTAATTGGCACTGAAAAGAAAGTGTATGGCTACATTACGTAATGGGAGTGCCTGCCGCATCTCCTCACAAACTACTCATAATCAAAATGAAATGAAATAATGAAGCACCTGAAACTAAAATTAAATAGAAACAGAATGGCAAAGCAACAAAATCATAAGTTGCTATGTTTAATAATCCATTTTAATTTTATTTTTAATGAAATAAAGCATATATATTACTTCAAAAAACAGAAGTCTATCCTCGAAAAAAAGCGGACAGAATGGAATCACATCACAAAGCTATGTGCACATAACAAATGTTCTACCAAGGTATGGAACTCATTTCTCTGCTAAATTTGCTCGGCTTTGGCATATTTTAGAGATATTATTTTTTATTTGAAAAAAGATAGAAATAACCCAGATTAATAACAAAATGAGTTGAAATTCTTTTATCAATATTTTGGATCATAGAATCATAAATCGTTGTTTCATCATTATGATATTGTATTACTTGATACAGAACATTGATGAAAATCTTTTATACCAAGATTATGTAAAGTAGTCACTCGTAACATTTTAGATCAGGAAGAGTTGGTAATGAGGTTCTCTTCGATCATAAGTTGTATTGAGAAACAGTATTACTGATTCTAAAGGAGGTAAGAAGCACAAGACCTTAGGTTGGCCTCCTCTACCGCTCCATCCACTGGGTGCATTGATAGACCTGAAAGCTGCCCATTCACTCAAGCTGGCCTTGCCCAATATTATAGCTCCTGCCTTCCTGAGCTTCCATACAACACCTGCATCTCTTGGGACCTTCGAACCCAAAAGAGCAAAGGAGCCTGCGGTGGTATTGAGCTTGTCCTTGGAAGCAATGTTGTCCTTGACTAGTACAGGGATTCCATGGAGACCACCAAGGAGAAGTCCTCCTGCTTTTAGCCTCTCTGCATCTGCTTTCTTAGCCAGCTGGAGAGCATCAGGATTCACTTCAATAACAGCATGGAGTTGGGGATTAAGTTTCCGAATGTGGTGGAGATAGAATTGTATAAGGCTTGTGGAATTAAGCCTGCCTGCTTTGAATTCTGATTGAATTTGTGGAATGGTTGCTTCCTCTATGTGGAAAGAAGGATGGTTGAGAGCATTAGCATTGTGGCGTGTGTCACGAGGAAAAAGCACTATCAGCAAAAAGAACTGTAAAAAGAGGAAGCACATTCTTTCTCTGTAATTGGATACGCTCAGCGCCCAATGAGGCCCAGTCGATACTTATAGCTTAGAAAATCCAGCAACTTTAATGGAATTAATGTCTTATAAGCCAATTAGTTGGTTTGAATTTGGCAAAGTGAACTCGTGGGTTAAAAGCCATGGAAATGAACCAACATTGTAACCAATTGTTCAGCGTACAACGCAGCACTCAAGAAAGTCAAGTTTTTTCTCGCCTCGACACAGAAGGCATGAGTGCAACTATTGTTATGAAATGTGCTCTTTTGTAGAACTAATTATTAGTTCAGTTGACCATTCCGCTGGCATTTTCCCTCGGCCTTACAGGAAAGGCGCCAAAAAAAAAAAAGTTCAGATTTTTTTTTTAAATTGGAGTAAGAAAACAATTACATCAAGAGATAAAACAAGAGCTGAACAGCAGCAACAGGAAAAACATAGTATAATATTGGAAAGGAAAATAAACTTTTCGTATATAGGTTAATCTACTAATATGTAAACACATCAGTATCAATTAACTTATATTAATGAATGGAAATTTTTAATTTAACAGATAAATTAAATATGATATAACAGTGTTAGTTTTATCTTTCATGAAGAATAAAATTTATTGGCGGTATTTAAGAATATCTTTATAGGGAAATCTGATTACTAGGCAACAAGTTCTCCTAAATCAAATCTTGAGAAAGGGTGGACTTTAGTATCATGCCAATAATTGAAAACAAGCTTTAGTCATGCAAATGCTTATAGGATGAATATACATATTTTAGATCATTTTAGTGCACCAATTCATAAGATTCATAGTAAATGCTCCTTGAATGCTCTAGGATGAGAAAAGATATTAAGACAGGAGAGAACAATAAAATAATGCAATTAAATGCCTTCAAATATAGATACATAGCAATTAATCACACAAATGCATGTTTGGTTAGCTCACAATAGCTAGTGAAATGGGCGGGAGTCAACCAAATCTAAATTTAAATTTTAGAAATTTAAGGATCGAATCTATAGAAACATGATCAATCTTGCAACCACAAAAATGACATGAGATGATAGAACAATAAATTTTCTATACAATCTAATCATGGTGGGTGTAGTAAATGTGTTCTATATGAAGAGATATGGAGAAATAGATAAGATGTGGGTAAATATGTTGAAATGTGTATAATGGAACATGTAATTTGAACAAGTTAATGAACCCATCTTTTCATAAGGTTGTATCATTCTTCAATATGTATACATATTAAGCCAATCTCTCAAAATAGAAAATGGGAATTAACATGGTATGCAAATTTCACCATTACATTTTACCTCCACTTTGAGGTGAATGACAATCCTCAAACAATCATGTATCTCAAAGTATGTAACATTCACAAACATACATTGGTAGATTCAAGAATAAATTAAAATTACCCAAAACCTAGTGCAAGAATAGAAATAATAAAATTATTCTAACAAATGATACTGAACCAAAATAACATAATAGAGTTAGTTTCAAAAAAGAGGTATCAAAATGCTTGAGAAGTAAAATAGCATGAAGAAAGCTCATAATAGCATGAATTAAATAAGAATGAGAGACATGCTAGTTGACTGAGTATATATAGACTAAGCATGAGGGAGGAGGTGACAAATACAACCATTAGAAAGTGTAACTCCAAAATACTCAAGCCGGGAAAGAGTAGCTCCTATGAAAGATGTTGACAACTCACTCCACTCGCATTATTTCTCAATCCCAAAAACCTAAACAAGTTTAATTAAAAGTACAAGGAAAATCTAGATAAGGGAAAGTAAAAAGCTACATAACACTCCACTTAAGGATAATTTAGGTGGGTGAAAAGATGGGTCCTAGAAAATGAAGTTTGATGAGGTAGTTATATATATAGAAATTCTCCCAAAGAGAAGAAGCCCCCTAAGGAAAGAGAGAATTTTCCCCATAAATAGAGAGATAACAAACCCACCTGAAGAGGAGAGAGACAAAGAGGAGTTGATAGCCCCCCTCCCACCCCCAAAAAAAAAAAAAAACTATGAAGGATAAAATCCCATCTGAGCGAAATTTCCCTCCATGAAGAGATAGTAGAAGAGAGACCATGCAACCCCCCTCAAAGTGTAATCTCCCATGCAAATGGTGGATGCTCAATACTAAATGTTGAAGGTGGTCCAAGGTCACTAAATGATATTTATTTCCTTAGGAATAAACAAACACATATTGGTATGCAGCGACTGATCATGTTGCATTAATATTTTGGTGACTTTAGCAGTTGTGTTTTGGTCCCAAACTAATTTATGAGGGAGCACAGGGGAAGTGCCTCTCCTGTGGGGTCTGAGGGGCCCATCCCCTCGGTAGGGGCCTCAGGGTAGAGCCCACAATGGGGGGTCTAGGGACAACACCTCTAGTTGGGGGCTTGAGGGCAACGCCCTTAAAGCAAAAATTGCTCTTATTTGAATAAAGGAATTAGTTATTATTTTTAGTTGAAAATTTGTTTTAAAATTTCCAAAACAAGTCTATTCTTGTATGGTTGTGAATACAAAAGGTCAAGGACAAGGTGTGAATGCTTCCAATATTAGCACACAACATTGGATTATGCTGCAAGTGAGGGTGAGAGAAGAAGAGAAGTTATGTAACTTGATTTGTTGGACGATAGAAATTACAATGGATGGTTGTTTCTTGGTGGATGTAGCCCACATTGGGTGAACCACATTAAATTTATGTGTTTTATGTAATTGTTTTTTCTCGTTTTTGTAATTTGCATTATAATTGATGTTATTTAATTGCTTCGGCATGCCAGTAAATGCTAACAACACAAAGGTTTATGTAAGAAATAGAAAAAGGGGAAGTAAATATCAAAATGTATGCCTCTAAAAAAATTTCAAGTGTTGCCATATTGTTGCCAAAAAGAGCAACAACCAAATCACTTGAGTCCTAAGCCTATCTAAAGAAAGTGATCATCATTAATGATGTGCATATTGAAATTATAGTGGATGGTTGTTTCTTGGTGGATGTAGCCCACATTGGGTGAACCACATTTAATTTATGTGTTTTGTGTGATTGTTTTTTCTCATTTTTATAATTTGCATTATAATTGATGTTATTTAATTGCTTTGACATGCTAGTTAATCCTAACAACACAAAGGTGTATGTAAGATATGGAAAAAGGGAGTAAATATCAAAATATATGTCTCTAAAAAAAATTCAAGTGTTTCCATATTGTTTCCAAAAAGAGTTATAACCAAATCAAGAGTCCTAAGCCTAACTAAAGAAAGTGACCATCCATTAAAAAGGTACCAAAGATATGGCAATAGTTGTAGAATCATTTTTATCAAAGAGGAAAAATAAGTCTTCAAAGATACCCTTAAGGTTTAATAGGTGAGAATCCACAAACAATGTGAAATGTTTTTTAAGTAGACCTCCCCATGAAGTGGATCGTGTAGATGTGAAGAATTACAATACAAAGAATCATTGGAATCCCTTGAAGAATTGACTTTAGACCTTGATGAAGCAACAAGTGGTAGATGAATAGTTGGCAAGAGGAAACCTATGTCCTCAATAGTGTCATCTAAATCCAAAATGTGGGACTTCATAAACAAACATGAGATTTCTAGTAGAAATCTATTCTAGTGAGGTAGTTTGGACAACATATAATCTTGTTGCAAAGAATCACAAGAAGCATTGATTGAACCATCATTAAACTCTATAGAAGCAATAGGTGGAGAAGGAAAATCCTCAAATATAATGGGGCATCAAAAGGAGGAGATGGATTTTTAGGTATCTTAGAAGTATCCACGTGTAAGATTTCTCTAAGGAAGCATCATTGTTAGATAGAGAATCAAGATCTCTGTATATTTGTTGAATGATGGTCCAATCAATGAAAAGACACTCAGTATGATCGATTTGATGTACAATATTCTTAGAAATAATTAGACATAGTAGTCCATGGATCATGTTGTTGCTTCCACATTCTAAGTTGTGCCAAGAGTCACTCAACTCAAGAATCTCCAAGGAGGTAGGGTAGTAAATCATGCATTCAATATAGTGATTATATATCCTATTTTTCTAAAATAAATAGATATTTGAATTTAGCTTGACAACAAAATAATAGAAACCAAGATCCATAATGAAACCCTCTCAAAAATAAAAATAATGAAATTTTATTTGAATTCATATTTACAATGTTCATTGGCGTTGATCCTTTCTGAGCATCCTTGTAGTTATTTCAAGGTGAAGGATGGGTTAGCCTAGGGTAATGTTCCCAAAGGTAGGTACACGGTGGCTCAGGGTTATGATGTTCTACTTGGTCAATATTATGACTTGGAGGAGAGTCCTTGGTGGAAATGTATATGGAATAAGAATGGTTGGCCCAAGTGTAATCTATTTATGTGGCTTTTGAGTTTGAACAAATGCCTTACTTGGGAGAACATCAAGAAAAGGGTATTTTGTGGTCCTTCAATTTGCTTTCTTTGTGGAAACAGTGAGGGGAGCTTTAGCCATCTATTATTCTAGTGCTCTTTCTTGACTAAAATTTGGAGATTATGGTGGAATTTATGGAAGTGATTGTTGGTTCGGGCCTCATCTCTATATGATCTTTGGATGAACTTGGGCCTTCCTTCGACTTTTGCTTCCTTCCTGATGGTGGCTCAAGATTTGGGTCCTTCCCTAATTATCTAGCAGATTTGGCTAGAGAAAAATAGGCGGATTTTTCAAGATCGTAGGCAAGTGGCCCTGCAAATCTGGTTTAAGATTACGAGTATGCTCAAGGAGACTATAGAGGCTAAGTTTAACCTAGATGATCCTTTGACCTCAAATGATGCTAGATTCTTCTCCCTTTTGGAGCTTTCTAGGGCTTCTATGGCTCATCCTTGGTGTGTGTCTCTAAAGAAGGTGTCCAAGAAGGTGAATTGTGTGGGTAAGTGGTGTTCTCCTCCGACTAATGTTTATAAACTAAACACAGATGGTTTTACTCATGGTAATCTTGGTGCTACTGGAATTTGTGGAGTGGGATAGGATAGCAGAGGTCATGCTCAAATTTTCTTTTCTATTTATATGGGTGAGCACTCCAATAATCAGATGGAGGCTTGGGCTCTTCTCAAAGCATCAGAGAAAGCTTGTGAGTTGGGTTGGAGGGAGGTGATTTGTTAGATAGATTCAATGATTCTTGTTTCTCTGCTAAACAACCAAGATTTCCAGAATTGTTCTTGGAGATTAGGTATGATTGTTAAACAAATTCTCAATTTGGCCTCAAATTCTGTTTCTATTTCCTTTGTGCATATTCCAAGGGAGTGGAATAAAGTGGTTGTTTTTCTAGAAAAATGGGCTTCTGATGAGATGGGGGAATGGTTTGTTTGGGGTTGGGGTCAGCTTGACTAGAAAAAATGTCAACAATTGGCTCAATTTCTTCATGAGGATCAAAATGATTAGATGTGTTGGGTTGGGTTGGTGGTTGTATGTCCTTTAGTGTTGCGATGTTGGTTGGAGGGGTGACTTTGTGAATATTTGGGATATCTTCTTTGGTCCTACCTTTGATACTTCTCTGAAGTTTTGTGGCCTCATGTCCCCTTGCTTGTAATCTCTGCTTTTCTTTCAATAAAATTTTTTCCCTTATTTTTAAAAAAAAAATTACAATGTCCCATATAATATCTCGAAACATAGTAAAAACTAGTCCTCCAAGAAAAACATAGGCCCTAAAAATATCATGTTTCAAAATAATCTTAGCTGACAAAGTAATCCCTCTAGGGTTGCACAAGTTCTTAGACTAAAATAAATCCTTAATTCTTAGCACCTTTTAAAAAACTCTAGAGTTACATTTAGCTCATGGAAAGCCAAATATTAAAAAACCCTAAAAAAATGTGTGAAAACTAAAAATTAAATAACTAAGTGGTGGGCCTACACTAAAGGTCAAGAAAGGAAAGTGAAGCAAGGAAATTGTAAGGCGAATGAAATAACACATGCTTCTAATAAACTTTATTCAAGCACAAGAATCTTTACAAGACATTTTTTTATGTATCCACACCTTATCCAAGTTCCTTTCTTGAATGCAATAATAGCATGCCCCTTAGCAAGGATACATTACATATCGTAATGAATTCTATTTGATATTACTTTTTCTTTTCATCTATTCATTATATCTCAAGTGTTAAGTTAATCAATTAAGCAAATTCTATTTAATCTAGAAGTGTTGGTTTCACAGTTTTATTAGCTATAGACATGGCAGTAAATTTATTTCATATTCTTATATATCATATTAAATATGGTATTTTTATGTTTCTTTTGTCGTTTTGTCATATATGTATGGTCATTATAATTTTGGAGAGTTTGTATTGTAAATTTCATTCAGCTACTAATGGTAGCTTTTATTATGTGTATTTTTGCTTTGTTCAATATATAAAAAAATATAATATCAAGGTCATTTTTAAACCTAAATCTATATTTCAAGGGTTCATTAATAATGTGTAAAGGAGGAGATTCACTACCCTCAAGGTGACAGGGTCCTAAGGAGAAAATATCCCTTAATTACTTCAAAGACCACAACTTAGGTGATAGGATAAATAATAAATAATGTTTGTACAATTTAACCAAATTGATATTAAGTTATAAACTTGAAGAATATTGAAATTAATTAATTATGGGAGTAAATGAAAGAATTAAATTCTCTTATATACAAAAATAGAAAGTACATAAACCAAATATTGTACCTTTAAGAAGATTAGCTCTCAACCATGGATGCCAACATGTCACATGGAAGTATACGCATCACATTGTCATCTCTAATGAAAAAATAAATAAAAGTACAGAATCTGAAATACCCAGTTTGCTAAACCTGTTCATCTACACACAAAAAATAGGAAAATTTTGGGGGCTATTTAGGGGTTTTCCTTAGTCAAACCCTTGTTTTGGTGTTTCCACCTCTAGAGACAGCCGGATAGGATCAAGAGAGATAAAGTGTGTAAAGCAAAGATGTGTGATAGAAACAAACTCCACAAAGGAGGAGAACCCCTACCACAAATATAATAGACATGTGATAGAAACGAACCCTGCAAGGAGGAGAACCCCTATCACAAATACAAATAAATAAAGACGAGATCACATAAACAATATTGTATGAAATAGAATGACAAGAGAGTGTTACCAACAACCAATGACTCCTCTCTTGGATTGATATATGTGATGGATTTGTGAGAAAGAGGAGTCTTGACTATTGATTGAGAGAATACTTCAACAGAGCTTTGTTGTGAATGTAAGAGAGTGAGAGAGCCTTCATTTCTTAGAGTACTCTCCTTCAAATTAGAGTAAAATAGAGTTTTGTTAAGCTACATGGATGAGAGGAGCCGCTACACACACATCCTTTCCACTATGACACATGCCATAGGCAAGGAACACAAATTAATTGCATTTAAATCTCAAAAATTATGAGGATGCTAGGATGTTGTAGAGACATCTATACTCACACTATTTTCTAACCAAAACTTTGCAAGAATCAAACACTTAGGTTGCTAGTGCTTCATCGTTGTCATCTATGAATTCAGAAACATGAAATTCCAAATTATAGGTTTTTTCCATGAATGGGCGGGCCTAAATGCATAAGTGTGAAATTGTCATAGGCTACAATTTTACAACACTAAATTTTCCCCCACTTTAGTGAGCTAATTTTTGGAAAAATTGGCTACACTAAAGTATATAAAAAGACATAAATATTGATTTTAACAATTTTAACAATTTTGTAAGAAAGGATATTGTAGAGGCCGTAGAGGTCGAGTAGGTGGATGTTGACAATTCCCCTAGCGTTCGATCTCAGTGTAAAATTACAACATCATACATGAAATTTTATTATACAAAACTCAAAAGTGAGTCAATTTCAAAACCAGAGGAAACTACCAAGGCGAGAAGAATACTTAAGAGAATTTTTGATAAATTAGAAGAAAAATTTGATAAAAGAGTGAGTATATGTCCCCTCATGTTTTTGCCCCCAGCCAGGAGGGTAAAAATAGGAAGGTAGGAAAGGGAAAGTTAACCACAAAAAATGGGAAAAATTTTGTCTATATATGCTTGGTTTGGACCCAAAGAAGGTCATTTTCACTATTCAACACAAGGATTTTGTTGAATTTTCTATAGAGTTTTTAGGAAAATGTCTCACAGACGGAAGTTATGGCTACCAAAGATTGAGCAACTGTAGATCATCATGGAGAGAGGTGAGCCACTTGATGAGGTATGTGGAATTTTTTTCCCTTCTTTGTCATTTTTTGATTTTTTTTAGCCTTAGAGAATCTGTGAGCAGCATAGGAATCCAACACATGCAATAGAGTCTGGTGGTCATGTTGATGTCCCATCAAGGCGTGTCAGACTTCATCGACCATGGTGGTTTTTACCTTGCATGTTGTCATCAACGAATTAGGTCACCGATATCAACGTGTCATGCATACATCTATGTGGTGTGTAGGCCTCTCAAAGGGAGAAAGAAGTAGAATAGAGAATGTAGAGTGGATTTGCATGATAGTTTTTATACTTTACAATTCCTTCCCATGATTTTTGAACATACTATGAATTTTTCATGTTGTTGTCGAGGAGTCGCAATGGGTAGATCTCAGCAGATGAGTACTCGTTGCTATATCAGGTTGGTTTATGGTGGGTATACACTATGCCCGAGATCAAATTCCACACACCTATGTTGATGGTGCTCATGGAGAGGTGGGATGTAGATACCTCCTCATTTCATCTCTCGATAGGGGAGATGATTGTTACCTTGGTGTATGTCTACTACATCCTCTATCTACCTGATGTAGGAGCATCTAGGGGTACTAGAAATCTTGCATCAACAAAAATATTGCTATTTTATTTTTGTTTATTTTTAATAAGGGTTTTGGGGGTTAGGCGAACAAATATTTTAATTTTCATATCTGTAATTTCCCTTGTGGTGAAATTGTAATTGTAATTTTGGTGGGAATTAAGAATTTATAAATATTTTATAAGGTAAAATTGGGAAAATACCCCTCTTGGATGTCCCATTCTTGGTGGGGACCATTTGGGGTGCATGTTCAATTGCATGCTTTGCATGAATTTTCCTGTTTGTGCCACAATCTTTGCATGTTGTTGCATGTCCATATTATGCGATGTCGGTGCCATTGGGAATCAAAGAAGGTGTCATAGTTGGTAACAATCATTGGTCAAAAGTTAGGCACCCATGTGAAGGTCATGAATGCAAAGAATTATTTTATATTTTATATTTTTATCTCCTCAAGTTGGGCGTTGGATTTCAAGGTGGTAATTGAAGATTGTTTTGGAAACCTTGATAATGGTTTTCTCCTCACGCATTCTCTATATATTGATGCATATTCATTTGGAGAGGCCTCGACCTTTTGGAGAAGTTGTGGTTGCATATCCAAATGCTATCGGAATGATGCCAAAATGTTGAAGAAATTATGTCACAGATTTTTGTATGTATAAAGCCTAGATTGTAAGGAAGACCATGAGCTTCAGTTTGATGTAATCATTTTTTGATTTAAGCAAATAAGAATGTTTCTGATTTTCTTTCTTTAAATTTGAAATTTAATGGCATATTGTAGCCATCTTGCAAGTCTCTTTGTGTGTGTTTGATTTCATATTTGAAAGGGGAGTCCCCTTCATCACTACCCATCCAAGGAGAGAGGGTTGCATATGAGGAGGGACGCATGACCCTAGATGCATAGGTGGTAGAACAATTTTATATTGGTCATGTCATCTTGGAGGACACCACTAGACATATCTACATGTAGTGGTTAGAGTAGAGGCACGAAATATTTCCCTTAGTACAACGTGTTATGATCATGAAGGTGGCATTGTATGTAGCCATCGACGGGTGAGGCCCTCACCTTTACAAGGGCCTTGTCCACTATATTAGAGTGATGGAGGAGCATCAGATGGTATACGCCTAGGGTTGAAGCATGCTTGCACATCTCTACCATGACCTCGAGTGTTATGTCCACTATGAGTACCACAACGTCACAACCTGTATGCTCCTTTAGGTATGGGTGTTCAAGCACTTCACCTACACATGGAAAGTTGAGGATCCCTAGGGTGTAGGGCAAGGAGATCCTCACACACACGCTTACTTATTAGAGTGACTAGAGATTTGGGGATCTACTTTATTGGGTTTAAATATTTATTGGTTGAGGAGTAGAGACATCCAATGGTGATCGTATAGGCACATGTGGACCTAGCCCTCAGACAAGAGGAAATTGTGGCACATTCAGTAGGATATACTCCTAGCTGGTTGGTCAAACCACATCATTGTACCCTACTACTAGCATCGGGTCGCTCGACAGTTTAGCCAGGTGAAGGCCATTCCCCCTATTGTATCAATGTACATACGATTGCACTAGAGTACGAACAAAGTAGGCGATTGTCCCCATCCCACCCTCATCGACATCATACTTAGCAATAATGAAGGTGAGAATGATGACGTCAGTGTATCAATTGGATTTTCCAACTAGTGGTTGATAGTAGGTCCAACCCCAATTTTCCTAGCAGATGCCCTTGAGGGAAATGTTGGTGCATAGGGGTTAGAGGGTGAGGCGGCGGGGAGCAGTGAAGAGGAGGGTGCGACAGAGGTGCCTAGGCAAAGGAGAGGTCGAAGCAAAGACCCATAAGTTTCCTCACTGGTATGTGCACCAATGGTCTCTATCACACCACCAAGTGCCCAACTAGTTATGCCCCCTTGTGCAATTGTTACAAGGCCCAACATTGCATCCACCAGTGGTGTTGCATCCCCAGACCCACATTAGTAGGCTACGGACCCAAGTATAGATTTCATTTGATATGATATACATGTTATATGATTTTAGTTATTTCATTATACACTCAAATATATGTATATATATTTTATGACATGGTACTGATATCGTCCATTTTCTCTATGATTACAATGTTTACACAAGAGTGGCTTGACTTCTTTGGTCGATGCATAGTGTAGACATGTAAAATTGACTTGAAACCTATCACACAACCTCGAATGACATCAAACATCATTGAACAACATCAAACAACATTGAACAACATCAAACAACCTTAAACAACGTCAAACGATATGGAACATCATCTCAGAATGACTCAGAATCATCCTGTAACACTTCAAAATGACTCAAAATCATCCCATAACATTTTAGAATGACTTAGAATCATCCCGTAACACTTCAAAATGACTCAGAATCATCCTATAACACTTCAGAATGACTCGGAATCATCCTATAACACTTTGGAATGACTCAGAATCATCCCGCAACACTTCAGAATGACTCAGAATCATCTTGTAACACTTCAAAATTATTTGAAATCATCCTGTAACACTTCAAAATGACTCAAAATCATCCTATAACACTTTAGAATGACTCAAAATCATCCCGTAACACCTTATAATAACTCGAAATCATTCATAATGTCTCAAATCATCTCAAAATCACCCTAAAATAGTTCAGAATCATCTCGTAATGTCTCAGATCATCTCACATCATCTCAGAACCATCCAGGAAAACTCAAAATCATACCACAACATTCCCACATCACATCACATCGATGTCAAAAATCTAAATTCCTCTATTAATTGAATAATACAACATTATTTAATTAATTCACGTTTTCATCATTTTAGACAAAATTAATAAATTTCATTTATTTAATAAAGTACCAAAAACCCTGATTCCTCTATTAATTAAATAAAACAACATTATTTAATTAATTCATGTTTCATCATTTCAACCAATTAAATAAATCTCATTTATTTAATAAAGTATGAATCCCACCTTATCTCATCCTAATTAATTAAATAACACCAATTATTTAATTACATCACTAAATCATCTTATTCCCCTGAGTGGATTAAATTATTAAATAATAATATAATTATGTTCACTTTCCCTCCAAATTTTGAATAATTAAATCAAACTATTCAAATCAATTATCAAAAATCAAATCAAAACTAATGCAACTTTGTTTGCAAAAGTCAAACTTGATTTGCACATTCAAACTCCAAAAAGGAATTAATTAATTAAATCAATTAATTCATATTCCTCACCCACTTTTTGATTGAGAAAATTACGATTGTTGACTAAGCAATCTAATGTGTTAACTAATCAATCTATTTTGTTAACTAAAACATCACATTCCTAACTAAGCCATCACAAACTTAATTGATCAATCTATTTTGTTAAAACTGATCAATCACATCCCTGACTGGTCAATCTATTTCCCAATCACACAAATTGTGCAATCCACTTTGCACAATTCTCTCATGTCTAAATCCTCTCAACACACTCTAACCGTTGATCTGGATATTCTTCAAAATGATCTTGATCGTCCATTTCAAATCTTATTTTCTATACAACAAACCCCTTTCCTCACAAATAAAGATCAAAGAATTAACATACATTGAGCAACGAAGTACTATCAAGATCATCCTTGAGAGAGCTTCATCCATTGTCTTTGATCAACCAAATACAACAAGCATTCATCCACACTTTGCATATGAACTTTGGAGGCTTCGATGTGATAAGAATAATCCAACATCAAGTGAATACACTCGACTACGAGATGGTAAAAGCTATTTTTTGTTCTCATTTGGTAATTAGTAGGTTCATTATCATGCTTGCAATAGAATTGTTTTAATATCGTATGTGTAGGAGTTTCTAGATCTTAGATTTAAGCTTTTTGGCTATAGATTAGATTTCTTTGTCAGATTGCTCTAATGTCCCTCTTGGATCATTAATCTAACGTCCTTTTCCCCCCTCACACATTCAGGCACACCCGGCGGGACTTTTTCACAATGGGGATTAGACTTGGTAGGTAAGATATCACTTGATTCATCCAATGGACATAAATTCATTATCACTGCAACAAAATACTTCACAAAATGGATAGAGGCAATTACATTGACTTATATCACTGGCAAACAAATATCAAAATTCATTTTGAATTATCCCATTTGTAGGTATGGAATCCCACAAACAATTGTAACAGACAATGGCACCCCATTCAAGAAACAGGATGTCTAGGAACTTTGTTCCAAATTCTCTATCTAACATAGATTTTCTACGCCCTACTATCCTCAAGGAAATGGTCAAGCAAAGGCATCCAATAAAATAATCCTAAAAATATTGTAAAAGACTGTCAATGATGTCGGTCGTGATTGGAATTTGCAACTAAATCCAACCTTATGGGCTTATAGAACCAACATTCGCACACCTACTAGTGCCACATCTTTTTCCTTGGTCTACGAATCAGAAGCAGTGTTACTTATCAAAGTCGAAATCCCCTCATTGTGAGTCTCACTAAAAGGCATGGTAAGCAATGAAGAATACAAGGTATTTAGATTGAATGAATTAGAGCTCCTAGATGAAAGGCGTTTGAGCGCATTAAACCATCTATAGGTTTATCAGAATTTGTTCAAATGAAGCTATGACAAAAGAATCAAAGATCGAAACTTTCAAGTTGGTGACTTGGTTCTCAAGGAGAATCAGAAGATACAACTGAATCAAGATGGAAAAGGTAGATTTGAACCTAAATGGTTAGGTCCATTCATCATAACAACAAGTTATGGCTCTAGGGCATATCAGTTGGCTACCCCCAAAGGAGAACCTCTAGCCAAACTATTGAACAATAACCACCTCAAAAGGTTCTATACATGAAATACGTCAGAATACCCTAGGCAAAAGGGTAAAAATCCAAAAAAAATAGAAAAAAGAGAAAAAAAATACAAAAAAATCAAAAAAAGCAAGAAAAATAGTAAAGAGAAATAAACTGTTCTTTGAGTGAAAACCACTTTGTGGTACCATAGTGAAAACCTGGTAAACATGCATTATGTATGAATAAAACATACATTATTATCTATCAACACTTTTTCATAGCATTCACCCATCCATTTCATGAATCATGTGTCCAATTTCATGGCTTGTCACTGATTCGGGTTAGTCATTTTATTGGGGGAAACTTCCCAAAGCTAATCGTGATTTAGATTTGGTAAAATTCAATCAAGGTCACAAAACAACAAAAAGTCAAAAAAACTACAAAACAACAAAATTCAAAAACATGTAGGAAATATCAAAACAAAACAACATAGTTGGGTTATTCCTTCACTCAAACAGTCTAAGATATCAACATTTTCTTGAACCTCATAGCTAGTTCAAGTAAATTTCCCACAACATATCCTCTAGACACAAAACAAAAATCAATCCATGCTATCAATGTTGGTTTACCCAAAAATAGTTCATGCTTTGAGTCCAACGGTCGAACTACGTGGTCTCTGCATGTACAACGTAGGCAAGGATTTTAGCCCTCGAGACCCTAGGTCAATCCCCTTAGGTTTCCAACATGCTTTATTTTACTTAGTCAAAAATTATAAAATCTAAACAAATTCAAAAATACAAAATCCCAAAAACATACAAAATAAAAAAGGTCAAACCAAGCGAACTACGAGCCTCTGCATGGACAACGTAGGCAAGGCTTATCTTTGATGGGCCCCCAAGGCCCTAGGTTAGTCCCCTGAAATCAAAACAAAAACATCATAAAAACTTATAAAAAAAGGCTTATCTCGTCATCAACATCCACAATAAACATTTTAACCATAATAAACAAACCGTCCCAATCACCCTTTGACAAAACAAACAAACAAACAAAGCAAACATCAACAGCTAGAGCTTTCAAGCAAAAATGATCACAAAAGAGTTGAATATAAAACAAACAAAAACAATGCCAAAATATCAACTACCTATCTTTTTAAACAAGTCCCAACAACATCTTGAGATATGCCTTAACGAATCTGTTCCTACAATAGACATGATCAACAACGGATAATAGCCCCACCCTAAATAGATATGGCAAGTGATACTGCAAATTTGTTTTTATCTTTTTTTGGTCTTACTTTTGTGATTTATTTTATTGACTCATTCCCAGGATCTCTCAAGGATTTTCAAAAGGATTTAGAGAAGAAGGAATGGGGGCAATTGAGCATCATTTCGATTTGTTGTTTGTAATATTACCATGGCAAATACTTTCTTTATTAAGTATGGAAGTTTTATTAAAATAATTCATGAAGTAGTTACATGTTAGGCTTTTTATACCTCTCTGGGTGACTGGTCCAAAAAAAATTTCACGCAACCCCCTATACTTTAAACAAAGTTTTTGTATGTCTGGTATGAACAAAGATACTCTTTGTTTGTAGAATCAAAGTCCACATAATAGATACAAAGTCACCTTGGTAACTCATACCCTGGTGCATCGTATCTATTTTCTACATCAAACAGGATTGTTCAAACAACAAATTATCTAAAGTGAAGCAAAGTCAGGGTGATCCCACAAAGCTGGTTTACAATTTCTGATAGGAACTGTTTTTTGCTAAAATCACATATTTTTAGAAAATATAATGATTTAAGCCTTTAAAATTTCTATTTTAAGGATTCCAATTGAAGAGGGTTTGATCAAACCACCTTAGATCAAACCCCCTTGGATAAAACCTCGCTAGTTTTAAACCATACCTATAAATGAGTCTCCTTTACACCTATCAAAATGTTGATTAAAAATCACTTTTGATTTACCTTTTGGGGGATCAAATAAATTCATTTAAAATTTATTTCAAATTATTATGGTAGTCTTTGAAATGAGCTATCCCCCGAATATAATTTTATATGTTTTGGTTTTATTATGTATGTGATTTTTTAGTTTTATTAAACATAGGTTTTTCACCAAAAATCAAGCTCTTTGTTTTGCACATGTGGAAAAATATCAAATTATCAAAATAATTTTTTTTAAATATGTTTCTGCTAGGTATTGATGTCCTTGATCCATTAAAAAAAATAAAATTGAATTTTGATAAATATAGAAAAAGTTATGTTGTATACAGTCCGCCTATGTCTAAATTGCAATTGGTTTGACTTCGAAACTCTATTAAGGAAAAAATATTCAATAAAAAACTATGAGACCAAATGAAAGTGCTATGTATCATAGTTACAAATCTAAATTCGAAAAAATTAGAATTTTATCCTTCATACAAAAAAAATTATGTTGTATACGGTGAGCGTCACTTTTTTAAAATGTTGTTTTTTGAAAAAAACCAGTTTTCATGGGAGATGGAAAAAGAAGTCCAATATTATTCCAAAAATTTTGAAAAAAATATTTCTAGAATCTACAGACAAAATTTGATGAGACTCTAATTTGCATCATCTTCAAATTCCTCACGGTTTAGCTGCTATAGGTGCCCGAATGTGAAGATTTAGTTAAAAATAATAATTTCAGTGTCCAGTTTGGCCAAAAATTGTAAACCACTATTGTGGGATCACCCGTCAATCATCAATTCTATCTATCATCCTATTTCTTCTAATTAACGTCATTTTTCTATCATCATAATTCTTCTAATTAACATTCATCCTACATAGCACGTCAGCAGTACCATATCCATTTTATATCCACAAATGTTATCAATACATATCATGATGATAATAAACCAATTAAAAACATCAGGTAGCATGTATGGGGCATTCATCTATCAACATCCATAACATCATAAAAATGAGAAAAAGTATGATTCCTTCATCTACATCATATCCATTCATCAAAAAAGCACAAAAACAAATATAAACATACATCATCATCATCAACATCACATAAACATACAATGAGGCTGATCAAAGAAGGTATATCTCATATATATATCATCATCAAAAAGGAATATGCCATAAGTACATCTGTAGTGCCACAAGTGTGATAGGAAAGTACAAAATCATAACATATATCCGAGGTCTTGACTAGACCAATGGATATATATAACACACATGTCTACAAAATGCCTCTGCACCATGAAACAACATGAAGATCAAGTCCCAAAAATAGTAAAACCCTCAAAGATTCACCTACAAACGACATAAACCAAGACGTTAGGGTTTCACTCTAAACGGGAAAAGAAACACAAAATGACAGAAGCATGGTGACAAAATGATATTTATAATGATAAACAGACACAAGTTAGGGTTTTTGAAAACACAAGCATCATGACGAATGGCATGTTTAACAGAAAATGAACACAAGTTAGGGTTTCACTCTAAACAAGCAAAGAAACACAAAACAACACATGCTAGATGAGAAATGATAGTTTTGATAGTAAACGAACACGAGCTAGGTTTTAGAACATGAGCATGGTAACAAAATGACATGTTTAAATGGTACGAACACAAGCTAAGGTTTCACTCTAAACAAGCAAAGCAATATAAAATGACACATGTTAGGTGACAAACAACAATGGAGATGGTAAACGAACACAAGCCAAGGTCTTAGAATGCAAACATGATTAAAACCGACATTCATGATGGTAAACACACATGCTAGGGTTTAGAACAAAGCTAAGAGAAAAATGACAAACAAAGAGTCAATTACCAAATTTCAGGACAAATGCTCAACAGGAGATAGACAAATGCACCAGTTTTGAACAAATGCATAGTTTTAGGACAATTGCACAAGATTTTGGGCGTAGTTTCCTAACAAGTGTGCAATTTTAGGAAAACTACACAGTTTATGAACAAGTGCTCAAAACAAATGCGCCAGTTTTGGACAAACACATAGTTTTTGGATAGAAACACCAAAAACACCTAACAAAAGCACCAAACTGCATAGGAATCTCAAAACCAGCGCATTTGTTTGACATAACTTTGCACATGCAAACTGAGAATGAAAACAAGATGAAAGCGAAGGGAGAAAAGGTACATACTGGGGTATCGATGTCTAAAGGATGTCTATACTCTCGAACGAGATCAGAACAATGTGGGGCAATGTCAAATCTCAACATTCTCCCTCAACAACTGACAAAATGTGGAACCCAGAGATAAGAATTAGCAAATGGAACCAAGCACAAATGATCCAATTTGAAGACAAATTGCCTATATAACACCTCAAGGAAACCCTAATTTCATCTAGGAAACCCTAATTACACTTAGAAAATCTTCCTACTTACAAAATAGAAGCTCTGAATGAGAAACGATGCACATTAACATAGAATATTCCATCTAAAAACATCAAAACAACAATACAATAGTGTCAAGAGCATGACCTCAAAGCTTTAAATTTTTGGTCAACCTCTTGAGGGGGTAGCATAGAGTCCTACCATCATTCCACTAAACACTGGGGCATAGTGGGGCATAATTTTTTTTCAAAAACTTAATCTTAAAAATAGAATCTTTGAAACAAAGCAACCAATACTTTGTATCAAAGAGGGGCAAAATGTAGACATGCAAAATTGACTTGACACCTATCACACAACCTCAAATGAAATCAAACATCACTGAACGACATCAAACAACACTGAACAACATCAAACAACATCGAACAACCTCAAACAATGTCAAACGATATGGAACATCATCTCACATCATCTCAAAATGACTCATAATCATCCCATAACACTTCAGAATGACTCAGAATCATCCCGTAACACTTTAGAATGACTCAGAATCATCCTATATCACTTCAGAATGACTTGAAATCATCTTGGAACACTTCAAAATGACTCAGAATCATCTCGTAACACTTCAGAATGACTCAGAATCATCTCATAACACTTTGGAATTACTTGGAATCATCCTGTAACACTTCAAAATGACTCGAAATCATCCTATAACACTTTAGAATGACTCGAAATCATCCCATAACACTTCAAAATGACTCAAAATCATCCTACAACACTTTGGAATGACTCAAAATCATCTCGCAACACTTTAGAATGACTCGAAATCATCCTGTAACACCTCATAATAACTCAAAATCATTCATAATGTCTTGAATCATCTCGAAATCACCCCGAAACAATTCAGAATCATCTCATAATGTCTCAGATCATCTCACATCATCTTAGAATCATCCAAGAATGCTCGAAATCATACTGCAATGTTCTTGCATCACATCACATCAAAGCGATGTCAAAAACCTAAATTCCTCTATTAATTGAATAATACAACATTATTTAATTAATTCACTTTTTCATCATTTCGGACAAAATTAATAAATTTCATTTATTTAATAAAGTCCCAAAAACCCTAATTCCTCTATTAATTAAATAAAACAACATTATTTAATTATTCACGTTTCATCATTTTGACCAATTACATAAATCTGATTTATTTAATAAAGTCCTAATCCCACCTTATTTTGTCCTAATTAATTAAATAACACCAATTATTTAATTACGTTGCTAAATCATCTTATTCCCCTAAGTGGATTAAATTATTAAATAATAATTTAATTACAACTCTTTCCCTCCAAAATTTGAATAATTAAATCAAACTATTCAAATCAATTATCAAAAATCAAATCAAAACTAATGCAACTTTGTTTGCAAAAGTCAAACTTGATTTGCACATTCAAACTCCAAAAAAGAATTAATTAATTAAATCAATTAATGCATATTCCTCATCCACTTTCTGATTGAGCAAATTACGATTGTTGACTAAGCAATCTATTTTGTTAACTAAAACATCACATTCCTAACTAAGCCATCACAAACTTAACTAATCAATCTATTTTGTTAATTGATCAATCACATCCCTGACTGGTCAATCTATTTCCCAATCACACAAATTGTGCAATCCATTTTGCACAATTCTTTCATGTCTAAATCCTCTCAACACACTCCAACAGTTGATCTGGATATTCTTCAAAATGATCTTGATCATCCATTTCAAATCTCATTTTTTACATAACAAACCCCTTTCCTCACAAATATAGATCGAAGAATTAACATACATTGAGCAACAAATTTTTTTCAAGATCATCCTTAAGAGAGCTTCATCCATTGTCTTCGATCAACCAAACACAACAAGCATTCATCCACACTTTGCACACAAACTTTGGAGGCTTCGCTGTGATAAGAATAATCCAACAACAAGTGAATACACTCCTCTATGAGATGGTAAAAGCTATCTTTTGTTCTCACTTGGTAATTAGTAGCTTCATTATCATGCTTGCAATATAATAGTTTCAATTTCATATGTGTAGGAGTTTCTAGATCTTAGATTTAAGCTTTTTGGTTGTAGATTAGATTTCTTTGTTAGATTTCTCTAATGTCCCTCTTGGATCATTAATCTAACGTCCTTCTTCCCCCTTACACACATAGCAAAGGTGATCCTAGCTTCTAGATTCGAGGCTAGGTCCCAATCACCTACATGCCATAGACAACAAGGTGTAATTCCTAATTATTTGAGCCTATAGTGCATCTATGAACGACCTATGAGGAGGGCCAAGTGGAGATGGTTTAGTGCATTGCAAAGCTGGTGATGATGATTGGGTAGTGGGACTAGCAAGGTGCAAAGCTCCATTTTGTTGTTATTGAGTGAGACCAGGCAATGATGAGAGTTGAGAGTTTCAAGTAGGAATGTGATGCTCTTCACAGCCAAGTCAATGACCTCATGAGATAGAGGCTATGAGGATGGCCTCAACTGATCTACAACATCCCCAAGTGTAGTAGCTAAGGGACTTGATGGCAATGGCGGGACAGAGAGAGGATATAATGATAGAGCATATTTCTTCCTTGAGGGAGCAGGTGGGTGAGTTATGAAGAGAGTTACAAGGACTCTGATCATGGAGTATGTCCATGTCACAGTTAACCCAATCCCACTTGCATGCTTCCATTTGATAGCCACCCCCACCACTACTAGGACTAGAGGGATATGGTAACCACACCCCCTATGGCTAGGTGTATATTATTATTGTATAACTTTTTTATGTACAAATTCATATACACATATATAGGCACCACATTTTGTTAGAGTGGTGTGATATATGTACATGACATTGATATAGATATATACATATACATGATATTTTGGATCGACATTATGTGTTTCATGTGTATGCTTTTTTTTCATGTATAGTTATGCTATGGATGTATCTTTATAGATGTATACTTAGATTAGATGCTATCACAATCTAACTAAACGCACATTAGATGTATGCTTAATTAAATACAATAATGATCTAATTGTTGTCTGATGATGTAGATAGAATATGTGATGTAGAATATATGGATTAAATAATTAGTCAAACACCATGCACTTATACGTAGCATAGAAATAAA
This sequence comes from Sequoiadendron giganteum, assembly GCA_007115665.2. Taxonomy (NCBI): domain Eukaryota; kingdom Viridiplantae; phylum Streptophyta; class Pinopsida; order Cupressales; family Cupressaceae; genus Sequoiadendron; species Sequoiadendron giganteum. The sequence goes on from CM021100.1 coordinate 131,536,661, forward strand.
AATGTATATATTTCCCATTTAAAGAAATTGAATACATACACATGTTTACATCATAACACAAATAAAAATATAATGTGTTAATGAAGGAATTTCATAGGTTAACAGACTATGATCCTTGAAAAAGGGACAAGCATCATGCATATGCCATATAGACCTTATGCATAGTATCTACGAAGGTGTATTGCATTGACTAGTTCTTTCAGAGGAGTACCATCCATAGAAGACAAACCATATGCACAAGAACCATATATGAAGGTGATTATGTAAGGACCTAACCAATTAAGGTTGAATTTCCCCTTTTAATCAGGTGGTGCATTTACATTTTTCCAATTCTCATAGAGAACATCACCCACTTTAAATGTGCGATAAAGGACATCTTTATTGTAATTCTTATAAATAGATTTTGATAATCCGTAAGATGATTGAAGAATTGTAATTGGCGCTCATTGAGAAAATCAAGCTAATTTAGATGCTCAACGTGGTAAGTGTCATCATCAATTAACCCTTTAAGGTTTTATGGGGTTGTTCAAGTATGTGTGGTAGGCCCATAAGTCATAAGTCAACTGAGTATGCCAATCTTTAGCGTGTTTATTAACTATTTTTTGAAGAATTAGTTCAAGAGTTTTATTAGATGCTTCCACTTGTCCATTAGATTGAGGATAGGAAGGTATAAAAAATTGATGTTGGATATGAAATTTCTCTAAGAATTATTTTACCTCTTTGTTCTTAAATGAAGTACCATGGTCACAAACAAGGGTAGAAGGCAATCTAAATTGAGCAATAATGTTGTAGCATCGTGAATTGTCACCCATGATAATTTTACACTATTTTTTGCTCCCCTATAAGGTATTGGACCTAATTAAGCATTCAAATTCCTCAATTATGCATTCCACAACTTATTTTAAACATTTTCTGACAATTTGCAAGCATAAAACAAATGCTCTTATTTAATACTTTGTCCCTAAATTTTAAACTTTCCAAAAATAGGGTTGGGATATCGACGCATAGGGAACCTATGTCTCCCTATTTTGGCCCCAAATTTAAATATGTTAGTTGTGACACTTTATTATTTGAAATTCAAATACTTAAAGTCGATTGTCGGGATTTAATTTTTGGGAAATTGAATAAATTCCTATAATTACCTAGTTATTGCATCATTTCAAATCAAACACTCTAACACACTCTATCTAGCAATTCAATTGAGAAAATACTATTGTCAAGAGCACTATTAAGCATTCAAGAGCAACATTTTCAGAGCATTATTGCAACAATTCAAGATCTAATATCATGTCAAAGTTTATGTGTGTTCATGTTGCTTTGTGAAGGCTAACATTGTTGTAGATCTTCAAGAATCCAAGCATTCACGCCAATCTATCAAGCAAGATCCAAGGTCCTTGAATTGATGTGTATGAATTCAATCCTTCAAGGAAGCTATTGAAGGGTGGTGAGTTGTAGCATTTTTCATTCATCATTTCCTTCCTTTCTATTATTGGTTTATTATTGGCATTGCCATTGTGGAAGTGAAAACACTTACACACAGTTTGACTGAGGAAAGCCCCTATATGGCACAACATTTTACCCTCTTTGTGAATGTGTAGGTTACATGTCGAAGAGGATCAAAGAAATTCTGAAGACACTTTGTTCATTGTTTCATTCAAAATGCTAGTCCTTGGAAACTCATGGAAACTCAATTTTAGAAATATTCAGAAGCAATCTGGATAGTTTGCAAGCGAGAAATAGAAGTACAAATTTGACATTAGAGGATTACGAAAATAGGTCTAAAAAATCCCTAGTAGGACATTGGTGCCCTAAGAGGAAACTTCCTAACAAAATCAATTGAAATTTATACCACAAGTGCACAGTGTCCTCACCTTTCTGTTTTTGGTGTTTGATTTCCTCTATGATATTTTAGATCTGTTATTTCTGCATAAATGTGCTAATTTGTATCATTAGAACAATTAGATCATTCTATTTCATAATTAAGTCATTTCATATTTGATCAAGGGCAGGTTGACTCAACTTTCAAGTTGTAAGTCAATCTCTTATCTTGTCCAAATCCATCAAACTTCCATCTCATCCATCTCCTTGCATATCTACATCACATTCATAATCTGATGAAACATTTGGGAAAGGTGCCAAACCCTAAGGTGAAAACTACAAAGATTTCCCATTTTCCATTCATTTCATTTTGGTGAACCTGGCCTGTTAACATTATCTACCTTCTAAAAAATTCACCCTAGATCTAGGTTTTGCATAGGGTTTCATTTTTATGTCATAAAAAGTCATAAAATACTAAAGAAAAATGCATTCATATTGCATTGATAGGGTTTGTTTTAGTTATTTTGGCTCATATTTGGATTTAAAACTACATGCATAAGTTGCATTAGGTCATTTAAATTTGAAAACAAAATAAAAAGTGTCATTTGCATCCATTTAGGTATCTTAGATATTGTTAAAAAGCAAAAAAAATTGTATAGTTTTGTTTCAAGTTTGCATCAAATCATCATTTTCAAAATCTTGCATCTCCATAAATTAGTTCATCCTAGATCTAAAAATTGCATTCAAAATTTTTCATTCATCATTCATACATTTTCATATTTACATTTTTTATTTCCTAGTCATAAAATCACTAAAATTTGCAAAAATAGTCACTGTCAAATCTATCTTCACATAGAATTGGGAATATTGAACAATAGTAAACACACTCAAACTTTGAATTTTTAGACACCCTATCTAGGACATAGGCACCCTAGGCAGCTCTATCTGGAATTTTGTGCCTAAAATTTGCATCAAATCTTTGTTTTTTTGTTCTCTATTGGATTCTATTGTCTGAATTTTGTTTCTACACTTCAAAGTTGTCATTTATTTTCAATATTGTTGCATGTTTGCATTCTTCCATTCACAATTATAAATTTAGTATAATCTAGAAAATAATTCACTGTTATACTTGTCTACAACTAAAAACAAAAACCTTAAAAGGCATAATAGACAGTCAAAATTTTAATTTTGAGAAAGCCTACCTAGGACATAGGCACCCTGGGCGCTCCTATTCTGTCATTTCTGGCTCAAATTTCTGTGACAAACATTTCTCAAAATTCTCTATCCAGATTTGTTGTCTTTTTCTAGGACTTGTTGCATAATTGCTTGAACCTTAGTAAATTCATGATATTACCATGATGGCTCAATGTTTTGGTAATTTTTTAACCTCTCTGAAATCGTTGGTGGATGTTTCAATTTGCGTGTTTGGTGATGATCGTAATTCAATTGATATTCATGATCCTTCACCTACCAATACATGTCCTCATGATGTGAATACCTTGGGACGAGATGAACATAGCACGCATGAGTTCATACAAAATTATTTGTGTAACCTTGAGAATAATGCACTCTTTTTTCATTCAATGCAATGCCCTACTATCCCACATCAACAACATCCTACCATACCACCACTTGAAATATTACTCTTTTACATCCTGAAAGTGAGTCACAAATCATACCTCAATCAATGCATATGAAAGCATCTATCTATAAAAATCACAAGGAAAGCACATCAACCAACCCTCCATCATATGAGCATAACGTTACCAATATTGTAACAATTGACTTGGAACAAAATTATGGACAAGGCCTTAGGATTTTGAGTGAACAAGGATGTGACATTAAGAATGAACATGAAGTCCATTCTCTTTTTGAACAAATACCATCAGAAGATACTAAAGGATTTGGTTACCAATTTCCTCCACCTTCATCCAAATAGTTGGTCAGCCAAGTAAGAAATGCAAAGCCCGTGATCCTCTCAAGAAATTACATTCCCTACATCATGAATCTAAGACTGAACATGCATTCACTACACTTTTTCACTTGGGTCTAATTAAATTTCCACCTAAATTTGGGTAAAAAATTAATAAACAATAGTATACCAATGGACCTTACTACACGCATATCATAGAATATTTAGATATCATACAGATGATTATCGCGATTTACAAAAAAAATTAAGAGAATTTGATTCTTATTGGGATCAAATTGAGCATGTAATTAATTAGCATTAATTATTCTTTGCTCCTCGCCATGTGGTAGTTGTAGTATGACAACATGCTCACTACCATCCATAGAGGTATAAACTAAGCTTTATACAGTCATCTTTCCTTTTGCAAGTAGTATATCATAAATTTAGGCTCACCTTTGCATTTAAACTTGGGGGAAAAGGGTTAAGTAGCCTTATATTAGGAGCATACCTTCTAACAAGGGATCCCTTTATGTCTCCTTAAAACATTAGTGTAACAAGTACACTAACATTTTAAGGGGGGCATATAGTCCCCTGCTCATTGTTTGCATAGTCCCTTCTTAGTGATGATAACATACATATCCTAGGAAGTGTGACCTTGTTTATCAAAGTGTGGCTATCTTGATTTATGTAATTTTCTCCTTTGTGGTGATATTAGGCTTGATGTCTCATAAGAGTGTGACTTTTCTTGGCATATGACATTCCTCTTGGTGGTAATGCTATGTTTAGTATTCCCTAAGACATGAACCCTTTATTCCTTGGTTATTCCTCTCTTGGTCATGATTTCAAGTGTGATATTTCCTAAGGTGTAACCTTTCATGTATTAAGCAAAGCTCCTTTGATTGTTTACCCTTTATGGTGATGTTATTACATCCCTTGAGGTTTCAACGTTGTCTTTTATGTTGTATTTCATGGAACCTAGCATAATACAACTTGATATCCATGTGCAACCTTTTTATTTTCATGGAACCTAGCATAATACAACTTTTTAGGCATGTACAACCTTTTTATTTTCATGGAACCAAGCATAATGCAACTTGCCATCCATGTGGCATTATTTTTCATCACTCTGTTTACAGGGGCTAAACTTAGTGATTTTGATCATTTTGTAGCACTTTATCAAGGTTATCATGGAGTATAACTCTTCGTATGGTTATGGGGACACCTTGTAGACCTAGTATGTGTTTCTCATTTTGCTACTTGTTTTGGGGGCTCACCTAATGAATATCAAACTTCACTAGCATGTGTGTCTTCCTTGTTTATGATTCACCTAGAAAATATCAAACTTTATTATTGTGTGATTAATGAACACTTTTGTATGGCCCCTAGCATAATACAGCTTGTTAGCCCATACCCTTTTTTCCATTTTTCTTTGCATTTACTTTGACATTATATATTTTTTTATCTTGTCTTGCTACATATCATGCATATGTGTTCCTTTGTGCCTATCTTGGTTTTCCATAGGATCTTGGATCCTGGGGGCTTGGCCACCTCCTTGATCCTTAGTCATTCTATCTCTTCAACATTTATACAATTGGACCCCTCTTGACATATATTTCTCCACTTTAGTGTGAGTCTGAATGTAAGTTCATAGTCTCACTAAAGTGGGGCTTAATCTAGGATCATAAATTGTCACCCATGATAATTTCACACTATGTTTTGTTCCCCTTTAAGGTATTGGACCTAATTAAGAATTCAACTTCCTAAATTATGCATTCCACAACTTATTTTAAATATTTTCCAATAATTTGCAAGCATGAAACAAATGCTCTCATTTAATACTTTGTCCTTGAATTTTAAAAAAAATGAAAATAAGGCTGGGACATTGGCGCCTAGGGTACCTATGTTTATCTATTTTTGCCCCAAATTCAATATGTCAGTTGTGACACTTTATTATTTGAAATTCAAATACTTAAAGTCGGCTTCCAGGATTTAATTTTTGGTGAATTGAATAAACTCTTATAAATACCTAGTTATTACATCATTTCAAATTGAACACTCTAACACACACTATCTAACAATTCAATTGAGAAAATACTATTTTCAAGAGTACTATTGAGAATTCAAGAGCAACATTTTCAAATCATTATTTCAACAATTCAATATCTAACATCATGTCAAATTTTATGTGTGTTTATGTTGCTTTGTGAAGGCTAACATTGTTGTAGGTCTTCAAGCATCTAAACATTCAAGCCAATCTATCAAGCAAGATCCAAGATCCTTGAAGTGATGTGTATGACTTCAGTCCTTCAAGGAAGCCATTGAAGGGTGGTTAGTTGTAGCATTTTTTCATTCATCATTTCCTTCCTTTCCATTATTAGTTTATCATTGACATTTCCATTGTGGAAGTGGAAACACTTACACAGGGTATGACTAAAGAAAGCCCCTATATGGTACAATATTTCCCCCTCTTTTTGAATGTGTAGGTTACAAGTTGAAGAGGATCAAAGAAAGTTTGAAGGCACATTGTTTGTTGTTGCATTCAAAATCCTAGTCCTTGGCAACTCACGAAAACTCAATTTCAAAAATATTTAAAAGTGATCTGAATAGTTTGCAAGTAGGAAATGGAAGTACAAATCTAACATCAGAGGAATGCAAAAATAGATTCAAAAAATTCCTAGTAATACATTCGCACCCAAAGAGGAAATGTCCTAATAAAATCAACTAAAATTTATGCCACAGGTGCAAGTGTCCTCCCCTTTCGCTTTCTAGTGTCTGATTTCCTCTATGATATTTTAGATCTGCTATTTCTGCATAAAAGATTTAATTTGCATCATTAGGACAATTAGATCATTCCATTTCATAATTAGGTCATTTTAGATTTGTTCAAGGGCAAGTTGACTCACATTTCAAGTTGTAATTCAATCTCATATCTTGTCCAAATCCATTAAACTTCCATCCCATCTATCTCCTTGCATATCCACATCACATTCATAATCTAATGAAACATTTGGGAAAGGTGAAAACTACAAAGGTTTCCCCTTTTCCATTCATTTCAAATGTTACTTAGAAGAAATATACAGACTACTTTAGTGTTAGTGGATCGAAGCTCTAAATATCTTCAACCCACTTCATAGAGTAATCAATATTTGTGATGATGAAGGTATGTCCCTTGGAAGAAGGAGGAGATATTTTCACAATAATATCCAACCCCCATTTTGGAAATGGCCAAGGAGTAGTCTGATTATGAAGTTCTTATGTAGGAGCTCGAATAAGATTACTGTGCTATCAACATTGAGGGAATTTCTTGACAAAGGAAAAGGAGTCTTGGTCCATTATTTTCCAATAATGTCCCATATGAATCAGTTCATGCACTAAGGATTTACCACCGAAATGTATGTAAGAGCTGAAGATTAGCTTGAAATACTCAAGACCCCTTGCAAAAACAATAAAATCCTTCTACAAGAGGTTATGCAATAATAGGAGCTTGCTTGATATTAAGACATATCAAAATGATGATAACGTATGAAGTATATTGCATATGAGTATAATGACCTTCCTTATATAGGAAAGGTGAGGAATAGGATTGAACATGATTGTAACATGTGTCTTAATATTATGGAATGAGATAACTGACAACCTAACTACCTAGGAATCATGCATTAAAAGCTAATAAGATAAGTTCTAGAAAAGCCAACTAGGACTTCTAGAAAGAATCTTATATCCTAAGTAAACTTAACATGTGAATAAGTTCCCTAAGTCCCTAACAAGATAAATTACTAGGTACAAGACATATATTCACACCAACACCCCCCTTAAGTGCAACATAAGGAGAAGATTATTATGCAAATGATTAAAAAAAATGCAAAGATGGGTCCTGACTACAAGGCCATGTTAGGTACCCATGTACAAATGCAAATGAAATCTCTCATAAATGAAGAAAAGGAGAAAAACCAATGGGAAAAAACTCCTCCCTAAAAGAGAAAATAAAAAAATCAAGAGATGAAGGATGGAGGACTTCATGATACCCTGCAAGTACACCATCCATCACATAAATATATTACAATCAATAGCCCCCCCATAAGAGGGAAATAGAAAGACTATGTAACCCCCCACAATTTGTAATTAGTTGCAAAATTGGTAAGTGTCTGAAGACAAAACATGATCCAATGTCAACAAACAACTTATCTCCCTTTCGAAAGAAATAAAACCAAGTACATGTAGGAATGCTTCCCATTCTGGATAGGAATTGCAAGAAAGAGGCATGAATATGTATGTTGATGATGTATTTGAAACTTTCTCATGTGTCTCCTTGTCCACTGAAGATGAAGATGCCACAATAAAATCAAGTACATGCCTAATCAAAGAAGAAGATGACAAATCAAGACTATGTGGAAAATAATATTGAACAAGATCCAAAGACAAAGATGATTTGACAACAATTGTGCAATGATTTTCATCAAAGAGGAGAGATAAACCCTCAATTGTGTCCTCCAAATTTGAAATGTGACTCCACAAACAAAGATGCAATGTTTGATAAATAGGAATCCCAATGAGGAAGACAATGAGATACCTATTGTAATGAATCACTATAAGTTCAAAATGAGTTACCAATAGAAAATAAATGGTTCTGATGAATAGGAATGATGGGAGCCTTAATCAATGACTCTACACAAGGAATCACTAAAGGTGAAGGTACAACAACTATCTCTAAAGGAGAAGGAGCATCTGAAGAACCCTTGTCATCCTAATCTAAAGATTCAAAGTATTCCAAATTGTCAAACTCCTTTATAGTAGCATAGTCATAGGGTATCTTGTCTAAAAAATGAAGAGGCATAGGATATTTTGATATAGGATCATCTGGGAGGGGTGGAGTATCAAGATCTCCATATATATCCCAAATTTTAGTCCAAAGAGTATGAGGACAATAAAAATGATCAATAGATTTCAAAATGTCATCATCAACATGAATTGCAATAACCTCTAAGACATCATACCTTCTGCAACTCCAAGAAAATTTTATATACTTGGACCTGGAGGAGGAACAAGATTATAAAAATGTGGCAACAAATGAAGACCACAAAGATGTTTTATTATGACATCTCTCCATTCTTTATAGTTTCTCTTTTTCAATGTAATCAAAGAAGGATGAAATGAAAATTCCATAATGAACTATGATATATCTCCAAAATTACAAAGACATCAACCTTCAACAATAATTAGAAACCCCCAAATATGATGTATACTGCAAATAAAGCCTTCCCAAACTAGAAGAATCTCTCCAGGAGTCAGGATGTCCAAGTAATTAGTCACAATGCCAAATGTGAAAAATAATGAATAAATAATACCTAGGTTTGAATTTGGAAAAAGTGCATGTGCATAATGAAATAGCTCCTTAATACCTTTCTGATGCTGCAAAAATAATGAAAAATTGAGATCCAAGGAAAAAATTATGAGATCGGAGGTCCAAATGGGAGATTTGATTCCAATGGGAAATAAAATGTACCTTTAGCAAAATCTATCAAAAATACCTACACCACTAAAAAGTATGTAGAACTAGCTTTCTGTTGATATCTTCTTTGCAAGATTTTGATATCTGGGCAAAAATTTATGGTAAAATGAAAAAAAGGCATGTATTGAGGAACTTGTAGGCTGAATTGGGGAAAAACATAAGTGCCTACGGGTTTGGCCCTTGGTCGCTCATGTGATTGTGGAACGAGTGGGGAAAACAAAGGCTCACTACCCCTGAGTAGCGGTAGGGCGACGATTGGGTGATGGTCACCGATGGCACACTACTGCCCTCCCTTAAGTGCTTCCCACTGGTTCTTGATATAGTGTTGAGTGCTAGGCAATGGAACTTGGAGTTGTGGAAACTTTGACCGGGGGTAGTCATGAAAACCTAGCAAGTTAACTAAAGCATGTTGATTATTGCATTACCTACAGACTAAAGGATGGTCGAAGAATACTTTTGGTGGCATAGGGTTGGATTATTGGTGTATCTGTATAGGTCGACAAATAGATAAATGTCAGCCAACAAAAATAATAACTCCATCCAATAAAAAATATATGTTGTAGATTTTATTAATACAGTCTCTAGAAAATGTTGACCACCAATAAATTGCTACAAAAAGTATATTTCACCCAAAATTAATAAAAAAATTCACCAAAAATTTATTTAAACCTGCAATAATAATTATGCAGAAATTATTTTTTGAAATATTTTTTTCTACAAATAAGAAAATCGTACCAAACCCAGGGGATCGTACAGCCTACCAGGGTAATGTTTTTTACCTCAAAATAAACTGACACAAAATATAGGCATATTTTATATCAAAATTCATCTCTCAAGCCTTCTAAAGATGATGGTGAGGTTGATTCAGGTTGAAATGCAACAAAAACTCTGCTACCTCCGGATCTTGAATTTCTTCAAACCCTCATAACTTTGGCAAAAAATGTTAGATTTAGGTGAAACAAGAGTCAATCTTGACTTTCTTAGATACCATGAACTCAAATTTGAGCTTAGATTTCCTCCAATGTGACACAGAGTGACCTTCCATGGAAACCCACATAGAGAAACCCTCCAAATCAGGTAGTTTTTTCAAGTTTTTTTTATTCTCAGGTTCACCATATGGTGCAAGGGAAGAGCATACTCAACCTTACTAAAAATAGCATAGATCTATCACTAGAAATATCTCAACGCTAAAATCTAAGAAGGGTTTTGCAAGGATCAACTCTGATACCATGTAAGAGCTAAAGATTAGCTCAATACCCAAGACCACCTACAAAAACAATGAAAACCTTCTACAAGAAGGTATGCAAGATATTAAGACCTATCAAAATGATGATAAGGTATGAAGTATATTACATATGAGTACAATGATCTTCCTTATATAGGCAAGGTGAGGAATGGGATTGAAAATGATTTTGACATGTGTCTTAATCCTATGACATGAGATAACTAACAACCTAACTACCTAGGAATCATGCATTAAAAGATAATATAAAAAGTTCTAAAAAAGCCAACTAAGACTTCTAGAAAGAATCTTATATCCTAAGTAAACTTAACATGTGAATAAGTCCCTAGCAAGATAAATTACTAGGTACAAGACATATATTCACACCAAAAATGTCCACCCCTAGAGCTCAAATGAGCTTCTTGAATGGCAAGGGGTATTTCAGCCTTAATGAGACATCAAAGAAGAAGACCATTGTAAGATTTCTGATAAAGAATATTACATAGAAGGATGTATCAAGCTAAAATCTTTTGTATCTTGACATGAGTATTCTTACTTACATCATCGAGAAAGTTTCCAATTTCTAGATAATTATAGATATGAGAAAACCATTCCCCCAAGTCTATGTGAGCACACACAAGAGTGCCAGTTTTAGGTTGATCCAAGACAACGGGAAAGTGGAGAATTTGAAATACAAAGTGGTACTCATATACACCATTATTCACAGGTACAAGGGAATATATACTTTCCATTGCATCTGCATGACAATTTTCTCTCCTAGGAACGTTGTCTACAGTAAAAGAAGAGAACATATCGAGTAAGGATAAAGCTAAATCTTGATATTTAGATAGCTTACTCTTTTTAGCTTGATACGTTCCCATGATTTAATTTCCAATGGTCTTAGAATCACAATGAATATGGATATGTTTAACATTTAATGCTATTGTGGCACATAATCCAATAATAAGGGCTTTGTACTTAGTAATATTATTTGTAATGAAATTCTAATTAAAAAGATAGAGGAACCGACTTTCCTTCGAGTGAGATTAAAACTACACCTGCACCGGAGCCAGTTTGAAATATCGATCAATCGAAATACATTTTCCACATAGGTTCATGATCCACTGTAAACATATTTTCATCTGGGATCACGTCCAAGTTAGGAAAAGAATGAGGTGAGGGAGCTTTTGCCAATTGATCAACAACTTGTCATTTTATCACTTTTTGAGACACAAAATTAATATTGAACTCGGAGAGCAACATCACCCATTTCGCTAACCTTCTAGAAATATTAGTTCTAGTGAATAAGTGTTTAAGAAGATCAAATTTTATGATCACATGAGTCCATTAGGTTTACTAATGATGACAATATTCGATATCTAAGGTAAATAGTCAATAGGACAGATAAAACTAGATTTTAAAATATTTTGTATATCAGTCTTGACTAATAAAGTGACCTTGGGATTATTTTTACAAATCTTATGCTTAATAGGCTTAGCATCAAGACATAGAACAATATTATGAACTACCACATATTCATCAATACCGGGCATGTCCTCATATAACCAAGAAAAGATATCGGGATGGGAGTGTAATAAATAGTGTGTTGTTTAAATTATTTTAAAGAAATGCATTGTCCAATCTTAATTACCTTTTTAGAAGATTTAGGATCCATAAATACATCAAAGGTATCTCCTTTAAGGAGAGTACTACATTCTTCAAGATAAGGTAGAGAGAAACTATCATCCATATTGGATAAAGAAGCCTTCTCATCAAAATTCATAATGGGCTCTCCAAAATAGGCATGTCTATTTAAGTAATAGGGGAATCATCATTTATGATGATAAGAAGGTAGGTTAGAATAGACACCTAAGATTTTTTTTCTAGAGCTTCGTCTGAAGAGAAAATATCTAGAAGAACTTCATTGGAGTCTACCTTTCTTTCAATGTATTCAAGATGAATTAGTTTAAGAGGAAAAAATTTGGCAGGGACCATGTTGACATTCAACCATGAATTCTCTGTAGACGTTGTGGGGTGGTATCCAAGTCCAACTTTAGAGTCACATGGATCAACCTCTAAGGGGACTTTAATACCTTGTTCATTACACTCACAACCTTTACCTTCATAACCGACCTTAGAGAAGATATTAAATCCTAGTTTGTAATGTGATTGAAATTCCTATGAAGAAGGAGGATCAGTGCAAAGAGTGTACTCCATATATAAGTATCGCCTTTCTTTACAGAAGCATAATCATCCTTCTTAGCAGAGGCGAATGAGATTTTTGGCATGTTGAAGTGGATCAGATCTACTTTGTACTCCCCGATATAGGATTCAGTGAAGTTCAAGGATCCCAATAATCACCTAGGCATGCACTTGGTTCAGGAGAAGAAATAGGAGTAGACTCAAGAATTTCTACTTCAGGAGGATCTTCTTTGGGGAAATCCATATCAATAGTATCCTTTGTGACAAGCACTACTAGAGTAGATTTCAATGCATTGGAAGATAATGAAGGGATAAATTTTTTAAGAGTAGGTGCAACCAAAATTTGACTAGCAGCTACCATCTCACATGAGTGCACAAAATTAGGGTCAACCTTGATTTTGATCATCTCATTATAAGCAACAAACTTCACGAAATGATGTAAATTAAAAGTAACCACCCCAAGCATGAATCCATGGCCTTCCCAAGAGAATATTCTATGGTAATGGTCTTTGTTGCAAGTATGAATGTGTTTGGTGGTGTTGTCATTAATGTTTTCATTTATGTCAACACAACTCAGGTTGTTGCAGAGAAAGGAATCAAGTGTTGCAGATGGTACATGTATGGTTGAGATACTGTAGAGATGTTGTGAGTACATGGAGCTATATTTATGGTGTTGCAAGTGTGCTAATATCAAGTGCTTTTTGATGCAAGAAAGGGTGTCAAACAATTGAAAAACACATTTGGAAGAGTACCACCTAGATTTCAAATCCCCAAGTCCATATCTTTTCACTTTTTCAGCTTCCAACTAGGCCTATTCTAGTAGATCAACAAACCCTATTTTTGGATCTTAACCCCTAAACTTCCCAAAGAATTTCCCAATTAGATGATTGATCCAGATACCCTTTTGAAAGTTACATGACATATCCCAACTGTACTGGGGACTCTTTTGGAACAATTACAAGAAGCAACACTTGCACCGTTGTCCTTGGCCTAGAAATAGGTCGCTTTTACAAAGGAAGTGGTTGATAAACTTTCCCTTTCACCCTAATTTGAATTGGAAAACACTATTAAGGTTATCAAATCAAAAATTTCACCATTGGTTTGTAAGTACAAGTCACTTTTCCTACTGGACCACCACACCCTCACTTTCCTTTCAAAATCCAAGGGTTTATTCAAAGTCTAGACTCTCGGGTTTTCCAGACTCAACTAAAGCATCCAACACTTCCTAAACACCCTGCATAAGGTCAAAAATCCATCACATGGACAATTCCTTCACTTTTTTGTCACAACTCTTCGTTTACATGCCATCTTCATAAAGGAAACATTCAATTTCACCCTAGGGTAACACCCAAATCACACAATCTCAACTCCCTTTCCTACAAACTCATATAAACACCTAAATTAAAATTCATGGGACCCATTCCATGAGAAAAAAAAAGGTACAAAAAGTGGAAATGGGTCATATCACCATTTTGAGGGAGTTCAACCCTACAAACAGGGAATTACAGGCTGCTTCAGAAATTTGATGAAAGCTCACTCAAATCTCAATCTTAGAACCTCAAAATAGATGCAAATGAAAGATAATCCATTAACCTACAAAAAAAAAGAGTTTCAGATCGATTGAAACTTGTATAGGACCGTACAGAATGAGCAAAGTTCAAAAAAATAGAAAAATTGCAGAATAGTTCGTTGTATTTCAATGAATGATTTGAATACAAAAGTTTTTTTTTCTTCCTCCCTTTGTTTGATCCTTCAAGAGGATTTATACAAATTTTCCATTCAAAAATTAACCACTTCAAATGCCCATAACTAACTTTTGACATACCGACCCTTCATATTCTCCAAAATTGCATTTTGACAATTTTTTGCATTTTGAGCAACTTTCACCTATTAAATACCCAAGACTCAAAAGCCACCTTATTACAATGAGAATGGTCTTGTTTAGAAATTATTTAATAAAAACAAAACTTTATCACCCCTAGACTCAACTACCAGCACCTAACTGCATTTCACCATATCAAATTTGACAGTGTGGTTGTAGGTGCTCCTACACCACTTTTGAGAAAATTAATAAACAATGAAGACAAAGTTGTGTGTGTGTTCTGAATGTACTCTCAAAATGTGCTCTGCATTTCTTATGTGTTGATCCTATGCTTGTACAGATCTATAGTATTGTTTATGGTATTCATTGGACAATATATCTTGAGTTATAGCTTTTAGTATGATGGAGAATAAAAATTGTGTTCATCGGTGTGTGAACCGGTCTAGCAGAGTTGTTTGTCTATGGATTGGGAGAGATTTTTCTACTCTGCAATCCTTTTTTGGTTTGTATTAGGTCTTGTGAATTTGAAATAAGGTTGATAATGATGTTATCTATGTTTTGGAAAAAATGTTCGTGGTTTGGTGCTCTGGAAGGCATGATCTAGAGCTATTATGTGTGTCTGCATGGTTCGATTGGATTGATGGAAAGAGTTCTGTGTATGTAGATTGTTTCAGTTGTTGCGGATGTATCTGAAGACTTCTAAGAGGTTTTCTAGTGTCTGGTGAAGTGTGTTGTGTATCCACGTGTGATCATCTTGTTGTGGATGCATGTACTTCAAAATTCATTAGTGTTTTCATTAGGTTTGGTTGACTTGGTGTCTACACATTACATGAAGGATATGAATCAATTAAGGAAGCATGTGCTTGATCCAAGATGTTGTTTTGGGTACTAGTTAAGTATGTATTTGGTCCACTTTCATTCTTATCCACCACAAGAATGTTGAGTCGCCAACCTAATTTGAATTTGTAAAATAAAGAATGTGTAGCCGACCTTTGAGAAAGTTTCTAAGGTTGAAGATGGTATAAATGCAAGTCAAGATGCTGTGAATTAGAGGTGAACAAGTGTGCAAAATAAATGTGAAGAGGAGAGTGTTCGAAAGTGCAATTCAAGGCATTAGTACTTCAATGTGTCAGATTCTTGAAAGTAGTGAGCTGATGGTATCTATGATTATTTGATCAAGGTTGTGAATGAGTGGAACCTATTGTGGTGGGTCTTCTATTATATTTCTTTATCTGTAGGTAGTGATCCTCCTTTTGGATAGTGAGTCATTTTTGTAGGCAGTGAGCCTTTGTATCCGGACAGTGAGTCCTTTCTAGGTAGTAAGCCCTCTGGTAGTGAGCCTTTGTATTTATTTTTGCATTACTATTATATTGTGAGTTAATACTTGCCATGATTTTCCCCTCATTAGGTTTTCCACGTAAATCTAGTGTCTCTGGTATTTTCTTTATGTTATTTGCATTTCATGTTTATACTTAATAATAGATAAAAGTGAATGTGGAATTGATTAAGTTCAGAAGTGAAAGTAATTAGATACAACTGATTCACCCCCTCTCTCAGTTGTCTTGTGCATTTCAACAATTGGTATCAGAGCTTTAGTTCCTTGGAGAAGAGCTTGACTGCTTGAGGTAGATCTAATGGTGCACAAGTTGCAAATCCTTGTGTTTGATGGAGCTAACTATAGTGACTGGAAAGTGTGGATGAGAGGTTACCTGATCAATCTTGGCTTAAAGCCTTGGAAATTTGTTGAGCCAAAAAATGGTCCTTCTATAGATGATATTTATGCCTATGAGGAAAATGCAAAAGCAAGGTATGCTATCTTTAGTGCTTTATCTAAGACTGAGCAGACAAAAGTTATTTCTTTAGGCACTGCTTATGAAGTATGAGAAAAGTTGAAAGATATCTATGAAGGAAATGATAGAGTCAAATTATCAAAGAAGCTAATAGCAAAGCATAGATATGAGAACTTGAAAATGGAAGAAGGTGAATACATTGCAAGCTACTTTCAGAGGGTTGAAATTGCAGAAAATGAAGTCAAAAATCAAGGTGGTACCATGGTGGATGAAGATGTAATAGAGAAGATCTTGATGACCCTACCAGATAATTATAGTGACAAGGTCTTTGCTATTGAGGAAATATATGATCCAGAGAAATTCACCAAGGAAAAACTATTTGGCACCTTGAATGTATTTGAGATGAGGAAGTTTGGAAGAGAAAAGGAGAAAATTGAAACAACCTTCAAAGCAACTAAGATAGAAGATGATCCAGATAGTGATGGTTTAGAAGAGTTGGAAGAAAACTTCAAAAGGAAGTTGAAAAAGGTATCAGTAATTACAAAGGCATGTTACCTTTTAAATTTTTTAGTTGTGGAAATATTGGTCACTATGCTTCAAGATGTCCAAATAGAACTGTACACAAGAAGAAAAGAGATAATAAAGACAAAAATGACAAAAATTTCAAGAAATTGTATTATGTTAGAGAAGATGCTGGAATTTCTGATGATGAGTCTAATTTTGAGGATGATAAAGATGAATGCTTATTTCTAGCCTTGAAGAATAAATATTTGTCTACTAACCATGGAAGATGTGCAAGGGAATGTGGTCCAGAGAAGAAGAAGGATGAGATGGAAGGTACTCTGGTTACTACCTTTCATGCTAGACAAGATGAAGACTATTGGGTAATTGATAGTGGATGTTCAAATCATATGACTAGAGACAAAAGTAAGTTCACTAAACTTGAAAAGTATGAAAGGAGGATTAGTCATGTTTGGAGATTATTCTAGTGCAAAGATTGTTGGAAAAGGAACAATTAGTCTTGATGGAAAACACAATACTGATGATGTCTATTATGTTAAGGACTTAAAGCATAATCTCTTGAGTGTTGGACAAATGTGTAGAAAAGGATTCAACCTTGTGTTTTAGGATAACACCTGTGAAATCATAAAAGGGTCTGGAACTGTGGTAGCTGCAGGAAGAAGAACATATGGAAACGTCTATCAGCTTAAGAGTGGTGATGGTTAGTGTTTTTTTCTCAATTTAATGAAAGTTGGTTGTGGCACCAGAGGATGGGACATGTAAAATTTGACAATTTGATTAGGATCAGTTCAAGAGAAGTTGTTAAGGATCCTCCTAGAATTACAAAGGATACCAATGCTATTTGTGGAAGTTATCAATTGGGAAAACAAACAAGATGTAGTTTTAAAGGAAAAGATCAATCATCTACTGAAATGTTGGAATTGATTCATACAGACCTCTATGGTCCCACAAGAATAGAAAGTCTTAATGGTGACATTTATTTTATGCTTTTGATTGATGATTATTCTAAAATGACATGGGTTAATTTTATTAGGGAGAAAGCTCAAGCGCTAGATAGATTCAAAGTGTTAAAGGAAAGTGTAGAGAATGAAGTGAACCTGATAATCAAATGTCTAAGGTCTGATAGACGTGGAGAATTCACTTCCGGTGAGTTTAATGTATTTTGTGAAGAGCATGGTATAAAGAGACATTTTTTTACTCCTAGAACTCCTCAGCAGAATAGAGTTGTGGAAAGGAAGAACTGAACTGTTCAAGAGGCTACAAGGACTATGATGAAAAAGGAAAATGTTCGTGATGTATATTGGAGAGAAGCAATCCATGCTGCTATTTTCATTCTTAATAGAGTTTAGATCAGAGGTAACAACATAAAGACCCCTTATGAACTATGGACTGGTAAGAATCCTACTGTTAAGTACTTTAAGGTGTTTGGAAGCAAATGTTACATTAAAAGAGATGATGAGAACCTTGGAAAGTTTTATGCAAGATGTGATGAAGGTATTTTCTTGGGATATTCAACTAACAACAAATCATATAGATCCTTCAATAAAAGATCGAGGAAGATAGTTGAAAGTGCAAATGTAAAAGTTGATGAAGATATGCACTGACCAGTTGAAATAAGTGAAGTTGAACCAGATGAACCTATCTTTGGAAGAGGATAAGGAAGAAAAAGAACAGATTGAAGAAGAAGAGACTCTGAAACCTGCTCCTAAGACTCCTAAGTATGTACAAAAATATCATCCAGAAGAACAGATAATTGGAGATAAAAGTGAAGGTGTAAAGACAAGAAGTAAAGTGGTAGAAACTGAGGTAAATTTGTGTTTACTTTCTAAGATAGAACCTAAAATAGTGTGTGAAGCATGCAAATATGAGAGTTGGGTTAGAGCAATGAAAGAAGAATTACAACAGATAGAGAAGAATTAGACATGGGAACTAGTTCCTAGACCTGTAAACAAGAATGTAATTGGAACAAAATGGGTGTTCATGAATAAGTTGAATGAAAATGGTGAAGTAGTAAGAAAAAAAACAAGACTTGTATGCAAAGGTTGTTCACAGGTTAAAGGAATAGAATTTGAGGAGACATTTGCCCCGGTGGCAAGAATGGAGGCCATTCAAATGTTTTTAGCATTTTTTGCTCACAAAGATTTTAAAGTATAGCAGATGGATGTTAAGTTTGCATTCTTGAATGGAGAATTGGAAGAAGAGGTGTACATGGAACAACCAGAAGGATTTCAGTTATCAGATAAACTGGACATGGTCTGCAAGTTGAAAAAGGCACTATATGGACTTAAAATGGCTCCCAGAGCATGGTATGCAAGGTTGGATAGATATTTGACACAACAAGGGTTCAACAAAGGCTCTACAGAAAGTAATCTCTATTTCAAATTTGAAGGAAACAAAATGTTGATATTGGTTGTGTATGTTGATGATATTATCTTTGGAGGAAATGAGGGTATGTGCAATAAATTTGCAGATGAAATGCAAAAAGAATTTGAGATGTCTATGATTGGTGAGTTGAACTTCTTCCTTGGACTCCAAGTGAATCAAACTGATAAGGGAATATTCATTTCACAATCTAAGTATGTTAAAGAATTGTTGAAGAAGTTTGGAATGGATGATTCCAAACTGGTATGTACCCCTATGGTGACCAGATGCAAACTGAGTAAGGATGGTGACTCTCCCAAAATTGATCAAAGCATGTACAAATCTATGATTGGGGGACTGCTATATCTTACTGCTACTAGACTGGATATCATGCATGTAGTATGTTTGGTTTCCAGATTTTAAGCAGAACCTAAGGAAACACATGTTACAACTGTGAAGAGGATATTCAAATATCTAAAGGGCAGTCCGGATTATGACTTGTGGTATCCTAAGGATACTAATTTCACTTTGAATGCCTGCACTGATGCAGATTGGGTTGGTTGTCTAGATGGCTGGAAGAGTACAAGTGGTGGTGCATTCTTTCTTGGAGGAAGATTGGTTTCATGGCTAAGCAAAAAATAAGATTCGGTTTCTTTATCCACTATAGAAGCTGAGTATATTGAAACAACATGTTGTTGTACACAGGTACTTTGGATGAAGTAAACATTGAATGATATAGGTGTGATGTGTGATGAGCCTATCCCTATCTTTTGTGATAATACAAGTGCAATACATATTTGAAAGAATCTGGTAATTCATTCAAGGACGAAGCATATATCTATCAGATATCATTTCTTGAGGGATAAGGTGTTGGAAAATGAAGTTAGGCTTGAATATGTGTCTACTAAGGATCAGATTGCAGATATATTTACTAAGTCTCTTTCAAAGGATACTTTTGAGTATCTCAGGGAGAAGATGGGGGTCACTGCCCCTCCTTCCTTGAACTAGGTGTACATGGAGGTGCATCATTCCAGTGGATCTACAAATTCTTTATTTGTCTGGACTGATGATTGAGGTCTATTACTTAAGGGGAGTAAAGAGTATTATAGTTGTAGTATGAGATGTGGGTGCACTCCTAAGGGGGGGTGATTATAATTTTTTCATGGTTGAAGATTCATGCAAAAACAAATATTTTCCATTGATTTCAAAGGGGGAGAGAGAGTCATGTGAAAAAGCCTATCTATATTTGAAAAAGTTGAAAGGGAGAGATAATCTTTGTAAGGAGAAGTGAGTGTAGAAACATTGTGTAGGTTGTCTAATCTGAAAAAAAAGAGGAAGAAGAAGTAGGAGAGTGTGTATGTTGTCTTTGATGGTTTTTCACATCATGTGTTACCATTAATAACAAAGGGGGAGATTGTTGCAAGTATGAATGTGTTTGGTGGTATTGTCATTAATGTTTTCATTGATGTCAACACATGTCAAGTTGTTGCAGAGAAATGAATCAAGTGTTGCAGATGGTACATGTATAGTTGAGATACTATAAAGATGTTGTGAGTACATGGAGCTATTTTTATGGTGTTGCAGGTGTGCTAATATCAAGTGCTTTTAAGAAAATTAATAAATAGTGAAGACAAAGTTGTGTGTGTGTTCTGAATGTACTCTAGTAATGTGATTTGCATTACTTCTATGTTGATTCTATGCTTGTTCTAATATGTAGTATTGTTTATGGGCTTCATTGGACAATATATCTTGAGTTATAGCTTCTGGTCCGATGGAGAATGAAAATTTTGTACATCGGTGTGTGAACTGGTTTGGCAAAGTTGTTTATCTATGGACTAGAGATGTTTCTGATCTGCAGTCCTTTGTTGGTTTGTCTTAGGTTTTATGGATCTGGAAGAAGGTTGATAATGATGTTATATGTGTTCTAAAAAAAGTGTTCATGGTTTGGTGCTCCAGAAGGCTTGTTCCAAAGCTACTATGTGTGTCTGCACAGTCCAGTTGGACTAATGGAAAGAGTTGTGTATGCAAATTGTTGTAGTTGTTGCAGATGTATCTGAAGACTTCTAAGAGGTGTTCTAGTGTGTTATGTGATCCATGCGTGATCATCTTGTTATGGATGTGTGTACTTCAAATTCCATTAGTGTTTTCATTAGGTTTGGCCGATCTGGTGTCTACATGTTACACGAAGGATATGCATCAATTAAGGAAGCGTGTGATTGATCTAGTATGTTGTTTTGGGTCCTAGTTAAGTATGTATTTGGTCCACTCTCATTCTTATCCATCGTGGGAATGTTGAGTCACCGACCTAATTTGAATTTGTAAAATAAAGAATGTGTAGCCAACCTTGGAGAAAGTTTCTAAGGTTGAAGATGGTATAAATGCAAGTCAATATGTTCTGAATTAGAGACAAACAAGTGTGTGAAACAAATGTGAAGAGAAAAGTGTGTCAAAGTGTGATTCAAGGCAACAATACTTCAATGTGTTAGATTCTTGAAAGCAATGAGTTGATGGTGTGCGATTCTTTGATCAAGGTTGTGAATGATTGGAACCTATTATGGTGGATCTTCTATTATCTTTCTTTGTTTGTAGGTAGTGAGCTTCCTTCTGGACAGTGAGTCCTATTTGTAGGCAGTGAGCCTTTGTATCTAGACAGTGAGTCCTTTTTGGGTAGTGAGCTCTCTGGTAGTGTGCCTTTGTATCTGGCTTTGCATTACTATTATATTATGAGTTAATCCTCACTGTGGTTTTTCCCTAATTGGGTTTTCCATGTAAATATGGTGTCTCTGGTATTTGCTTTCTATTATCTACATTTCACATTTATAATTAATAACAGATTAAAGTGAATGTGGAATTGATTAAGATCAGAAGTGAAAGTAATTAGATACAACTGATTCACCCCCCTCTCAGTTGTCTTGTGCATTTCAACAGTCTTGGCATAACATACACTAGGGTGGGTATGGTAACGAGTCCAAACCTTAAAGGAAAGATTACCATGCCTAAGGCTTGTTGACTGACATTATCAAACCCACAAATATACAAGGAAGAAGCAACCAAGGAATTTGAATCAACTTTAATTTTAGGAAATAAATCAATGCTACATATATTGAGTACTAAAACGATATCAATGAGATCACGTCTAATGATGATATTACTTGTTGAAACACAAAAATCTACTGAGAGGGGTGAATTAGTAGATATAAAAAATTTATCCCTTAAAATTTTGTGCAGATTAATTATTTAAACTCTCAATGTGCAGATAGAGACTTAATATGCAAATACATGAACATGCACACACAAGCATCACATAACACTAGGTATATGTGGAAAAACCATGATGAGAAATGTTGCTAGGATCTAATGTCCTAGTATAGCCTCAGAATCCAATATTTAGTTACAATTCTTTAAGGGCACCAGCCCTAAGGAGACACCAATCCCCTAGTTTTAGGAGCACTTGCTCCAAGGAAGCACCCACTCCCTAATCTGAGCACCTACCCAGATATCTGGTGGCACCCACCAATCAGATTTACAATAAGAAGTATACAAATTTGTTCACAAGAACACAGTTCAATGTTGCAACTGCTCAAACCTCTATTGTTGTCTCTGCAACTCCCTTCTATGAACACCCTTCTCTCTCCCTCTCTTTTTCTTATATTCCACACTTAGCCATAATTTTATAATATGTTTTGTATCTTCTTCACCAACCCGTGATGATTTTCTCAAGATTCTCACTTGTGTCCTGATCTTCTACTAGGGCTTTTAGGTTTTTTTTTCTACCATACTTCATCTGCATCAAGCCTCACAACATTTAATTTGGTTAAAAATAATTTTCTAAATATGGATCTATATAAAACCCTAAGATCAGATATGCATTAAATATGTTCTTCTAATAATACGATTTGATTTTGATCTCTCTCGACATGGCGATCTTTTTCGCTGACTTGTAAATCAAATCTCCAATTAGATGGTCATTAGAATGGTTGAACCAATTAGTTATATTCACTATGTCAACTACCAAACCAAATCTGTGTTCATACATAACTAGTCATTTGTGAACTTCAAGTTTAAACATGAGTCATTGATTTACTTCTTTGTGTCATGATCCACTGGCTCTCCTTTTACCTCGGCATCTTTATAACATCACCATTGGATTAATTTCCTTTAAACTTACATCGTTGATCTTCATCGTATAACACAAACCCACTATACCATAAAGTAGGGCTAATACCTTGGTGGGGCAGCAGGAGGTTGCCATCTGTCATCCTCGTCAACATCATGCAACTCACAACAATGATGTGAGTTGGCTTATCGGTCAATCGTGCAACACCACATGTCTACATGTCACTTCTTCCTTTCTCATCTTCCTCACTATTTGGTCCCACCAAACGCATCCATGGTCATCATCTAATTATTGTTATTTCAAAGGGACCAATATTTTGTTCCACTGATATTTATATTTCTCCTCGAGTAGGTGACTTCATTTTCGTCAATGGGACTTAAAACTACTCAATCTGATATCTAGAAATCTCTTTGATCTTTCCATCAGAGAATCCTTGAAATTGTCTCTTCGAATTTCCATTGTCACTTCGACGTATCTATTGGCCCACCTTTAATGCAGATCATTTCATCGAAGGAACTCTAAAAAATCTCCTCTTGATATGTTGTAGTTTCTTTGATGATGTGTTATCAAAGAGACTTTAAAGTAACTCCTATTGATATGTAGTCTCCTCGATAGCCATTGATCAAGTGAAGACAAATATTTCATTTACGACAGGAAAATTAAGGCCAATAAATATTTTTTCGGGTCGGTAAGCACCAAGAAAGAGGGTCAGTCAACCTATGTCCATAATGGCTTAAGTCACAACTTAAGCAACCAAAAACATCCAATAAATAGTCAACACAAAAATACAAGCCTGTTCAACACCATGATTGTAAACCTAGGGTTTAACTAGTAAACCATAAACCTTGTCTGAGAGCACAAATAATTCCATTCTGAGCACATTTTGCATCCTTTGGACCTGCAACTTATACTTCTAAGAAGCTCTCAAAAAACCCATATCAAATCTAGCCATTGATATGTCTTCAAACACCTAGAAGATCCTTCTACAACATTATGCCAATATTGCAATATTTTGAGCAATTTTACAACATTTGTAGAATCATGTTCCTTTCACCAACAATCTATACCAATGCTTCAAAAACTAGACCCACTGCACTCGTATGACATCAATGCCAACAATCTCCGCTACAAAATCAGCTCCATCTCACTTTTGATCCCTCTTTTGAAATCAATGACAATAATATGCCAGCAATCCCCCCTTTTGTTATTGATGGAAAAACTAAATGCTTAGTCTCCAAATGATGGTCTAACACCAATTGTAACTTCTCCTATGCTCAACTTTTATGAGCATTTGTGAGCATTTGTGCTCTATCTCCTCCTTTGACATCAATGGTAAAGGTTCAATCTGCATTCTCTCACCCTAAGGGTATGCTCACCCTTTGACAAACAACCATCAAATCGTTAGAAATTTGTAAAACTGGTTTACCTGACTTGATCTCTTTCTCCATTTCCAGGGATAAATGAAGTACCAATGAAGCTCCCCTTGGATTCATGCCCTATCACTAATATTTAGTGATATGATGTGGGAGCAATTACTCCCAACTTCTACCTCAAATATTAAAATTGCTTTGTAGGAAGAGACTTGGTGAAAATGTCATCCACCTGCTCTTTTGTTGGGACATACTCCATGATGACTTCCTTGTATGCAACCTTTTCTCTAATGAAGTAATAGTTGATTGATATGTTCTTTGTTTTGGAGTGCATCACTAGGTTCTTTGAGATGTTTATGACACTTGAATTGTCACAAAGAATAGAGATAGGTTCTTTGCACTCAACCTTGATATCTTTAAGTGTCTACTTCATCCATATAACTTGAGTACATGTTGTTGTTGCTACATGTTATGCTTCTGTTGTGGATAGAGTAACAGATTCTTTCTTTTTGCTCATCTAAGAAACCAATTTGTTTCCCAAAAAGAATGCTCCACCACTGGTGTTTTTCCTGTCATCTACAACACTTGCCCAATCTGCATTTGTGTATGTAGTCAAAGAAAAATCCTTGCTCTTGGGATACCACAACCCATAATCAACAATAATTTTGATATATTTGAATATTCTTTCACTATGTTGACATGAGACTCCTTTGGTGTAGCCTAAAATCTTGCTACCATACACACTGCTTGCATTATATCCAATTTTGATGAAGTTAAGTATAGTAAGCTTCCAATCATGACCTATAAACCATTTGATTTGCATCTAGTGATTCATTTATTTGCTTAGCTTACAACCAGTTATCATGGGGGCGCTAACTGGTCTACTATCCTCCATATCAAATTTCTTAAGCATTTCCTTAGCATACTTGGTTTGAGATATAAATATCCCACTCTGTTTGTGTTATTTGTAAACCAAGGAAAAATGACAACTCTCCTACGTTGACATCTCAAACTCATCTTGCATATTCGCAGCAAATATTTTACACATTTTATCATTGCTACCACCAAATAGATGTCATCCACATACACAGCAACAATAATCATGTCTGATTTAAATTACAGATTGTTATCTACACCATAGTTGAAAAACACATGCAAAACTTGCATGATTCGTGAGTAATCACGTGACAAAGTGAGAGGTGAGTTAATTGCCTGGTTACTCATGGCCGAGTAACCCTTAAAAATCACGATGCGTCATCTGCAAAAAATCATGAAAAAACACATGAAATAGGGAAATGTGGGCGAAACAGTGAAGCACATTTTTTAATAATTTTTTCCCTAAGTTTTTAGCGACCACAAACTCCAAAAAGGGTGTTTCATTTTTATTTCATTCACCATGCATAAAGAACACGATAGTGCAAGAAAAATACGACGACATAGGAGAAAAATGAAAGGGCAAAAGAAATCGACTGTGGCAGGAATTAAATTGAAGGTATTTTTCTTTGTTTTTCTTTGCAAATTCCATACGATTTTTTTGCATTTAAATTTCATGGGATTTGCAAACAAAAGACCTAAAAAATCCATAACATTTTTGCCCAAAATCAACAGATTGATCATAGTAATTTTTTTAATTAATTATTTTAACATTTTTGCCCAAATTGATCATAGCAATTTTTTTAATTAATTATTTTAACATTTTTGTCCAGATTAATCATGGTAAAAATTTTAATTCAATATTTTATTTATTTATTGATTTATAATCAAATATTTGTAAAAAATAATTAATATATTATATAAGACAATAAGTATTTAAAAATTTGATTTTTTTTAATTTAATTGTTTTTTAAAACTTATAATTTAATATATTAATTTATTAACTTATATTTGATTTAAGTTTATAATATATTATCTTCTAAGTTTTTTTTTTAATATTAACTTATAATTTTTAATTTGATTTTTTTTAATTTAATATATTAATTTATAATTGATTTAAGTTATAATATAATTTTTAATTTAATATATTAACTTATAATTTATAATTTGATTTATTTAAAACTTATAAATTTACAATATAATATATTAACTTATATTTGTAAAAGAAAATTAATAACTTTTAATTTAATTTAATTTATTTTTAAAATTAAAAATTAAAAATAATTGAAATATATTAATTTATATTATGATAAATTGATGAATAGTAGAAAAGAAAATAATAACAAAAATAATAATATTCAAATTGTAAATTTTATTTCAATATCATTATTAATCACTGCTTTTAAAGGCGAAGACTAATGTTTTGGTGAGCTACTTTTTAGCATTAAGGCTTTTTAGAACTGGCGTCCAATAATGAAATGATCGTTTATCCCATAGTTCCTGGGATTTATTTTATTAAAACTGAATTTATGGTGATTTCTCTGAATTTCTGATTGGCTGGGATATTTTTTGCCGTGATTTTTTGTTTTTTCATTTAAATTTGTGGCTGCAGCAAATCAGCAACGAGGGACGAAAAATTTGGGATCAATTTCTAATGTTTTTGTTGTGTGAATGTGTCTCTCTTGTGAGGCTTCTGTGAGAAGATGGCATTGTTGTTGCAGGCAGGCTCCTGTGAGCAGATGGCATTGTTGAAAACAGGTCATTTGGTTTCTTTTTGCCATCACGTTTTGCTATATCAAGCTTTTCAAAATTGGAGATACTTGTTGAACGTTGTCCCGGCTAGTATCTGCCCTGCTTCATTCAGCCCAGGCCTGCACCAAAGCTCACTCTAAAACCTCCACCCCAAGGTTAGGAGCCATCGAATTGCATTATGTGCCTCGACTTAGACTTGCAGCTAGGGTTTTGAAGCCATTTTCGGGCGTCTTCTCTGAAGTAGCTTTCTAGTAATTTTTTACTGTATGCAACTTGACTTATTCATTTGATGAAGTATTTTTTTATGATTTGTATGAGAGCATTTTTGTTTGACGCATTTTAACCAAACATTTTACTGCCTTTTCTATGTTGTTCAAGCATTCGTAGATTTCTTTCAAGCATCTATTTTGTGCTTTCAGCCATGGCAGCAAGGCGTTGAACTGTTTGATAAAATGCTTTGGAAGAGATGAATGAAAAATGTGGTAGCATAGAGTTAGACAAAGCAAATAATCGTTTGGAAAAATGTACGAATTTTGTTGGGTTGCCCATTCCATTGTTCTCCTCATAGGACGAGATTGTACATGTTATAATAGTTTAAGCTCTTACGACAAGTCTTAGTTCTGGTTGCACCATGTTCTGGGATGAAATGGTCAGACGAAATGTCTTTGATCAGGTATTGAAGTGGATTCCTTTGAAATTATGGAGATTTTTGTCTTTGATCAGGTTTTGTTTTGTGGGTCCATGGGAATCATATCTGTTATTTTCTATTAGCAAAGTCCATCTTATAAGCTCTGCACTGGTCAGACTTGAATACTATTCAAAATTGAATGGCAATGGGGGATTGTATTTTTTTAGTATTTCACTAATGAAAAGAACGATTACAAATTTGGGTGTGCATAGGGGGATATTGTGTAAGGTCTGATTTCTCTTTCTGTAGGTGTAAATTGTCAATAAGTTTTTTTGTATCCTTCACATCACATAATGAAAGTAAACTGAACCATCCCTCAAATGTGAATTCTTTGTTTTCTCTTTCGTTCTGTTAAGGATCAGATTGCTGGAAATCATGTCTTGTAAGACATTTAAGGCTGCTTCAAAATTATTATTAGAAAATGAACAAAAAGATATGTTTATCTTTTTCTTATTTTACAAACATTTTTGTGTGGACGCTTGGGACTTCTAAGAGTCTAGAACCTCTGTAATGACATATCAACTATTAGTTCTTGTAGTTTAATTATCGGTTTCATTTATTCAGCTTGAGTAGCATAACTTTATTTTGAAATTTTAAATTATATCTAATGTTTCATAAAAATTGAAAAGTTTCCCATAAGAAACACATTTCCATAAATGTTTTCGAGTCATTTAATTTTGGGTTTTCCATTTTTCTATCAACATGATGTTTGTATCTTGGTGATGAAGTCTATTTGAATGAGAATTCCTATAATGGAGATGTTTATTTTTGACAAATATTCAATTGCAGTAGATCTGATTTGAAATAAGCTTTAAGGACTGGTTTTTGATGGAGATAAATCAATTAGATGTCAGTGTGGCTTGTTTTCTCCTAACACCCACTTTATTCACTAAAGCTACCTATGTTGTTCCATAATCGTTGCTAAATCATTTACCTAGACACAAAACCAGTGTCCCATTTGAAGCATTTCATTTTGGAACATGGTGGTAAACAAGAAAAGTTTGTAGGAAAAAAATATAGCAATTAACTGTCCCTATTACTTTTTTGAAAAAATTCATGGGCTTTTTCAAGAGGTTGCCTTTGTGAATATTTTGTGTTTTATTTTACTTTGAATAAACATAACATTCTTAAGCCTTAAGCCACATCTTTTGTTGGTAGCTTATGCTAGTTATTGCTTTCTTCCACTACAATGTTATTTTTGTCTAAGAATACAGTGACTAGTCTTGGTTGTTTTCCTATTTAGAAGTTTTATGTATATATTGAAGCATTTAACTAAAAAAATGTCCACTGTTGCATGTGGTCTTTCATTATGCTAATGAATTTCTTTAGCTTGCTGTAATAAGCATTACATGGAGCTCTTTAGCAGGACTACCAAAGCTTTCATATCTTTTGGTTTTCTTTTGGTACAGGGACTTGAACTTATTCCATCAGAGAATGTTACATCATTGTCAGTTATGCAAGCTGTAGGGTCTATCATGACCAATAAATATATTGAAGGCTATCCTGGTGCAAGATATTATGGTGGAAAAAAGTAAAGCCACAAATCTCTCTCTGACAATCTTCATTTTCTTGCATCTTATCTCATGTGTATGGATGAAAACATAAGATGAAAA
Source organism: Sequoiadendron giganteum (assembly GCA_007115665.2). Taxonomy (NCBI): domain Eukaryota; kingdom Viridiplantae; phylum Streptophyta; class Pinopsida; order Cupressales; family Cupressaceae; genus Sequoiadendron; species Sequoiadendron giganteum. The sequence goes on from CM021100.1 coordinate 131,566,232, forward strand.
ATTCCTTTTGTTCATCTGTATTATCTTTCCTGGATATGTAACTTGATTTATAACATTTTCCTATCTAATCTGCTTTCTTATTCCATTTTTCCAATCATAATTGCTTTAGGGGTTTCAGTGTTTTCATTGAATGCTAATTCTTGTAAACTACTGTTCAAGAAAATCAGATTTATTAATATGGCAAAATATTTATGTAAGAAAAGAGCTTTGGAATAATTTCATCTGGATCCACTAAAGTGGTGAGGTTTGTAATGAAGTTCTCATTTTTCTATTCTCTATTATGCCCATTATATATATGCCACACTTGACTTGTTTCCAACCAGAAAATTACAAACTTCCTTAGCACAACCTTTTTGTAGCTAGAAGTTTTCTTAGACAAACAACTTATCAGTTTTAAATTCTCCAAATGACTTCATAACTGCAATACCACGATGAGACAATTAGAAAAGAGTATTTGCTATTCAGGTTTTGTAACTTAAAATCAGAACTCTAGTAACAAGATCAGGACATTGTGATGCCTTCGGATAAGAACTTTAAGAGGGATTCTAGATATGCTATCTAGGATAGATAATATAGATGAACAAAAGGAATTAAGAACTTTGTACAAAGTTCAGAACATTGTGATACCTTCCTGCTGAGAAACTGGTTATGAGCAAGTAAGAGGGATTCCTACATCCGTTTTGATAAACAATAGAGATCAATTAACTATAGTAATCTTATTGATAGGAATTTTTTACAAAATAATCTGACGATAGGAGTGTTCTACAGAATAATTTGATAAAGTCTATGAAAAGTTGGACTTCAATGAATGAAAGAAATATTATATTTTTCAACTATTTCATACCCTTCTTTTTAGATTTTCAATCTCCTCAAATAGCTTTTCATCCTATTGAAAGAAAATAAATTAGTTTCATCTATAAAGAGATTTGAATTAGAATCTCTTTCACTGTTCATGGCATTCAATTACTAAAATACTGGGGAAGGTAGCATATTTACAAGCACAAAATTAATGGGTCTAGTTTAGGCTTTGAGGATGTATGCCTAGAAGGGACAAAGGGTTTGATGATTGTAGTTGAGAGATTGAAACCTGAAAAAGGTTCTAGATTATCCACTTATGCAATGTATTGGATTCGTCATGCCATTCTATGGGCTTTGACACTTTCTAGCCTTGTGCGTATGCCTTTTGTAATTTTAGTGGTATGTCTATTTTTCACACTAAATTCAACTCACTCGTCAATTTGTATTTAACAATTAGTACTTTGGGGGCCTTCTTGACATCATGATATTGATGCAACGACTCAAACTTGAAAGACAAAGAACAATTCTTGATTTATTACTGAAACTCTGGCGGGCTCCTACAGCTGAAGAAATAAGGTAAAAATTGGGCTTGGACAAAGAAAGATATAATGATGTTGTCCGGGCATGCAAGAAATCTTTGTCTTTTGATGATTGCGATTGAGCTTATAGTATACCATATCTACAAACCGTGTCTTACTCAGCAATAAAACCACAGGCACTTCTCAGACTTGGCTTGAATGATGTTGTATGCATGTCTTCTCCCATGTACTCTTTTGTGTTGATTTCTGAAAGAATTCTTGATTCCATTCATACAAATTAGACCCAAGTTCATATGTTGTGTTAGTAATGCTATAGTTCTGTATTATTTTCTTGCTATTTTCAGAGAAAACTTATCCATAGGTTACATGAGAGATCCATTTTTACATAGCCATTTGTATAAACCTTGCAATGTTAGGTGTAGTTGCTCGATTAAAAACCACAACTACAGTGTCATCTGGGTTTCATCTTCATGTCTATAGTTGCAAATGGGATTGAAAAAACACAGGTCCTTTTTTATTTATGAGTAGATGTCAAGAGACAGAAGTATGAGTGACAGTTGAACCACCCCACCCCCTTGAGTTAGTAACTTAATATGGTTGATTATTTACAACTTTACAATTTAAGTTTTAACAGGGGTTGAGTGGGACCATTTGAATCACAAGAATAGGATCAACAAGCACTTCCATGGAACCCTTGCCTTGAAACACTTAACAACTATTTTCCCAGTGAGAGACTTTGGATTCGGTCCAATGGAGGGCAAAACCCATGTAAGTTGCAGAAATGCAATGAGACCAAGTTTGTTGAAGAAGAGTTTGAGCAATTGTTGAAACATTTTTTTATATTAAATTTGACTTAACAATTGTTTGGAGACACTATATCTCAATAAAAGGATGTCCTATGAAGTTTCTCCAATTAATGATAGATCTCTTCTTATTGTTCAAGAAATGTTTTGTTATTCTCTTCCAATGTCAAAATTGTTTAAGAAAATTGCTTGGTAGAATGCAGCCTTGAAAACATTGGATTCATGCCATGCAGGCAGATTTGTCAATAATGTTACTATTTGGAAACAATGTGGATAAGTTTGAACTGGGATGATATCCAATACTTACTGGAAAGCCACCATATAAAAAAAATTCCTTGATTAACCTCACCATTGTAGCTTAATTTTATATTTATGGATATAACAGTTTGGACTAATATGTTGCATGAAGCTTGACCACAAAATGATATGTTTCTTCTTGGTTGTTTCCATGTTGGAAATGATTATACTTTGATACATTCAATGGATCTTAACAGGTAAAGCCATCAAAAGGAAAAATATTTGGTGTTCCAATGTATTTGGTGTTGAAGGAACTCGACATATTTTATTTGAATTTTGTGGCTGGCTTAGCTGTATTTCCACTCTATAATTTCTAAATCCACTCTCAATTATGTTTTGATGGATTTATATACCCTGTTCTAGAGCTCCCATTTTGGCATAGGTTGCAAGGATTCTCACAAAGGTTGTGGGGTTAGGCTTCACACCTTCCATTTGCATTTTCTTAAAAGTTTCCAAGGCCTTTTCATTATATCCATTTTCTGCATATCCTGCAATCATTCCAATCCATGAGATAACATCTTTTTGAGACATTTTGTCAAACAGTTCACATGCTTTGTGTATGCTTCCACATTTTGCATACATGTCTACCAGGGCACTTGCAACAATAACATGGGATAAAAATCCACTTTTGATTATGCTTTTATATAAGCCCATCCCTTGTTCTAAAGCTCCCATTTTGGCATAGACATGGAGGATGCCGGCAAAGGTTGTGGAATCTGGCTTTATGCCTCCCAATTGCATTTTCTTTAAAGTTTCCAAGGCATTTTCAATAAACCCATTTTGTGTGTATCCAACAATCATTATCTGTATTCAACCCTTTTGAGAATACAAAGCTAGGAATAGCAAGCTGTGATGTGCATTTTCCTTAGTGAATTTTATCTTCATGACTTCTTCATGCTTGTAACAATAAGAATGACAATTATGAGGATTATAATCAACAATATAATGATTGCAATACACATCCATTTTCGACTACTTCTTTGGTGGCTTTTTGCAATTTGAAGTTGTTTCATTCCATGCTCAACATAATTTGCAGCATGAGCAACATGATATTCAATGTCATTATTTTTGTTATTATTTTCTTTTCTATTATTCATTATTATCAATTTATCATAATATAAATTAATACATCAAAATATTTCAATCAATTTTAATTTTAATATGTTTCAAAATTCAAATCTTTCAAATTTCAATCATTTTTAAATTTTAATATGTTTCCTTTATTTTGTTGAACTTCGCTTTTTATCTCTTAACATTTATCTTATCTCTCTTTTGTTGGGTATTTTACTAATGGCTTCTACAAGTAAAAAGAGTGGTGGAAAACCAATAGATCCTTGCTGGAAACATGCAACACTAAGTGCAGCGCAAGGAGAGGTTATTTGCAACCATTGCATCGAGTCTTTTTTTGGTGCCATAAACCAGCTGAAATACCACCTTTCATGAATCCATTGCTAAGATGCTAGACCATGTAAAGAGGCACCCGAAGAGATTGAGATGGAGGCCAAAGCACTCCTTGCAGCATTTGACCAAAGGAAGGAACATAAAAAGAGAACAACAGAGGCAATGGCAGCCCCATATGTAGATTTCAGTTCTATAGAGTCATAGAGGGCTTGGGAGGCTCTTCTTCTCTTAGGCCACAAATACGAGGATCAAGAATTGGAAGTGTGGGCAACCTTAGTTCTAGTTTTTTTGTTCCACATTATACTCCTGGTGCACAACCTTCATTGGAAGCTACTTCTTGGAATAGAGAGTTGCAAAATGAGGCGAAGTTGGCATGTGTTAGATTTTGGTACCACAACAATATTCCATTCAATATTGCTTCTAGTCCTTATTGGGAAGATTTGATCATTGCATTGACCATGGCAGGTAAGGGGTTCAAGGCCCCAAGTCGTTATGAGTCAAGTGGGCCATTATTGCAGAATGAGGTTCAAAACACACACAAACTAGTGGAGGAAAAAAAGAGAAATTGGGAAAATAATGGCTGCACCATTATATCTGATGGGTGGACGTATGGTAGAAATAGGACACTCATCAAATTTCTAGTGGCTTCAGGGGGACAATTGGTATTTCTAAAATCAGTTGATGCCTCCAATGAAAAAAAAAATGTAGACCTTGTGCAACATGTTGGATGAGGTGGTGATGGAAGTGGGAGTTCATAATGTAATACAAATTGTGACCGACAATGCAGTTGCATATGTGGCAACCAGTAAACTTCTAATGGAGAGGCATCCTACATTATCTTGGAGCCCTTGTGATGCCCACTATCTTGAATTTCTCCTTGAAGACATAGGGAAACTAAGTTGGGTGAAGAATATGGTTGAAGATGGAAGGAATATCACAAAGTACATTTACAATCACACATGGATCCTAAGTCTCATGAGAGAGCACATTGATGGTAAGGATCTCATGCAATCAGGAGTCACACACTTTGCCACCAATTTCCTCACTTTGCAAAGTATTTTGGCTACATTGCCCAACCTCAAGCGCATGTTTGTGAGTGAAAAATGGTTGGAGAGTCCTTATTCCAAGAAGCCTGAAGCAGAAAAGGTCAAGAAGACCATTTTTGATGATAGATTTTCCAAACAAATGGAGGAGATCATCAATGTAAGTTTTCAAACTTTGATTGATGATTTATTTTTTCTTTCTAATATTACAGCTTGCTGATTTTGTTAATATTTTTATATTTTAGGTGTTAGAACCGTTGGTTAGAGTTATACAATCGGTGGATGGGGATAAAAGCCCCATGGGGTATCTATATGAGGCCTTGGATAAGGCAAAAGAGGTAATCCAACATTTATATGGGTCAAACAAGACCAAATATGAACCCATATGGTGAATAATAGATTAGAGGTGGAATCGACAACTCCACCAACATACTCATGTTGCTACCTACTTTTTGAACCCCAAGTTTTATTTCTCTCATACTTTTAGAGTAGATGCAGAGGTTCAAGTTGGCCTCAACACATGTATTGAGATATTGGTTAGTAATGATGACCTTCGAGATCTCATACTTGATGAGATATAGAGCTATAAGAGGGGCCGAAGGGCCATTGTTTTCTTCCAAGGATTGCATTTGTAGGAGAGACACTCTACAACTAGGCAAAAAATTCATGTGTTTAAGATTATTTTACTATTTATGACATTATCTTAATGTTTAATTTTATTAAATCCTTACTAAGTTATAAATGGAAATTTATCCTTGTGGATTTGTGGTGGCAAGATTATGGTGCCACAACGCCTAATCTTCAAAAGGTTGTCATTCATATTTTATCTCAGCCTTGTAGTGCATCTAGTTGTGAGCACAACTGGAGTGTCTTTGAGGCCATTCACACAAAGAAGTGCAATCAGTTGACTCAAAAACACTTGAATGACCTTGTCTATGTGTGGTACAACCTTCAGTTGCATGAGAAGAAGGTACAAGGGATGAATTCACATGAAGCACTTGACCTTGATGGCATTGATCCATTCTCAGATTGGATTGTTGAGCCTAATGAGGTTGATGTGGAACCATGGATAAGTGATGATGAGAGATGGAGAGGGAGGTAGAGGCAACTGAATGGGAAGTAGAGGTGGCAACATATGAGGAGGAAGAAGGCGATCTTAGTCAACTAATAGAGGCATTCTCTTCACACACAACTTGATCCTATCCCTATGGATGAGGCACCTATTGGGGCACTTGTTGAGGCTTCTATTGAGGACACTGACACTATACCATCTACTTTAGCACCACGCATACAACAACGAAAAAAGCTTAAGAGTTTCAGTCGTAGAAGAAATTTAGGATAGATAATTTTTATTGATATTAAAACTTGGAGTTGATATGTATTGAGAAGTCGAACTTGTTTCTCGTTCTATGATACATTGATGATTGATATGTATTAAACTCTAGTTTTGATTTATATATGATGAAATCAGTAATATGTTCTAAAAATTCAGTTTATATGTGCAGTTTTTAAGAATATTTTAAAAAATTATGTATTTTCAAATGTTCGATAAATTTTTTGAGTTATTGCCAAGTTTTTCCCCGAGTTTTTTCCAATTCCCGAGTTTTTAAATTTTTTGGGTCTATCGAGTTATTGTCGAGTCTAAGTTTTTCAACTATGATCTGCACATCCTTTCTTGAATCCTTGTTTTTGCAGGTACTAATCTAATCTGGAATACCATGCTCTAGGTGCTTGTTTTAGACCATACAATGCCTTCCTCAATTTGTACACATAATCCTCTTCTTCTGATAGCTAAAAACCTTCTGGCTATTCAATGTAGACTTCCTCTTTAAGATTTACATTTAGAAATGCAGATTTAACATCCATCTGATACACTTTAAGTTCCCTTTACAAACTTAAAATGCAAGAAACATTCTAATGGCTTCTAACCTTGCAATAGGTGCAAATGTTTCTTCAAAGTCAATGCCTTCAACTTGTACATACCCTTTGCACACTAATCTTTCCTTATTCCTAACCACAACTCCCTCTTCCTTTAGCTTATTTTTGAATACCCATTTAGTGCCAATTATATTTTTTCTTGGTGGTCTAGGAACCAATTCCCATGTCTTATTTTTCTCAATTCGATTTAGCTCTTCCTCCATGACCTTTATCCAACTCTCATCCTTGTTGTCTTCATAATTTTTTTTGGCTCAATCTAAGATAGGAGAGAAAAGTTTACTTGTTCTTTATTCTTTGCAAGACTTCTCCTAGTCTGAAATCCATCATTTTGTCACCAATTATTTGGTCAACAGGATGATCTTTTTGCACATATTTTGTAGGGGCTCGTTCAATCTCTTCTTCATTTTCTTCTTCAAAATTTGCTTCCTAATTTACAACTTCTTCCTCATCTTCTGATTCAACTTCAAAAAAAAAATTGTTTGAATTATCACGACTCAAATTTTCATCAACCTTAACATTGATTCTTTCCACAATCTTGTGTAGCCTCTTATTGTAACATTTGTACACCTTGCTTTAGGTGGAATATCCTAAAAATATTCCTTTATCACATCTTGAATCAAAGCTTCCCAAGTTCTCATCTTCTCTCTTTATGTAGTGTTTGCTACCAAACATCTTGAAATACTAAATAGATGTAGCTTACCACACCATAGTTCATATGGGGTCTTATCACTATTTTCTCTTAGAAGAGCTTTGTTCTGAATATGAACTATACTGTGAACTTTTTCTCTCCAAAAAGTATATGTCAACTTGGCTTCACCCAACATCACTCTAGCCATATCTTTGACTATTCAATTCCTTCTTTCAACTACTCCATTCTATTGTGGAGTTCTTGGTGTAGAGTATTGCCTCTTGATTCCATGATTTTCACAATACTTTTTGAATTCACTTTATGTGAATTCTCCACCTCTATCTAATCTCAAGCACTTAATTCTTCTCCTGGTCTCCTTCTCCACCATCTTCCTAAATATCTTAAAATTCTCGAATGCCTCACCCTTCTCCTTTAGAAAGGTTACCCATGCCATTCTAGTGTAGTCATCAATTAGTAGCATGAAGTATATCTCTCTTTCCAATCCCCTTGTCCTTGTGGGACCACACAGATCAGTATGAACTATTTGCAAGGGTTTTGTGGTTGAATAATCTTTTGTTGGAAATTTGACCCTTGTTTGCTTTCCTTGTTGGCATCCTTTGCAAGCGTCATTAACTTAGGCATGTTTATAACCAGTCCTCTTGAACTTGTCTTTACCAAATTATCAAAGTTTACATGCCCTAATCTTCTATGCCACAACCAACTCTCATCTTCTTGGCTAATTAGACAATTTTGGCCTTTTACTTCACAAATTTTGTAGAGATTGCTATCAGTCCTGACTCCTTGTGCAATTGTCTTAACATTCTTTCTTATCTTGTAGCCTTCAGAATTAGATATAGTTTTGTAATCATTGTCACACATCTAGCCAACACTTAGAAGGTTATGTTTCAAACCCTCAACATAAACGGCATCTTTTGTCTTATTCTTCCCATATATGCTCAAGATTCCTTTACCAAAAATCTTGAAAGTAGTATTATCACCTAAGCTTACTAATCCTTCTTTACACTTCTTGAGTTCAATGATTTTTTTTTGTCTCTTGTCATATGCTTGGAGCAGCCATTATCAATTACACACAAATTTTGTTTATTTGCATGCAGTGTTGTTTGGGAAATCATAGATTGAATGGAACTCTTCCCTTTTTCTTTCCAAACCTTCTTAGAATTATTTTCAACCTTCCCTTCTTCTTTCACAAGAACCTTAGATTCCCTTTTCATTTTGGGAGGTGTTTATTTCTTCTTCTCAGACTGAACAGTTGGTCTTATAAATTTTTCTCTACAATTTCTAGCTATATGACCAAAATTATTGTAGTTGTAACACATTATACTCATATACATTAAAG
>CM021100.1:131575135-131773280 GCA_007115665.2 Sequoiadendron giganteum
TACATTTACAATCACACATGGATCCTAAGTCTCATGAGAGAGCACATTGATGGTAAGGATCTCATGCAATCAGGAGTCACACACTTTGCCACCAATTTCCTCACTTTGCAAAGTATTTTGGCTACATTGCCCAACCTCAAGCGCATGTTTGTGAGTGAAAAATGGTTGGAGAGTCCTTATTCCAAGAAGCCTGAAGCAGAAAAGGTCAAGAAGACCATTTTTGATGATAGATTTTCCAAACAAATGGAGGAGATCATCAATGTAAGTTTTCAAACTTTGATTGATGATTTATTTTTTCTTTCTAATATTACAGCTTGCTGATTTTGTTAATATTTTTATATTTTAGGTGTTAGAACCGTTGGTTAGAGTTATACAATCGGTGGATGGGGATAAAAGCCCCATGGGGTATCTATATGAGGCCTTGGATAAGGCAAAAGAGGTAATCCAACATTTATATGGGTCAAACAAGACCAAATATGAACCCATATGGTGAATAATAGATTAGAGGTGGAATCGACAACTCCACCAACATACTCATGTTGCTACCTACTTTTTGAACCCCAAGTTTTATTTCTCTCATACTTTTAGAGTAGATGCAGAGGTTCAAGTTGGCCTCAACACATGTATTGAGATATTGGTTAGTAATGATGACCTTCGAGATCTCATACTTGATGAGATATAGAGCTATAAGAGGGGCCGAAGGGCCATTGTTTTCTTCCAAGGATTGCATTTGTAGGAGAGACACTCTACAACTAGGCAAAAAATTCATGTGTTTAAGATTATTTTACTATTTATGACATTATCTTAATGTTTAATTTTATTAAATCCTTACTAAGTTATAAATGGAAATTTATCCTTGTGGATTTGTGGTGGCAAGATTATGGTGCCACAACGCCTAATCTTCAAAAGGTTGTCATTCATATTTTATCTCAGCCTTGTAGTGCATCTAGTTGTGAGCACAACTGGAGTGTCTTTGAGGCCATTCACACAAAGAAGTGCAATCAGTTGACTCAAAAACACTTGAATGACCTTGTCTATGTGTGGTACAACCTTCAGTTGCATGAGAAGAAGGTACAAGGGATGAATTCACATGAAGCACTTGACCTTGATGGCATTGATCCATTCTCAGATTGGATTGTTGAGCCTAATGAGGTTGATGTGGAACCATGGATAAGTGATGATGAGAGATGGAGAGGGAGGTAGAGGCAACTGAATGGGAAGTAGAGGTGGCAACATATGAGGAGGAAGAAGGCGATCTTAGTCAACTAATAGAGGCATTCTCTTCACACACAACTTGATCCTATCCCTATGGATGAGGCACCTATTGGGGCACTTGTTGAGGCTTCTATTGAGGACACTGACACTATACCATCTACTTTAGCACCACGCATACAACAACGAAAAAAGCTTAAGAGTTTCAGTCGTAGAAGAAATTTAGGATAGATAATTTTTATTGATATTAAAACTTGGAGTTGATATGTATTGAGAAGTCGAACTTGTTTCTCGTTCTATGATACATTGATGATTGATATGTATTAAACTCTAGTTTTGATTTATATATGATGAAATCAGTAATATGTTCTAAAAATTCAGTTTATATGTGCAGTTTTTAAGAATATTTTAAAAAATTATGTATTTTCAAATGTTCGATAAATTTTTTGAGTTATTGCCAAGTTTTTCCCCGAGTTTTTTCCAATTCCCGAGTTTTTAAATTTTTTGGGTCTATCGAGTTATTGTCGAGTCTAAGTTTTTCAACTATGATCTGCACATCCTTTCTTGAATCCTTGTTTTTGCAGGTACTAATCTAATCTGGAATACCATGCTCTAGGTGCTTGTTTTAGACCATACAATGCCTTCCTCAATTTGTACACATAATCCTCTTCTTCTGATAGCTAAAAACCTTCTGGCTATTCAATGTAGACTTCCTCTTTAAGATTTACATTTAGAAATGCAGATTTAACATCCATCTGATACACTTTAAGTTCCCTTTACAAACTTAAAATGCAAGAAACATTCTAATGGCTTCTAACCTTGCAATAGGTGCAAATGTTTCTTCAAAGTCAATGCCTTCAACTTGTACATACCCTTTGCACACTAATCTTTCCTTATTCCTAACCACAACTCCCTCTTCCTTTAGCTTATTTTTGAATACCCATTTAGTGCCAATTATATTTTTTCTTGGTGGTCTAGGAACCAATTCCCATGTCTTATTTTTCTCAATTCGATTTAGCTCTTCCTCCATGACCTTTATCCAACTCTCATCCTTGTTGTCTTCATAATTTTTTTTGGCTCAATCTAAGATAGGAGAGAAAAGTTTACTTGTTCTTTATTCTTTGCAAGACTTCTCCTAGTCTGAAATCCATCATTTTGTCACCAATTATTTGGTCAACAGGATGATCTTTTTGCACATATTTTGTAGGGGCTCGTTCAATCTCTTCTTCATTTTCTTCTTCAAAATTTGCTTCCTAATTTACAACTTCTTCCTCATCTTCTGATTCAACTTCAAAAAAAAAATTGTTTGAATTATCACGACTCAAATTTTCATCAACCTTAACATTGATTCTTTCCACAATCTTGTGTAGCCTCTTATTGTAACATTTGTACACCTTGCTTTAGGTGGAATATCCTAAAAATATTCCTTTATCACATCTTGAATCAAAGCTTCCCAAGTTCTCATCTTCTCTCTTTATGTAGTGTTTGCTACCAAACATCTTGAAATACTAAATAGATGTAGCTTACCACACCATAGTTCATATGGGGTCTTATCACTATTTTCTCTTAGAAGAGCTTTGTTCTGAATATGAACTATACTGTGAACTTTTTCTCTCCAAAAAGTATATGTCAACTTGGCTTCACCCAACATCACTCTAGCCATATCTTTGACTATTCAATTCCTTCTTTCAACTACTCCATTCTATTGTGGAGTTCTTGGTGTAGAGTATTGCCTCTTGATTCCATGATTTTCACAATACTTTTTGAATTCACTTTATGTGAATTCTCCACCTCTATCTAATCTCAAGCACTTAATTCTTCTCCTGGTCTCCTTCTCCACCATCTTCCTAAATATCTTAAAATTCTCGAATGCCTCACCCTTCTCCTTTAGAAAGGTTACCCATGCCATTCTAGTGTAGTCATCAATTAGTAGCATGAAGTATATCTCTCTTTCCAATCCCCTTGTCCTTGTGGGACCACACAGATCAGTATGAACTATTTGCAAGGGTTTTGTGGTTGAATAATCTTTTGTTGGAAATTTGACCCTTGTTTGCTTTCCTTGTTGGCATCCTTTGCAAGCGTCATTAACTTAGGCATGTTTATAACCAGTCCTCTTGAACTTGTCTTTACCAAATTATCAAAGTTTACATGCCCTAATCTTCTATGCCACAACCAACTCTCATCTTCTTGGCTAATTAGACAATTTTGGCCTTTTACTTAAATTGTAAAATTCTCGATCTGACGGCTCATGGGCATTGTGCAGCATTTAACATCGCTGGTGGATATGAGGTTTGATGTTTGTCCTGCACATCCTTCCAGCACTTGAAGGTTATGTTTCAAACCTCAGCCATGGCGATAACGCATCGCTGTTCATGTAATGAGTTTGTGCGCGAGGTCGTGGTGTGGTGATAAACAGGCGCGATGGCTGGCTCACGCTGGCGGGTTCGGCCGGTTTTCTTAGCGATGGCGTGGCGGGCGTATCGATTACGCACCAGGTTTTACGTTTGATGCTCAGATCATAAGGATTGGACTCTTCCGACTTTCTTGACCTTCTTATTTTCGGCTTCCATTATTTGTTTTCTGCGCGAGACCTTTGATTTGCACTTTCGTTTTGGAGTGTTTGCTGAACGCGGTTGGATGTATCAGGAATTTTCACAGTTTCTGGCTTTAACGCATTCCAAGATTGTCGAGTTGTAACGCATTATACTCACTACGTGAAAGAGAACGATATGTTTTGGCGGAACAGCCGGGAACGCTCTGGAATTTCTTGGTCACCGGGTAGTTGATGATTTGCAGGCATGGCGTAGCGGAGTGATGAAATGCACGGTCGCGGCGTGACAGCGAGGTTGGATGTGATTTGATCTTCTTTGTCTTGTCCTTTGGATCCTCCTTAATCCATCAACATCCGTACTTGTTATGTTCTGCTTCTTTTGTTGATGAGGAACTAACTAGTTGTCCTTATTTGTAGCAAACTTCTTTTCTTCACATGTTTTCTTAACCTCAGTAGATCTCTTCTCATCTTCAGGTTTATTGTCTTTGCAATCTTCTTTGCCAACTAAACCAAACCTTTCTCCTAACCTAAATATCTCATATAATTTTGCAGAAGTGTCCATAAAGGTGCTCTTACCTTTCTCAAGCCCTAGAATAGATTTTTCTTTATTAGAGGGCTTCTAGGCACTCAATAGCCAATCTAAAATTCCTGACCCACCTTTTAGTTTCAGCCCTTTTTCAACCTACTCCTTGGCTTTCTCCAAATCCTTTCTTAAGGTAGCTACTTCTGCCTCAAGCTTCATGCATCTGTCCATTTTAGATTCTAATTTGAATTTCGTCACTTCTTCCATTCTTTTGGCTTCCTCCACTTGAAATTTCGAATTTACTACCATATGATTGGATTCCTCAAGGTCTTTATTTAGCTTACCAGTCTCCTTTTGAGCACACTTTTTCAATTGTTTATTTTCCCTTTTAAGATCATCAAACTTATCCCTTAGGTCATCGAGATCTTCAAGAGAACTAATCAATTCACCCTCAAGATCAACAAATGTTTCCTCTTTACCTTCTTCGCAAAAATCCTCAACCTATCCATCCTTCTGATCCTTAGAGTCTTTGGCCATGAAGATAAATTCTTCCTCTTCTTCCTTCATTACAAGAGCATGATCTTGTTCATCATCTAAACTATCACTAGTGTCAAATAAGTCACTTTCTTCCTGAATGTATAGACTCTTCTTTTTCTTTCCAAAACTCTTCCTTTTAGGATAATAGTGTTTCTTCCTTTTACTATCCCCTTCTTGCTCAAAGTTATCCTCCTTATCATAAGGGCACTTAGAAGCAAAATGACTTATTCTACCAAAGTTAAAGGACTTGAAGGGAAACTTTACCTTTATACTTTCCAGATCCTCTCCTCAGCCTTCTTATGAAGTTTGCTTCTTCCACATCAGTCTCTTCATGTTCTGATGCAATGGTTGTAGCCTTTTCTTTCTTAGGTGCTTTATCATTTTCCTTGTTCACAACCTTGAATGTAGCTTCTTTACTGGAAGGCTCAGCATCTCCCATCCTCATCTCATATGTAGTAAATATGCCATGCAACTCATCAAGTGTGAGTTTGTTCACTTCTCTTCCTTCTTCAATTGCAGAGATCTTGGGGTCATATATGTTTTTCATTGATCTTATAATTTTTTGTAAAATGACATTTTCTTTCAATTCTTATCTGTATCCTCTAATATAGTTTACTACATCTTCAACTCTGAGAAGATAGTCTGCAATCTTCTCCTTTATAGTCATCTTCAGTCCTTCAAATCTAGCTCTCAGCACTTGTAGCTTTGCCAACTTCACCCTGTCATCTCCTTCATATATGTTTTTCAATTTATTCTGGACATCATATGCAGTCTTACAATGCATAATCTTTCCATGCACAAATCTAGATAAAATACAGATAATGGCATGCCTTTCTCTTTCATTTTTCTCATAGTCCTTCTTTCCTGCAACATCAATGGGAGGAGTGGGAGGAGGAACATAGTTGTTCTTGACAAACATCCACACATAAAATCCTAAAGATCCCAAATATGCCTCCATTTCATGGCTCCAAAAAGCATAATATGTTCCATCAAACTGAGGTACCTTGTTTGTGGACGAACCTTCCTGATAGTTCATAGTGTTCACTTTGCCAAAATCTACCTCAGTTGATTAAGCTTCACCTAGGAAACCTAGGGCTCTAATACCAATGATTGGAACACAACAATCTATTGAGAGGGGGTGAATTAGTAGATATAAAAATTTCATCCCTTAAAACTTTGTGTAGATTAATTCTTTAAACTCTCAATGTGTAGATAGAGAATTAATATGCAAATACATAAACATGCACACAAACAAGCATCGCATAACACTAAGTATACATGGAAAACCTAAGATTGGGAGAAACCACGATGAGAAATGTTGCTAAGATCTATTGTCCTAATCCAACCTCACAATCCAATATTTAGTTACAATGCTTTAAGGGCACCAACCCTAAGGAGACAACAATCCCCTAGTTTTGGGAGCATCTACTCCAAGGAAGCACACACTCACTAATTTGAGAACCTACCCAGATATCTGATGGCACCCACCAATCAGAATTACAATAAGAAGTATAACAATTTTCTCACAAGAACACAATTCAATGTTGCAACTTTCTTTGCAACTTCTCAAACCTCTATTGGTGTCTCTGCAACTCCCTTCTTTGACACTCTTCTCTCTCCCTCTTTCTTTTTCTTCTATTCCACACAACCATAGTTTGATTTTTTATTTTGTATCTTCTTCACCAACCTGTGATGATTGCCTCGAGATTCTCACTCATGTCCTCATCTTCTAATAGGGTTTTCAGGTTATCTTTTCTACCATACTTTGTTTGTATTGAGCCTCACAACATTTAATTCAGTTACAAAGATTTTTCTAAATATGTCTCTATATAAAACCCTAAGATCATATATGCATTTAATATCTTCTGATAATTTGATATGATTTTGATCTTTCTCGACATGGCGATTTGCGTTGCGAACCTGCAAATAAAATCTCCAATCAGATGGTCGCTGGAGTAGTTGAACCAATTAATTTTGTTCATTGTGTCAGCTACTAGACCAAATTTGCGTTCATACATAGCTAGTCGTTTGTGATCTTCAATTTTAAACCCGAGCCATTGATTTACTTCTTCATGCCATGATCTACTAGCTCTCCTTTTATCTCGACATCTCTAGAAAATCATTGTATATTAATTTCCTTTAAACCTACACCGTTGATCTTCACCGTATAATACAAGCCTGCTATACTACAAAGTAGGGCCAACACCTTGGTGGGGTAGTGGGAGGCTTCTATTTGTCATCCTCGTCAGCATCATGCAAATCACAACAACGATGTGAGTTGGCTTATCGATCAATCATGCAACACCACCTATCTACACGTCACTTCTTCCTTTGTCACCTTGCTCACTATTCAATCCCACCAAATGCATCCACAGTCATCGTTTGATTTTTGTTGCGTCGAAGGGACCAACATTTTTTCCATCGATATTTATCTTTCTCCCCAATGAGGAGCCTTCATTGTGTCAAAGGGACTTAAAACTACTCAATCCAATATCCAAAAGTCTCTTCAATATTTCCATCAGAGAATCCTTGAAATTGTCTCTTCGAATTTCCATCATCACTTTGATCTATCTATGGGCCCAACTTTAATGCAGATCATTTCATCAAAGGGAATCTAAAGCATCTCCTCTTGATATGTTGTAGTTTCTTCGATGATGTTTTATCTAGGGACTTTAAAGTAACTCCTACTGATATGGTGTAGTCTCCACGATATCCGTTGATTAAGCAAAGACAAATATTTTGTTTGTGACTTAGGAAATATTAAGGCTAATAAATATTTGTTTGGGTCGGTAAGCACTAGGTAAGAGGGTTGGTTAGCCTACGTTCACAATGGATTAAGTCACAACTTAAGCAACCAATGACCTGTGATAGACAGTCAACACAAAAATACAAGCCTATTCAATGCCATGATTGTAAACCTAGGGTTTAACTAGTAAACCCTAAACCTTGTCTGAGAGCACAAATAATTCCATTTTGAGAACATTATGCATCCTCTGGACCTACAACTTATACTTATGAGAAGCTCTCAGAAAACCCATATCGAATCTGGCCATTGATATGTCTTCAAACACCTAGAAGATCCTTCTGCAACATTATGCCAATATTGCAATATTCTGAGCAATTTGACAACATTTGCAGAATCATGTTCCTTTCACCGACAACCTATACCAATGCTTCCAGAACTAGACCCACTGCACTCCTATGAAATCAATGCCAATAATCTCCCCTATAGGATCAACTCCATCTTACTTTTGATCCCTCTTTTGACATCAATCAGAATAATATGCCAACATAATTAATTTAAACTACTATCATCAAAGGATTTGCTTTCTTTTGCACTTCTAGAGGTAGGAGTTCTATAGATGGAACATAATATTTGGCGAATCTTCACGAATATGATCTATCAATGCATTAACATTTGTCAACCTAATAGAAGAAGGAAAGAGGATCTTTTGCAAGGCTTCCTGAAGCATACCCTAGTAAATTAGAGCAGTCTGAAGAAAATCCCAAAGTGAGATCTTGAGAGGAGTAACATGAAGTTGCTTGACAATATCACACTCACCCAGTTGCTTAGTTGTAGGTCTAGTTGCTTGGGTAAGACTTGGTTGAGAAGGTGGCAAAGAAGTGGGTTGATTAACATTCTACTGATTCCTTCTAGTATTATAAGTATGGGATACTCCTCTATAAGAGGGAGCCTTAGGTTTCATTAATATTGTGTAAAGGTCTAGTGTATCACTTTTGATAAGAACCCCATGAATAGAATGAATTCTTTTAGGAGAAGGGCTAGCTAAAGTCACATAAATGATTGGTATCTTAGGCCTTTGAGGGGCACTAGAGACTATGACTGCATTTATGAACTTCTCAACTTGCAAAGAAGAAGGCTTCAATGGAGAATTTTGCTTAACATGGTTTTGAGTAGGAGATGCATCCAAGAAATCATTGATGGCATCATCCAACATATTAAAATCTTACTTGGAAGATGCATTATCAAAAGCATTAAAATTTTGAAGAAAAAGATCTAACATAATTTCATTCATGTTGGGTTCACAAAAATGTAAAGAAGGGGATTCACTACCCTCAAGATGATGGGTCCTAAAGAGAAAATAGCCCTCAATTACCTCAAATATCACAACTCATGTGATGGGATAAATAATAAATAATGTTTGTACAATTTAACCAAATTGATACTAAGTTATAAATGATAAGAATATCAAAATTACTTAATTACAGGAGTAAATGAAAGAATTAAATTATCTAGTATTCATAAATAGAAATTAAAAAACCAAAGATTGTACCTTTAAGAGGATTAGCTCTCGGTCATGGATGTCAGTATGTCACGCAAATTTATGGGCACCACACTATCATTTCTAATGAAATAGACAATAAAAGTCTAGAATCTGAAATACCCAAATTTCTAAACCTGCTCATTTGCACACAAAGAAAATAAGAAAAATGTTGGGGCATATTTAGGGGTTTGCCTCAATTAAACCCTTGTTTCATTGTTTCCATCTCCATAGACAACCAAATAGGATCAAGATAGATAAAGTGCATAAAGTAAAGACGTGTGATAGAAAGAAACCTCGCAAAGGAGGAGAACCCCTACCACGAATATAATAGACGTGTGATAGAAACAAACCCCACAAGGAGGAGAACCCCTATCATGAATGCAAATAAATAAAGATGAGATTACATAGACAATATCATATGAAATAGAATGACAAGAGAGTGTTACCAACAACTTGTTTCTCCTCTCTTGCATTGATAAACGTGATGGATTTGTGAGCAAGAGGAGTATTGATTGTTGTTTGAGATTATTTCAGCAGATCTTTGATGTGAAAGTGAGAGAGAAAGAGATCCTTCATTTCTTAGAGTCATCTCCTTCAAATGAGAGTGAAAAGAGAGTTTTGTTAAGCTACATGGGTGGGAGAAGATGTTACACATGCATCCTTACCGCTATGACACGTGCCACGAACAAGGAACACACAATATTTGCATTTGAATCTCAAAAAGTATGGGGATGCTAACGCATCTTGAAGATGTTTATGTTTCACACTAGTGTCCAACCAAAACTTTGCAAGAATTAGACACTCAAGTTGTTAGTGCTTCACCATTGTCATATATGAAGTGAGAATCATGAAATTCCAACATATAGGTTTTTCAATGAATGGGGTGGGCCCAAATGCATGTGTGAAATTATCACAAGGTACAATTTTATGACACTACAGAAGGATTTTGTTTATGCATTCCTTTTTGACAATTAGAGGCTCCACATTTTTCTTACTAAATATAGAAATTCTTCCTCCACAAGTCTAAAATGAGATCTCTAACCTTTCTTATAAATCTTGGCCATTAATTGAGCTTATGCTTCTAATTCAATCCACAGACAATAGTATAATAGCAAATACACTCTAGTTGAAATGTTAGATCAATGCCAACATCAACGTCCAAACACACATATAACCACATAGAGCCCAATACATTTGTACATCATATTTACATATAACAATTAGGTCATGTATACAACACATATACAAAGTGATTAATTAATGGATTTATCGTATATACACAATGTGCCTAATTCATGGATGATTCACGTATACACAGTACAACAAAGTTCACACTGACATCACATATACACAATTATTCAAATGATGAATCAATGAAGTATTCTTAAAATGTTGTAGACGAATTTGTCACAACCTTGCCAACTCATGTAGTAGAAGTTGTGTGGTTGATTGACTTAGGTGCTTCCTTCCATATGATTGCACATTGAGTTTGGTTTTCAAGTATGAAGAATATTATGGTAGGAAGGTGTACCTTGGAGATGACTTTCACCTGAAGATTATTGGAGATGGAAAATTTCTTATTAGATTCCCAAATGTGTTAAGAAAGGTTTCTCAACCTTGCATCTTATAGTTATGAACATACAAAAAATACTTTTTGGGCTATAAAACAAAAAAACTTAATTTTTGGGCTATATGGTTGTTTGTTGCCATAAAATATGTTAGAATGGCTAATAACCAATTCTTTAGTTACAAAGATATAGATATCTTCAAGTTCTGTAGTTTAAAAAAAAGATTCAATCAAATTCCTACATCAAAAGTTATGGCTTCTAGAAATTGGGTCTCCCACAATAGAAGTGTAAGAACCCCTATGACACATACAAGATTTATACAAGGGATTTACATTTGTTGACCATTTTATGACACATGTTATGACATGTCATAAGACATATTTGAATGGATATAATGGAGCTAAAATAGAGCACCCAAGTTGATGAAGATAGTTTTGTGTATTGCTTCTCATATTTATAGGGTGCTTGAGATGGAGTTTAAAAAGTGACTTTTGTGAATACTGTTATGTTCTCAAAATTACTCTAGACCTCTTGTTGGTGATATTCTTGTAAATGCTTAAAATTTCCAAGTGTATTGTATTTATTGATTATTGAATAATGCATTAAGTTGCCTTAGAATACAATATTTTTATCCTAAAAGGGTTTTACCTATGCAAATCATTATGTTATTATATTATGTTTATGTTTATTTCTTTTCATGGAAGAGTCTTGACACAATTCCCTAAAGGATGTGTGAAGAGGGTGAATGGTGTATTACATATCCCTAGTTTACAATGGAACCAAATATT
The DNA here is from genome assembly GCA_007115665.2 of Sequoiadendron giganteum. NCBI lineage: Eukaryota > Viridiplantae > Streptophyta > Pinopsida > Cupressales > Cupressaceae > Sequoiadendron > Sequoiadendron giganteum. The sequence goes on from CM021100.1 coordinate 131,586,601, forward strand.
AGTTAGCAATCTTAATGATGTATATGTGAAGGTTATTTTCTTTAGTGGAGAGTGTAAGATGGTGTAAGGATTTATGATGCTCATGAAGGGTGTTTGTGTACGCACTCTACTTTAGTTGGATATATACACAACTCAATGTAATAGTTCTTTTATTCCTATAGTGATAAGATTTTGTAGATTGTACACTCTCACCATAAAAAATAGCACTAAAGAGGAGTGTTGCATCTACTTTTAATGGTCATGGTTTCTCAATACCAAGGGAAGTTCTTGCTTACATTACCAAGTTATTTGTAGAGAAGATAATATTATGACACTAGTGATATGAGATTTCCACAATCCATCATTTTTGTATTGTAGTTGCTTCTGGATTCGATTGTGTGCAAGTTTTTTCCCCATCAACGTTTCGGATCACACTCTGTGATCCATCATCCTCATGCTCTTGTTTTGCATCTTGATGATGAATCACGGAGTGTGATCCGAAACATTGATGGGAAAAAAACTTGCACACAATCGAATCCAGAAGCAACTACAATACAATTATGACACTAGATAATAAGCTACATAGGTGAGAATGGTCTAAGGACCCTAAAAAATAGAAGTCTTGCAAAGGGTTTGAAAGGTTGTGCTCTTGAATTTGATTTTTGTGAACATTGCATATATGAAAAATAAAATCACATCAAATTTTAAGTGATCAAAATATTCCAGGGGTTTGAAATAATTTATTAATTTTTTTTGTCTTATTAATGTTTTGTCAATTTCAAAATCTTTGTATTATATAATCTTTCATAGATAAATATTCTAGGACATAGGTGTATTTCCTTAGAATTAGTCTGAAGTCTTTATTCTTTTAAAGAGTTTAAGAGTTTTGTAGAAAATTAAGTTGGTAAGAAGATCATTGACAATGACAATAAGTTTTGTTAAATAAATTTTGAGATAATATAAGGAGCATGGGTTAAAGAGACATAAGACAACTTCATACATCTCTCAGTAGAATGGAGTTGTAGAGAGAATGAACGAAATGTTGATAGAGAGGGCTTGGAGTATGCTTAGTGGAGTTGAAATGGAATACAATTTCTAGGTAGAAGTGGTTACTACAACTTGTTATTTGATTAACAAGTCTCTAACATTAAATCTTGTGGATGAGAATCCTATAGAGTCTTAATCAGACAAAAAACCCTCATTATAACATCATGTTTTTTATTATGAGGCATATGCTAATGTGCCTAAGGAGAGGTGATGAAAATTGGAGAACAAGGAAGCTAGGTGTATCTTCATCAACTATGGTGTTGGTGTGAAAAGGAACAAGCTTTGCGCATATCTTATGACTGAGAGAGCTCTATACATCAAAACTATGATTTTAGGGAGATTAACCCTTGTCCTACAACTCCACAATTAAAAGAGGATAGAAAGAAAGATTTGGTTTTGTTAGCGCCTAGAAATTTCCTTAATTTCTAGTGCTTGATAACCTTTCAATTAGTGATAGAACCTTGATTTTAGGCCTTGTGGCGACCAATTCACCTAAAACTTCCAACATTAAAATTTCTCAATCTGTGAGTATCATGAAATTTCCTCTAGCAAAAAGTTTATTTAATTTTTTATGAGCATGCAACCCCATTTTCGTGGCTCCCAAACATGTTTTGTGGCAAATTTTAATGTGTCACCACTATGGAGTAGGTCTTAGCCCCTGTAAAAAGTTTTGAGTAGCTTAATTTTGGCAATTACCCAAGTCTTGTTTTGTCTTTAAATGCCTACATCTCCATTTTCATGGTTGTTGGAAGAGTTTTGATGCTTGAACCAAAAAAAAGTAAGTGCCTTATCGGAAGGCCCAGCTTACAAAGGAAGTGCAAAAATTTAGTTTGTTGTACAATTTTGGCAATTGCATAATGATCTAAGCAATTAATAATGACGTCTTGTAAATTTGTGCGGCCTTCGAAGGTCATTTGCACCCGTAGCGTCAAAACAGTTGTTTAACCTGGTGGATAATTCAAAGGTTATAAAATTTGCAAATATTTGAACATTTTAAATGTTTTGAATGTTCTCCAATGTGAACAAAGGCATGTGAATGGGCATTTTTTTTTTTTTGATGAATTTTCCAGATATCTATATTAAAAAAGATAAAATTACAAATTCACAAAAAAGGGACGGGTGGTAAGAAGGCACACCCCAGTCACATGGACATTTTAAAGACAAATTGAAATAAAGTTTCAAAAGCTTAAAAAGAAAATTTAATAAATCAATTGCAAATCAACACATTACTTCCCAGCACATTTGATCATTGAAAACTGAAGATAAAATTGCGATGTGGAGTCAAGTATCCGCTGTCTTAACTTCCAGTGCATTACTTCATTCATAATGCATTGAAGAATAGAGAGACCAAGGTTAACAATGCATTGGCTGGTGGTTGTGCGCTAGGAAGTTGTAATAACAGTTTTGGCATTGGATGCATTCCTTCAAGTGCATATTTATAATTTCAAAGTTTGTTGCCTTTCCCAGTGCATGAGTAGAAGCCAATGCAAAAACTGAAGGGAGGAGCAAGGTAAAAATGTGATGTAAGTGGCTTGGGCACTACAATCAACATTTGCCACATGGAGGGGTGTTTGGGAGAGTTTTTCACCATAGAAGCAACAAAAAATAAAGGTTTTAAACGTGCAGAATGTTTCCTGCAACATTTACCACGCCCAGGCAACAATTTTAATGACATTTTATCATTTTTTGGTTGTCTGTAAGGTCAAAAAGCCCCAACAATCATTTCTCACGACCTGCACATGGTTCTTTTGCAATGGCAGCCATTTAAATGTTCTCTTTGTTGCAAAGTGAATGAAAGATGTTTCAAATGTTAAGGTATTGATTTGATCAGTATTATGAACAGTTTCTTAGCGCCAACAAGCTAAAACGACTTGCAAAAATTTCAAACGCCCTACATAGGAGAATGGTATCTCTACAAAGCACAACGTACCCTTGGATATGTTAACAGGTGTAGCAGAAATTTTACTACGGTTGGTTCTATGTTTGTGAACATGTGATGATTAAAATTCCATTCAAGTCTCAAAATTGGCTCACAGAGGTTTATATATCCAAGGATGGCCTCAAATACTCTGCAAGCTTCAAAGCAATCTACAAAGGTCTTCTATACCTGAGAATGTGAAATAATGAGCAATGAGCAATGTCCATAAAGAAAGAATTAAAATGCAATCACTTGAAAATGTAAAAGTGGAAATAATGGTTGCAGGTAAAATGTGAGTGCAAAATGGATACCAGCCAACTACTTGACCAAAGGCCCAACTAATTGTAGAGGAATTAGAGATGTTATGAGGGGTCTAGAGGGAATGGTTAATTTCTTGTTTTTACTACCAGTGTATGGGTTTTTATCCATAAGTAATATTTTTTCATTTGCAAATGAAAACAGAGGAAGTGAGTTTGTTTTTACATGCAAATTAAAATTATGCACGAGAAGGCATATTGATTAGGGAAAATCAAATTTTAAAAGGCAAAGCAAGACACATTTTAGAAGTCATTTTCAACTATAAAATCAAAGGTGTCTAATTGTGCCAGGTGTCGCTTAGGTGTTCAATTTGAATTTTCTTCTCTTCATTTGTGAGGGTTCTGGGATTTTGGAGAGTTGTAAAGGGTGGGTTGTGTAAGTTCTAAGGTTTATTTTTGGGAAGCAAGATTATGTGTATGCAAATCCTCCATGGAAGCATTTCTATGTTTTGAATAAAGCTTATATGAATATATGCTTTAGTTATAGCTATCCACATTCTATAATGCAATATTTTCTAAACAATAGAATTAAGGATTCTAGGGTTCTTCATACACATTTGTCAACATGAACTATTTTTATTGATTGCTATCTATTTAAGGAATAGTATAAATGCTTTTGTGAAGATAGAGAATGTTTTTATTACAAATAGATTATTAAGTAGAGTTTTATTGTTAGTCATTAGTAGGTCTCACTGTTAGAAGGTAATGGTGATTAATGTGACGATCAAAACATGTTTTAAATACATAATGTGGGGTTGTATGACATAGTGACTTTGTAGCCCTAGATAGGCACCAATGCATCTTGAATAGCTTTTCCTCAATCTCAGAAACACATTTCAAATCTAAAATCAAAAGTTATTTTCTATAATATTTATTCTTAATTTTTTTCATACTTCATACTTGGGTTGAAGGAAGATAGGGAATGAGATAGCCAAGTTTGTATTCAGTAATTCATATCCATTTTGTATGAAGTCATCTATTTGGTAGGTGTTGCAATAAAACCTTATTTCACATCCATGTTCAACACCATATAGGGAAACCCACCTAGGTTTTGCAAAGCTTGAAGTGCAAGGGGGAAAAGTGTGAGATTACTCTCCCGTTCATTGGCCAAATCTCTCTTTGAATCTAAGCATAATATATGACACACCTTTAGGGTTCAATGATATGCAGATTTGGGAACCAACTGGTTCAACTAACCCCAAAGATTGAGAAGATTGAACTAGAGTCTCATGAAGGACCTAAAGAGAAGAAGAGATTTAATAGTTCAAATAGTTCCAAAAAGGAGGTAGAACCTCCACTTTAGTTGTAGAGGAGGTCTAATTAGCATAGACAACAACCACATAGGTTAAATACCCCTTAGTAAAGATATATTTTATCTTTGCTTGCTAATATAGATGAGCCTAGAATTATAAAGAAATCATTCGGTATGGATGATTATGAATATTGAAAAAACATTATGCATGAGGAGATGATTATATTAAAGAAAAATCATACATGGGACTTAGCATCTTTTCATAATGGTTGGAAACCCATTAGTTGTGGGTCTTCAAAAGGAAATTTGATTCTAATGGAAATGTTGAGGAGTAAGAGACTAGAGTGGTTGTGAAGGGATATTTCTCTATTAAGGGAATTGATTATAGTGAGATTTTTCTCCAATTATGAAGCTAACATCCATTCCATTCTTATTATTTTTTGCAACAATATTTGATCTTGAGATTGAGTAAATGGGTGTGAAGTTAACTTTCCTTCATGGTGATATGAAGGAAGAGATCTACATGACATATCTGGAATAGCACGTAGAAGAAATTATTTTTTGGTTTATAAATTGAAAGGTCTTTATATGGTCTCAAACAGTCTCCTAGGATGTGGTAACAAAGTGTTTAGAATTTATAAGACCTAAATCAAATCATTACATCTATTATAAGATGGATGGTGATAAATTCCTTATTATTGCATTATACATTTATAATGTGTTAGTTTTTTATAGTGGTGAAGATGTGATTTACAAATTAAAGTCTTAACTTCTAGCACAATTTGAGATAAAGGTATTAAAGGATTTTATATATAGCTTGGGTATAAAGATCATAATAAATAGAGTTAAATAAAAATATTTAGTTAGACTAGAGAAATTATGTGAACTCGGTGTTGGAGAGATTCAACATGGTAACTTGCATACTATTATGTGTTCCTATAGGGGAACCAAATTATCTATTGATATATGTTTGACTTCACCTAGTAGTGAGATGGAGAACATGACTTAAGTACCTTATGCTAGTATTTTTGGGATATTGATGACTGAAATGGTTTGTATTAGACTAGACATCACCCAAGTCGCGAGAGTTTCTTTTCATGGCCAATATTGGAAGAGTTCATTAGGATGTAGTTAATAGAGTTCAAATATTTGTAGGTTACCTCTAATTACCTTGTTTATTATCATGGTGAATATGTTGCAAGTATGAGTAGTTGGTGTTTTCATTGATGTCAACACGCTTATGTTTGTGTTGTCATTGATGTCAACTAGTTTTTTTGGTGATTGTTGGAAGTCTATTGATGGTTTAGAAGTTGTGATGATGCTTTGATTTGTTTCATTATGTTGTCATTTGTAAGTGTTATTAGGGTCAACCTCTATTGTTGCTTTGATAAGCATGTGTATGGTTGAGTTGTTGTGTTTCAGTTGGTTTGGTTGTAATGAGGAGGTGTTTCAGATGATAAGAATGCATTTGTGGTGCTTGGTTTCCAAGTGCTTTTGAGAAAATTTGAATAAAAGAGGAAACAATGTGTTGTAGAGGTGTTTTGGCATATAGATTGGTGTTCTGATTTTGCTCCGCATTTATTTTGTATTGAAGATTTGTTTGTGCAGTTTAGATATGTTGATCAAAGGTGTTCATAGGTTTTATATCTAGAGTTTCTTGTTCTAGATCATTGTACAAAGAAATTTGTGTTCACCAGTGTGTGAACTCTGTATTGCAATGGTGTCTGGGAGAAATGGTGTTGCTCCATATTTCTTTGTAGTTTGGTTTTTGATCTTGCAATTCTAGAAGTGTGTTGATAAGGTTCATATCTACCTTTGGTTGAATTTGTTTATGGTTTGGTGCTCTGCAAGTTGATTTCTTGACTTTAGTGTGTGGAAGATTAGATCTGAGTGTACTAGGTGTGTACATTCTTCAGGTGAAAGTTGTTGCGAAGGAATTTGTTGGATTTTAAGGTATTTGTGGAATATTCCAAATTTTGTTCAGGTGATGTTTGTTGTCTATGAGTTGTCTCAATTCTAAAGGAAGTGTGCACTTAAATGTTTAATGATGTTTACACAGATTTAGTCGAACTTGGGTGTTTACACTAATTGTGAATTTTCTTTAGTGATTCTGGAAGTGTGGCATGGCATGTATCAGTGTATTTAGGTTTGAGTTAAGGTATGTTGTGGTCCGCCTTCATTCTTTTCCACCATGGGAATGCTTTGGTATCAACCTAATTTGAATTTGCATGGTTGAGGTGCATAAACGACCTTGAATAATGTTTTCAAGGTTGAAGAAGGTATAAATAAGTATTGTGTTGATGGAGGATGTGTGAGTATTGAAAGTGATGTGGATTGCAGAGGTGTGAAGTGTAAGTTTTTGAAATGTAGTGCAAGCTTTAATGAGTTAGACTATCGGAAGCAGTGAGAAGAAGGTGTCTACAATCTTAAAAAAGGTTGTGAATTTGTTTGTGATGTTGTGGTGGACTTTTATGTTGCATTGAGATGGATTTCTCACTGTAACATTCTTCTTTCTTTTCTTTTTTTATAATTTGGTAGTGAGCCCTTCTTTCTTTTGGGAAATGAACCCTTTGGTAGTGAGTCTATTGCATTCGGTATTACAATTTATACTTTATATTGTGAGATAATCCTCATCATGGTTTTTCCCTTCTTGGGTTTTCTATGTGAATCTGGTGTTCTATTGTGCATGGTGTTGATGTTTTTTAGTTTTTGTTATTTTCTTTCATGCTACATCATTCTAACAGATTAAAGGGTAATGAAGTTGATGTGGATCTGAATGTTAATGAGGGTTTTGTTGTTTTAATGTACAACCGATTCACCCCCTCTTAGTTGTCTTGTGCATTCAACAAGAAAGGTTCCTTTGAATAAAACTTAATTGCTTGAGGTAGATTTGGAATGATGCACAAGAGAGATGCTCCTCTGTTTGATGGATTAGATTATGCATTCTAGAAGACAAGGATGGAAGGTTTTCTTGTATCCCTTGGTTATCACATTTTGAAGTATGTTGTGACAGGATACACTATACCTAAAAATGGTCCAGGTACTGATGATGAGATTAAGGCCTATGAGAACAATGGTAAAGCAAGGTATGCTCTTTTAAGTGTTCTTTCTAATATTGAACTTGTGAAAGTTATGAATCTGAAAATTGCTAAAGAAATCTGGACAATGTTGGAAAGTATTTATGAACGAGATGATAAGGTCAAGCAAGCTAAGATGCAAAATCTAAATATCACATTTGAGAACATGTGCATGTTAGACTATGAAAACATTACAAGCTACATGCATCAGGTGGATGAGACTATCAACTCCATCAGAGGTATTGGTGGAAAGCTTGAAGAAGAAGAAGTGGTAAAGAAGGTACTGAGAACTCTTCCTAAAGCTTATAGTCATAAAGTTTCTACTATTTAGGAAGCTTAATATTTAAGAAAATATACTAGAGATCAGTTGTATGGTGCTTTATCTGCTTTTGAATTGAGAGAATTTGGTCCAAGTAATGCAAAATTTGAGACTACTTTTAAGGTTGGTAAATAAAAAATGACTGAAGAATCAAATCAAGAGGATCTTGATGATGTAGAAGCAAAATTTGTGAGAAGAATGAAAAAGGGTACTAGAAAATATAGAGGTAAGTTACCTTTCAAATGTTTCAGTTGTGGAAAGATAGGTTATTATGCTTCAAGATTTCCAAACAAAGCTTTGAATGACAAAAACAAGGAGAGAAAAGGTAAAACAATTAAGAAAAGTTATTATGTTAGAGAAGATGCCAGTATATTTGATGATGGATATGAATATGCAAATGATGAGGATAGTGAATTCTTGTTCATGGCTATAAATGTTGAATTTAATTTTGCTAACTCTGAGAGATGTATGAAGGAAAGTGCTTCAGAAGAAGGTCATAATGTTGATAGAACTATGGCGACTTTTTTTCATGCTAGAGAGGAGAAGAAATATTGGATCATTGATAGTGGATTCTCAAATCATATGATGGGTGACAAAATTAAGTTTGTTAAACTTGAGAAATATGAAGGAGGTCTAATTAAATTTGGTGATGATACATCTGCTAAGATATGTGGAAAAGGTTCAATCAGTTGTGATGGAAAGCATAATACAGATGATGTTCTTTATGTTAAGGGTTTGAGGCATAACCTCTTGAGTGTTGGAAAAATGTGTAGCAAAGGATATAATCTTATGTTTCAATATGATGGATGTGAGATCAAAAAAATCTTCAAAATTGTGGTTGTTGCTAGAAGAAGGATAGATGGAAATGTTCATCAGCTTAAAGGTACTGATGGTCATTGCTTTATGACTCATATTAATGAAAGTTGGATATGGAATAGAAGGATGTGCCACATTAATTTGATAGCCTAGTAAGGATCATTTTAGTTCAAGCTATGAGAGATCTACCAAAGATTACAAATCCCATCAATGTTGTATCCAAGGAATGTTAGATCTTTGTCTTCTACCAGACTGTTGGAATTGGTGCATATAGATATTTGTGGTCCTACCAGAGTAAGAATTTTTCAAGGTGACAAGTATTTCATCTTCTTAATTGATTATTACTGTAGAATGACTTGGGTTACTTTTCTCAAAGAAAATTAGAAGCTCTAGATAATTTTAAAGAATAAAGTTGTGGTTGAGAATGAAATGGATATGAAAATCAAATGTTTGAGATATGACAAAGGTGAAGAGTTCACCTCCAATGAGTTTAATAGTTTTTATGAGAATCATGGAATAAAGAGGAATTTATCTACCCCTAGGGCTCCTCAGTAGAAGGGAGTGGTTGAAAGAAAGAATAGGACTATTTAGGAAGTTGCAAGAACAATGATGAAAGAGGCAAACCTATTGGAAGTCTACTATCTAGAGAATAAATTCATACTATTGTCCACATACTTAAAAGAGTACAAGAAAGAGAAAACAATGCAAAGAGTCTCTATGAGTTGTGTTATTGAAGGATTCCTACTATCAAATATTTTAGAGTGATCGGAAGCAAATGTTATATTAGAAGAGATGAAGAAAACTTAGGAAAGTTTGAAATGATATCTGATGGAGGTATCTTTCTTGGATATTCTACAAGAAACAAAGCTTGTCAGTGCTACAACAAGAGGCTAGAGAAGATTTTTGAGAGTGAAATTTTGAAGGTAAATGAGGGCCTACATAAAAAAATTGTGGTGATATATGGATATGAACTAGATGAGACCTCTTGTAGAGAAAATGAAAGAGATGAAGGTAAGGGAAAAGAAGCTCGGATTGAAGAGGAGGAAGCTCTGAAAAGGATCCCTAAGAATCCTAAGTATGTGCAAAAGAATCATTCTAAATATTAGATCATTGGTGACAAGAGTAAAGGTGTTTTGACAAGGAGAAAATTTGTTATGGTTGAAGAACATGAAAATCTATGTTTACTTTCTAAAGTTGAACCTAAAATAGTAATTGGAGCATGCAAAGATGAGTATTGGATCAAGGCTATGGAATAAGAACTAATGTAGATTGAGAAGAATTAGACTTAGGAACTTGTCCCAAGACCTACAAACAAAAATTTAATTGGAACTAAGTGGGTATTCTAGAACAAATTGAATGAGAATGGAGAAGTAGTGAGAAATAGGGCAAGGCTTGTGTGCAAAGGTTACTCACAAGTAGAAGGAATAGATTTGAGGAGACATTGGATCTAGTGGCAAGAATGGAAGCTATTAGGATATTTTTGGTTTTTTTAGTACATAAGGATTTCAAAGTTTATCAAATGGATGTGAAGTATGCTTTCTTGAATGGTGAGTTGGAACAAGTATAGATTGAAGAACCATAAGTATTTCAATAATTAGATAAAATAGATATGGTATGAAAATTGAAGAAGGAACTTTATGTACTGAAAAAAGCTCCCAAAGCTTGGTATGCAAGGTTGGGAAGGTACTTGATACATCAAGGATTCAATAAAGGTACCACATATATTAATATTTATTTCAAAGTTGAAAAAGATCAAATCTTGATTGTGGTTGTATATGTTGACGATATAATCTTTGGAGGAAGTGAAACAATGTGCAAGAGATTTGTAGAAAAGATGTAGAAAGATTTTGAGATGTCTATGTTTGGGGAGATGAATTTCTTCCTTGGACTGCAAATCAATCAGATTGAAAAATGTATATTCATTTCACAATCAAAGTATGTCAAAGAAATGTTGAAGAAGTTTGGAATGAAATATTCTAAATCAATATGTACTCCTATGGTTACTGGTTGCAAGCTGAGAAAGAATGATGAATCTCCTAAGGTTGATCAAAGCAAGTATAGATCAATGATTGGAGGATTGATGCACCTAACTGCTACTAGACTAGATATCATGCATGCAATTTGTCTTGTGGCTAGATTTCAAGAAGATCCTAGAGATTCACATGTTGCAGCAATGAAGAGAATATTCAAATAGTTGAAAGCCACTCTGAAACATGGTTTATGGTATCCAAAGGATATTGATTTCTCTCTGAGTTCTTATACATATGTAGATTGGGAAAGTTGTGTGGATGACATGAAAATTACAAGTGGTGGTGCATTCTTTCTTGGATGCAAATTGGTGTCTTGGCTAAGCAAGAAGCAATATTCAATATCTTTATCTACTACAAAGGTAGAATATATTGCAATAGCATCTTGTTGCACATAGGTGTTATGGATGAGGCAAACCTTGAAGGGTATCAGAGTTATATATGATGAAGAAATCTCTATATTCTATGACAATACAAGTGCTATTAAAATTTCAAAGAATCCTATGATGCACTCAAGGAAAAAACATATCTCAATCTGGTATTACTTTTTGTGAGAGAAGGTTGCAGAGAATGAGGTGAAGCTAGAGTATGTGCCTACAGAGAATTAGGTTGCTAATATATTTACTAAGGCTCTTTCTAAGGATACTTTTGAGTATCTCAGGGAGAAGTTAGGGGTGATTACCCCTCCTTTTTTGAACTAGATGGGTAAGGATATGCATTAGTCCAGTGGATCTTAAGATTAATTCTTTCTTTTGGACTGATGTTGGAGGCTACCTCTCAGGGGGAGTAGGTAGTGGCATTGTTGGTTGTTGCAGTCAGGGGGTAAATGCAGATATAGGTTAGTTTTTCCTTTGCCAGCTGTGTCAAAGGATATGTGCAATGGTTGTTGGTTGGTACACTTTGTTGTGTGATCCTAATGGGGAGTATGCAGAGCAGTAAAAAGGAAAAGATGTTGCAGAGTAGTGGTGAGTAGGTACAAGTATGCTTAATGTCAAAGGGGAAGAGTGAGAGAGAGATGTGTCATCCTTTGCCATTGATTTCAAAGGGGGAGAGATAATAATATGAAAAATGAAAGAGTCGATTGAGAAAGGGAGAGAGTGTAAAGAGAACAAGGAAAGTATGATGTAAGGGGCAGAAATAAAAAGAGTTAGTATGGGAGCAGTATGCTGGTGATCAAAGTTGTTCTTGTTGTTAGTGGTTTTTCACATTATCTGTTGCCATCAATGAAAAAGGGGGAGATTGTTGCAAGTATGAGTAGTTGGTGTTGTCATTGATGCCAACAAGCTTGTGTTTACATTTTCATTGATCTCAACTGGTTTTGTTGGTGATTTTTGGAAGTTTAGTGATGGTTGAGAAGTTGTGATGATGCTTTGATTAGTTTCATTATGTTTTCATTTGTAAGTGTTACTAGTGTCAACCTCTAGTGTTGCTTTGACAAGCATGTGTATGGTTGATTTTCTATGTTGCAGTTGGTTTGGTTGTAATGAGGAGGTGTTCCAAATTATAAGAATGTGTTTGAGGTGCTTGGTTTTCGAGTGCTTTTGAGAAAAATTAAATAAAAGAGGAAATAGTGTGTTGTAGAGGTGTTTTGGCATACATAGTGGTGTTCTAATTTTGCTCTGTATTTCTTCTGTACTGAAGATCTTCTTATGCAACTCAGATATGTTGATTAGAGGCGTTCATATGTTTTATATCAAGAGTTTCTTGTTATGTATCAGTGTACAAAGAAATTTATGTTCAACAGTGTGTGAACTATGTATTATAGTGGTTTTTGGGAGAAATGGTTTTGCTCCACATTTCTCTATAGTTTGGTTTCTGATCTTGTGGTTCTAGAAGTGTGTTGATAAGGTTCATATCTACCTTTGGTTGAAGTTGTTTGTGGTTTGGTGCTCCACAAGTTGATTTCTTGAGTTACAGTGTGTGGAAGATTAGATCTAAGTGTACTAGGTGTGTACATTCTTTAGGTGAAAGTTGTTGCGAAGGAATTTGTAGGATTTTAGGGTGTTTGTGGACTATTCCAAATTGTGTTCAAGTGATGTTTTTTTTTTGTGAGTTGTCTCAAGTCTAAAGGAAGTGTGTACTTAAATGTTAGATGGTGTTTACATACCTATTAGTGTAAGCTTGGGTGTTTACATTAATTGTGGATTTGTTTTGATGATTGTGGAAGTGCGACATGACGTGTATGAGTGAATTTAGGTATGAGTTAAGGTATGTTGTTGTCTATCTTCGTTCCTCTCCAATGTAGGAATTCTTTTTTGTTGACCTAATTTGAGTTTACACAGTTGAGGAGCATAGTCGACCTTGAAGAATACTTTCAAGGTTGAAGAAGGTATAAATAAGTATTGTGTTGATGGAGAATGTGTGAGTATAGAGAGTGATGTGAATTGTAGAGGTGTTAAGTGTGAGTTTTTGAAGTGTAGTGTGAGCTGTAATGAGTTAGACTACTGGAAGCAATGAGCAGAAGGTGTCTACAATCTTTTGAAAGGTTGTGAGTGTGCTGGTGATGTTGTGGTGGAATTTTCTATTGTATTGAGATGTATTTATCACTATATCATTCTTCTTTCTTCTTTTATGTAATCTAGTAGTGATCCCTTCTTTCTTTTAGGCAATGAGCCCTCTGGTAGCAACCCTATTGTATTCGGTGTTGCAATTACTTTATATTGTGATCTAATCGTCACTGTTTTTTCCCTTCTTGGGTTTTCCATGTAAATTTGGTGTTCTATTGTGCATGGTGTTGATGTCTTTTAGTTTTTGTTATTTGATTTCATGCTAAATCATTCTAATAGATTAAAGGCTAATGAAATTGATGTGGATCTTAGTTGTCTTGTGCATTCTTTAGAATATATGGGGGATCAATACTCAATGAATATTCATGGAGTTTTGGATTTATATTGAGCAAGTGATATCAACAATTGGTTTAAATTTACACTTTATTTAGTGTTGCAATCAATTAGATGATAAAGTGGCAGGCTATGGTCACTTTGTCTCCTAAAAAAAAAGTGCATGGCATCTACTCATGCTTGTAAATGAACCTTCTAGATTAAGATATTATGTTCATATGTGGGGCTAAGTCAGGAAGCTACTACAATTTTATGTTGTAGTCTAATGCCATATATCTAATAAACAACCCAACCTTTCATGTAATGAGAAAGAACATTGATTTCCAATACCATTCTTTCATGACATGGTAAAGAATCAGAGAGTCATGCTAGAAAAAATATCACTTTTCATAATGTTGCAAATGCATTGATGAAGCTAATGAGCATAGAGAAGTTCAAGTGATGTTGTGATTCTATGGTATTCTTAGCCCCTAACAATTAGATGATAATGGTGTTATCCCTTTTTCTCTTGTAATATATTTAAAAAGTGAGAGAATTTTAAGAAATATGTCTCACTTTGCAATCTAATGTTAAAAACACAAAAATTGCAAATTTTGGGCTATTAAATGGAATATCTCAATTTACGAGCTACAAAGATCATTATTAGACCAAAAAATATTATAATTTTTCACAATTATTTCCCTAAATATGATTATATAGATCTCTTCAATCTCTACAATTTCAAAAAAAATGACTCAATTGACTTTCTAGATCAAAAGTTATGGCCTTTAGAAGTTGGGCCTCCCACATTGAAAATGTAAGAGAATTTATGGCATAAAATATTTATAAGAGAGTTACACATGTTGACCAAATTATGACACATGTTATGATATGTCATGAAACATATCTAAATGGATATAATGGAGCCAAAATGGAGTACCTACACATGTGAGTGGAGTATAATGAGTCTATATCAAGTGGGAGGAATATGTTATTTTTAGCTTGTGGACTCATCTTGAGATTTAGGCATTGGATTTTTAACTAGGGATTTGGGCACCACATCTTGGGTGGTTTTAGCTCATTCTTCCTAACTACTATTTTAATAGTTTCATGTATTGCTTCTCCTATTTATTGGATACTTGTGATGGAGGTTTAGATAGTAAGTTTTATAAGTACTATTATGTTGCTAGAATCACTTTGTATCTCTCATTGTTAATACTCCTACAAAGTCTTAGACTCTATGAGTGTATTGTATCCCTCAGCTACTAACTATTATATTGAGTTGCTCTGGAGTGTGGTGTTTTTCTCATAAAAAAAAATTCCTTGAGTAAATCACTATATTACAATATATTTTTATCCTATTTATTCCCTTGTAACTATATGGTTACTTTAATTTTTGCACATACCTCATCTCATAGAGTAGGAAGTGTATTCTACATCTCTATTTTCTCTTATTTGGTATCATAGCCTAATCACCTCATATTCTAGGTGTTAGGGACAAGGTTTTTATTCTAATCTTGGATTGAGTTAGAGCTTGCATATAATATCTTACTATAGGAAAAATATAAAGCACATCAAGGATAGAAATAGAGTTCTCTAGCAAAAAATCTGAGCTATGGGATATAATATTCAGATCCAAACTTAAAACTATCATAATAATACTAGGACGAAATGGAAATAAATATGAAGGGTCCCATTAGACTCTATTTGGAAAACTTAGTATTGTTGAATGTACATGAAGAAGCCAATATTGCAACTCTCTAGAAGTCAAGTGATATTTTTCAACATAAATCCTTGGTAAATAATTTTTTCTTAATAAAGAAGTTGTATGCCCTTAAGATGGAGGATGGTGGGTCAAGCACTTGAATTCTTTCAACATGATTGTTACCCAGTTGCACTTGTTGGAACGAATATGGAGGATAAATATTGTTGTATAAAATTATTTTTTTATTTTATAGATTTATGGGATCACTTAATGATGGAAATGAGGAGTAATTTCTCTAAACTTAAAATGGATGAGGTGGTTGCATTATTTATTTTAGAGGATATGTATAGAAAAACTTTTGAATCTATCAAGAAGATCCAACCTATTTATGAAAATTCAAAAGAGAAAAGAAGAGCAAGGATAAGAAAAAAGACAAGTGTAGATCCAAATATCATGGGAGATCAAAATATCCTAGAAAAGCTAAGGAAAAATGTTAGAATTGTGGCAAGCCTAGGAATGTTAGAAGAAACTATAAGGAGGCGAAAAATAAAAATAAAAAATTAGATGATTAAACTAAAATTCTTCTCAAGATGATGGTGATGCATTTGTTGTATCCTTGGCAATGCGTGTATCGTAAGGTGTGTTGTTGATAGACTCCAGGGATTCTTTCCATGTAACCTCATATTGAGGTTGGTTTTCAAAGTATGAAGAATATGATGATAGGAATTTGTACCTTTGAAATGGATCACTCAAGAATATTTTTTTCCATGGAAGAGTCTTGATACAACTTCATAATGGACAATTAAGTAATCAAAGATTTACTACACAACCCTACTTTTCCATGTAGACTGGTAAGTTAGCAAGCCTAATGATGTAGGTATGTAGGTTTCTTTCTCTAATAGAGGGTGTAAGATGGTGTGAGGAGCTATGGTGCTATTCAAAGGTGTTCATGTGAGCACTTTTTTTTAGTTGGATTCATACACAATTGAATGAAAAGGTGATGAAAATTAAGGTGTCTCAACCTTTACAAGTTCTTAGAATTATTTATTTATTATTTAGTTTTTAATAATTAATTAGAAATTATTGTACTTTATTATTATTTTAATTAGTCTCACATGAAAATGGGGCATGGAAATTTAAGGTGGCATTATTTTCCAAGTGTCAGTACCTTGTAAGGTGTTGTAAGAGGTATTTAATTTAGATTTATTTATGTTGCAAGAATGGAAAGAGGAATGAAAGTGTTGTCATTGATGTCAACCAGTCAGCTGGTAATCTACTAGTTGTTGTTGACTGTATAAGTTAAGGATATTGAGAAAATTATATTAAAAGAAGGTTACAAATATTTAGTTGTTGAGGATATTGGTCTGGTACTTGTGAGCTATGTTCTGGTTGAGGTTCAAGAGAATTTTTGGTCTAGATTTCTCTTTGTGGTTCTAGAATTGTGTTGCCCTAGTTCTATTGAAGATGGTTTTGGTAGTTGGAAGTATCGAGCTTAATTGATCTGTGTGTTTTACATTGGTTTGGCAGACTGTGTGTCAAACACTATCTTTGAAGTTGATGAAGCATGTTGGATATATTATGGGTTTTGATGAAGCATGTGTTTGGGTCACCCTCATTCTAATTCCACCCTAGGATGTTTGGCACCAACCTAATTTGAATTTGAAGTTGGATGGTCGACTTAGTATCTTTTCAAAGTTGGAGATAGTATAAATATAGAATGTGCTAGCAATGAAAATTGTACATAAGAAAATAAGGAAGATAAGTGAAAGAGTAGACATGACTTTGATGCTATTCTGAAAGTGTGTGAGTTATGTGTGTGGTTGATCAGTGTGAAGCTTAACGTTGAGTTTCCGGATGTAGTGAGTAGAAGGAAAACTCTATCATTCATTCAAGTTGATCAGTGATTGTGGTGGAATCCTTTGTTGCATTGGGATTGTTATCTCTCTGTAACAAGTCTTCTTTGTCTTCTTTGTATCTCTGTGGCAGTGAGCCATCCAGTTGTAGCCCTATGGATAGTGAGTCCTTATCTCAGGTAGTGAGCCTTATTCCAGGTAGTGATCCTTTTGTAATTGATTTTGATATTCTTTATAGTATGAGTTACTCCTCACCGTGGTTTTTCCCTCATTGGGTTTTCCACGTAAATCTAGTGTTATTGTGTTTGTGCATTGACATTTGATGGTTAATCACTTAATTAGTTTATGTGTTAGTTTTAGTAATTGAATTTAAGGTTATAATATATGACAACTAATTAACCCCCCTCTTAGTTTTCCTATCCAACAATTGGTATCAGAGCTTGGTTCCTTGGTGAAGAGATTAACTACTTGAGGAAGGTTCGAGATGGCTAGCAAAATGATCTATGATTATCTGAGGTTTGATGGAACTAATAATGGTATCTAGAAAGTATTGATGAAAGAATATCTGGAGTATTATGGATATGATGTAGAGAAAGCTTATAAGAAACCCTACACTCCTTATGCTAATGGTCGGAGTACACCTAAATAAATTAGAGCACATTAACCGAATAATAAGGCAAAGTTCATCTTGAAGAATAGTTTGGTACATTCCGAGTTGATTAAGGTTCAAAATTTGAAGATAGCTAAGGAAGTCTGGGATGCTTTAGAAAGAGCACACAATGGTGATGAGAGGGTAAAAGAGACAAAATTATAGAATTTGGAAACATAGTTTGATCTTATACATATGTCTGAAGATGAGAATGTTAAAGCCTATGTATAGAGATTAAATGAGGTAGTGGCTAGAATGAGATCTCTTGGCACTACTATAGATGAAACTAGAATTGTAAAGAAGATTCTCAAAACTCTTCTCGATGCTTATAGTGAAAAGGTGAGTTCTATTGAGAAGACCATAGATTATAAGACTTGTACTAAGGATCTGTTGCTAGGGTTTTTGACATCTTATAAGACAAGGAATTTGGATCTAAGAAATGGAGGTAAAATAGAGACTACTTTTAAAGCTACAAAAATAGAAGATCTAGATGAAGAAAACTTTGATGAAATCGAAGCTAACTTTGTAAGAAGACTAAGAAAAGGCTCCAGTAAGTATGAAGGTAAATTTCCCTTTAAGTGTTTCAGTTGTGGATAAATTGGTCACTATGCTGCAAAGTGTCTGGAAAGAGCTAGAAAGACTAAACAAAGATATGAGAAAGAAAAGAAAGGAAAGATTAACAGTTACTATGTTAATGAGAATGCTAGTATTTCAGATGAAGAATCAGAATATGAAGATCTATATGAAAATGAATGATTTTTCTTTGCAATTAAGGACGAACCTAATTCTTCTAATTCAAAAAGAAAGTCAAAGGAAAGTCCTCCGAAGAAGGACAAGGACAAGGACAAGGACAAAAATGAAGGTACAGTTATCTCTGGCCTACATGCTAAACAGGAAAATAATTTTTGGGTAGTTGATAGTGGTTGTTCACATCACATGACTAGTGACAAGAGTAAGTTTGTCAAACTTGAGAAATATGATGGAGGTCTGGTTATGTTTGGAGATGATATTGGGTCTAAAATCTATGGGATAGGTTCAATAAGTTTTGATGGCAAGCATCATACTGACGATGTTTACTATGATAAGGGTTTAAGGAATAATTTGTTGAGCGTTGATCAGATGTGCAGAAAAGGATATGATCTTGTGTTTAAGGATGATAAATGTGAGATCTAGAAAGGATCTGGAACATTGATTGCTAAAGGAAAGAAATCTAAAGGGAATACTTATCAACTTAAAGGTGTTGATGGATGATGTTTTATGACTCAGATAAGTGATAGTTGGTTATGGCACAAGAGAATGTGTCACATGAATTTTGATAGCTTGGCAAGGATTGGCTCTATTCAGGTTGTGAGAGATCTACCAAGAATTATAAAGCATGTAAATGCTATCTTCAGGAATTGCCAGTTCGGGAAGCAAACAAGAAATCATTACAGATCAAGAGAACAATCTACTACTAGATTACTGGATTTGGTTCATACAAATCTTTGTGGTCCCATGAGAGTGCAAATTCTACTTAGTGAAAGTTACTTTATGCTTTTAATTGATGATTATTCTAGATATACATGGGTTACATTTCTAAGAGAGAAATCAAATGCATTAGATATATTCAAGGCATTCAAGGCTATGGTTGAAAATGAAGTGAATTTGAAGATAAAATATTTGAGATCTAACAAAGGTGGATAATTCACCTCTGATGTAGAGCATGGTGGAGATAAACAATTCAATCCCAAAGAACCAAATTTGCAAGTTGGTAACCTCAACTTGATGGGTTTGTTCACAAATTCTTCAATTTCCCTTGTAGCACTCCAAATGGTGTTTTTTATGCATATATTTTAGAGAAGGCCTCTAACCCAAAAACCAAGTACCATTTCAGATACCCTTTATGCCCTTTAGAAACATATCAAAAAATTGGATTGGGTTTTTTTGAAACAACACCCTCAAATTAGGTCTGCTACGCAACAACTAGGTCCAATTAGGCCTCTTTTACAAAGCAACCTTATGATTATCAAACTCCAAACTTCCAAAATCCACTCCAAGGATTTCCTCACATCTCATGGGGTTTTAATATGCACATTTAATCAACTGGATTCATTCCCCAATCTCCTATCCATAATTCCCTACTTCTACCTATCCTTTTAAGCCTAATACATGCCAATATTAGGCTACTGCTTGATCAAACTCGACCCTAACTCCATTCCATGCTCTTGCTAACCCTACTAACATGGATAAAAACCTAACTACTACCATTCCACCAATTTTTAGACTTTCCCACTGGTGAATGGCCTCTAATTCATGATTTTTCACTCAAAACCCTCAAACCCTAGGTTTTCAGGTCGTTCTCAATAAAATTGCTCTAAATCCATTGAAATTTAATGAAAACCAATGAAATCAAAGACAAATCACAATAGAGTCATGATTTCATCAATTCCAATAACACTTATATCATGTTCATATTGTACGGAGCCATACTAAACAATGTAGCAGAAAAAACACAAAAAATAGAGCTTTTCCTTATTGTTTGATCTCCAAAATGTCTTTAGAACCTTGCCTCAAACCTTACAAGGAATATTTAAACATAACCAACCAAAAACCAACGGTTCACAACTACATTTCAAACATATGACCGTTCATCTTCCAAACACACCAAAAGTTGCAAAGTTGTTTATGCAACTTTTGCAACATTTACAAAATATGACATCTCCTAAAACTGACCCCATAAGACTCAAAAAAACACACATGGTCTAAATAGACCTTATTACAACCCAAATCATGACTCAACAACAAAACTTGACATTTGACCAATTTCTACAAAATGTGGACTAGGTGCCCCTGCACCATACACCTAGGGAGAATAGAATCTCAAGTTCCACCTGAGATCAGCTCTTGAACTATTGTACCATGCTTCTTAATGTCTTCCTCTATCATCCAGGTGGCATCCTCCATTGGAAGGCCTTTCCACTTCACTAGATACTAATTATACACCTTTTGTCTAATTCTTTTGGCTTCCTTTGTGTCCAAGATACATTCAAGCTTCAATGGTTCACTTGGTGGTAAATCCTTGAACCAATCTTCATCTAGATCCTCTGATGTACCTACACCTATACTTGCAATCACAAATCCTTTAAAATGATATAGGTCAGAAACATTGAAAATTGGAGAGATAGCAACTCCAGGAGGGAGTTCTATCTCACAAGCATTTTCCCCAAATTTGTGGACCACCCTACATGGCCCAATCTTCTTCATTTGTAACTTTTTGTACTTCCCTTTAGGTAGCCTTTCCTTCCTCGAGTGAGCTAAGACCAAGTCCCGCAATTTGAAATGAAGTTTTCTCCTCTTCAAATCTGCATGTTTCTTATATTTCTCCACACTCTTTTGAAGATTCTCCTTAACTTGCTCATGTATATCCCTCGTGGCACCTGCAAATTCCTCTCCTTTAGAACTCCTCTCCATGCCACTCAAATCTTTGAGTTCAAATATTCCCCTAGTATTCAATCCATAGACTATCTCAAATGGGATTTTTTCCAACACTTCTATTGATAGAGTCATTATATGCAAACTCAACTTGGGGAAGAACCAAGTCCCATTGTGTTGAGTGCTCTTTTTTCAAGCATCTGAGAAGGTTTCCAAGGCTCCTATTGACAACTTCAGTTTGCCCATCAGTTTGGGGATGATAGGTAGAGCTAAAGGTCAAATTTGTTCCCAACTTCTTCCAAAGGGTTCTCCAAAAGTGACCCACAAATTTACTATCCCTATCTGAGATAATTTTCAATGGTAAGCCATGAATCCTGACCGCCTCCTTGAAAAATAACGTTGTAATGTATGAGGCATCACTTGTGCATTTACATGGTATAAAATGGGCCATTTTACTAGACCAGTCAACAACAACAAATACACTATCAAATCCTCTCTGAGTTTTGGGTAAACCCAACACAAAATCCATGCTGATGGATTCCCATGGCCTATTTAGAATTGGAAAAGGCTGGTAAAGACCTACATTTGTACTTGAACCCTTGGATTTTTGACAAGCTACATTCTTTTCAACAAATTTTCTGATGTCACTTTGCATTTTGGGCCAATAGTAATAACTTCTTACCTGCTCCAAGATTTTTTCCACACCAAAATGACCCCCTAAACTACCACAATGCTTCTCTTTAATTAGATTAGTCCTCATAGAGTATTTTGGAATACATAATTGAGAACCCTTAAATAATAAGCCATCTTGTAACAAGAAATCATAATATTCTTCATGGAAAGTTCCATTAAACTGATTACAAATAGCATAAACATCCTTGAAATCATCATCTCCTTCATACATACCTTTCAAAGCATCAATACCTACACTTTGGAGTTGAATTTATTGAACCAACATTACCCTTCTACTCAAAGCATCTGCCACCTTGTTTGACTGCCCCTTTTTGTGTTTTATGGTAAAGGTGAAGCTTTGGAGGTACTCCACCCACTTCACATGTCTGTGGTTGAGTTTTTCTTGGCTATTTAAGAAACTCAAAGCATGATTGTCAGTAAAAAAAATAAACTCTTTAGGAAGGAGATAGTGTCTCCACTTCTTCAATGATTGTACCATGGCATACAATTCCAAGTCATAAGAAGAATACTTCTTCTTGGCCTCATTAAACTTTTCACTTAAAATTTCTATAGGTTTTTCCTCTTGACTCAATACTACTCCAATTGCATATCCACTTGCATCACATTCAATTGTGAACACCTTATTGAAATAAGGAAATGCTAAGATGGGTTGTTGTGCTATTCTTTGTTTTAGATATTGAAATCCCTTTTCTGCCTCATTAGACCATACAAACCTTTTCCTTTTATCCCCTTTGATTGTATCAATTATTGGAGAGCAAATATGATTGAAATTCTTCACAAATTTTCTGTAAAAGCTAGCTAGGTCATGGAAACTTCTTACCTCACTAACCAAAGTTGGAGTAGGCTAGTTCAAAATTGCTTCTACCTTGTTGGGGTCCATCTTCAAAGTGCCTTTTGAAATCACAAAACCAAGGTAGGTCAACTCCTCCTTCATGAATTCACACTTTTTCAAATTGATCATCATTTTTTCTTCATTCAGCCTCTTCAACACCATGTCCAAATGCTGCAAGTGTTCCTCTTTAGTCTTACTAAACACAAGAATATCATCCAAGTATACAACTACAAACTTACCTATGAAGGGTTTCAAAAATTCATTCATTAGTCTCATAAAAGTGCTTAGTGCATTTGAAATCCCAAATGGCATTACCATCCATTCATACAACCCCTCATTGGTTTTGAAGGCATTTTTCCACTCATCCCCTTCTCTTATCCTGATTTGGTGGTAGCCACTTTTAAGGTCAATCTTTGAAAAGTAACAAGCCCCTCCTAAATAGTCCATCAAATCCTCCATTCTTGGTATGGGAAACCTATACCTTATAGTTATCCTGTTAATTTCCCTTGAATCAGTGCACATTCTCCAATCTCCACCTTTTTTAGGTGTCAAAACAATGGGGACAAGACATGGACTTAAGCTTTCTCTTATGAGGCCTTAATTTGTTTCCTTATCTCTTCATTTTGCTGAGGAGTCATTTTTTATGCAGCTTTATCAGGTAGGTTTGCTCCTGGTATAAAGTCTATGCGGTGGCTCACATCCCTTATAGGTGGAAAAGAACTAGGGAGCTCATCTACAACAATGTCTTGGTACTTGTTCAACAAGGCTTTTACTTCCTTAGGAACATCATCTATCTTTGTTGTTGTCATAACAGATTTAGTTTTGATTATAATTGCATACCCTTCTCCACCTTCTTCTTTCATAGTTTTCAAGAATTCTTTTTCCCCAACTAACATGACACTTGACCCAACTTGTTTGTCTACCTTTTCATCAAGCAAAGGGGTGATGGTAAATGAAACTCCATCCTTTTCAATCACACATCCTTTTAAATCACATATGTATTTTTTTTTCCATCATGTTTTTCTTTTATGTCATACTACCAGGGTCTTCCTAACAGTAGATGAAAAACATCCATTGGGATGATGTCACACAATATCTTGTCTTTATACCCCCCAATATTGAATTCAACCCCCCATGTTTTCTCATTCACTAGGACTTGTTGACCCTTATTCAACCAAGAGACCTTGTAAGGTGTGGGGTGTGGGATTCTTTTCATCTTTAAATTTTCAACCATCTCTAAAGAAACCAAATTGTCTGTGGAACCTTACCTTGAGATTTGCAGGTGGTTCTAAACAATGATTTTCTTTGTGGAGGTTCTTTCACCACAAGGACCTTGAGAAATGTTCTTCTCATCATCAGGGATTCTCCAACCTCGGGAGCAACATGCTTAGAAGGAGAGTTGATACTCTCACAATCTTCCTCTTGCACCAATTGTGTTCTCCTTTCACCACCATGTGATGTAGAAGGTTGTTTCTCTAGGCATTTCCATGCTTGATGGAAAAATTGATTGCACTGATAGCATCTTCCAGAGAAGGTATTTGACCCTCTACCTTGTCCTCCAATTTTTCCTCTACTATTAGATATCCTACCTCTGAAACCACCTCTTGATTATGAGCCTTGCTCTTGATTACCACTTGTCTCACCTTGTTCTTTTTGTGATTGTCCTCTTCCTCCAAATTTTCCTCTGCCCCTAAAGTTCTTTCCCTGCCTCTACTTTGTTTTTCCTACCTTCTTTTTAGCTTCTCTTCTGCCCTAACAACCAATTGAAAGTACTCTTCCACCATTCTAGGGCTAGCAACACTCAATTCATCTTGGATATTGAACCTTAACCCATTTATATACCTTGCTATATTCTCAACTTCATCCTCAACATGACCTGCTCTAATGCTCAACTTATTAAACTCCTCTATGTAAGCCATGACATCCATCTCTTTTTGTTTGAGATTTTGAAGCTTTCTAAAGGTTTGAATTGCATAGTCACCGGGCAGAAATTGTCCCTTAAATTTAGACACCATCCTATCCCATGAATTTATTTTTTCTTTGTCCCTTAACTTTAGATACCATCCTATCCCATGAATTCCACCAAGTTAGGGCAGGGCCTTTCAACTTTGTTTTAGCAAATTTCACCTTTTGTTCATCTGCTACCTCCTTGTGTTCAAAATAATTGTCTAGTGCATCAACCCAATCTAACACCTCTTCACTATCCATCTTCCCACCATACATGGGAAATTCCATCTTCACTGTGGGAGTATCTCCCTTAATATCCTTCCACATCTTAACCATCCTCATCTCTTTAGGATCCAACTCTTGCTCATGGGATCCTCCTTGAGGGTTTTCATTCTCACCCTCTTCCTCTTCCTCTTCCTCTTCCTCTCGGCCACTCTCATCTGCAGTGGCCTTACCTCTTATTTGGTTTGTTTCAAGTGTTTCAAGTCTAGCTAAAAGAGCTTCCTGAGAATCCTTCATCAATCTTATTTCCCTAGCAATGACTGCACTTCCCTTTGGAGGCATCTTGTTCCCTTAAAATTGCAACTTTTCCTCAAATGACCAAAACCTATGATTTGATACCAATTTGATATAGAGCATGATGGAGATAAACAATTCAATCCCAAAGAACCAACTTTTCAAGTTGGTAACCTCAACTTGATGGGTTTGTTCATAGATTCTTCAATTTCCCTTGTAGCACTCCAAATGGTGATTTTTTTGTATATCTTTTAGAGAATGCCTTTAACCCAAAAACTCAATACCATTTTAGATACCCTTTATTCCCTTTAGAAACATATTAGAAACTTGGATAGGTTTTTTTTTAAAAAACACCCTCAAATTAGGTCTGCTACACAACAACTAGGTCCAATTAGGCCTCTTTTACAAAGAAACCTTGCGATTATCAAACTCCAAACTTCAAAAATCCACTCCAAGGATTTCCTAACATCTCATGGGGTTTGAATATTCACATTTTATCAACTGGAGTCATTCCCCAATCTCCTATCCACAATTCCCTACTTCTACCTATCCTGCTAAGCCTAATACATGCCAATATTAGGCTAGTGCTTGATCAAACTCGGCCCTAAATCCATTCCCTACTCCTAATAACCCTAATAACATGTAAAACAACCTAACTACTATCATTCCACCGATTTGTAGACTTTCCCACCTATGGAATGGCCTCTAATTCATGATTTTTCACTCAAAACCCTCAAACCCTAGGTTTTCATGCTGTTCTCAGTAAAATTGCTCTAAATCCCTTCAACCTTAATGAAAACAAATGAAATCAAAGGAAAATAATAGTAGACTCATTCCTTTGTCAATTCCAATAACACTTATATTATGTTCAGATTATACGGAGCCATACTAAACAATGTAGCAGCAAAAACACAAAAAATAACACATAAAACAGAGTTTTTCCTTATTGTTTGATCTCCAAAATGTCTTCAGAACCTTTCCTCAAACCTTAAAAGGCATATTTAAAAATAACCAACCAAAAACCAATGGTTCACAACTACATTTCAAACATATGACTGTTCATCTTCCAAACACACCAAAAGTTACAAAGTTGTTGATGCAACTTTTGTAACATTTACAAAATATGGCATCTCCTAAATCCAACCCCATAAGACTCAAAACAACACACATGGTCTAAATAGACCTTATTACAACCCAAAATCATGACTCAACAACAAAACTTGACATTTGACCCATTTCTACAAAATGTGGACTAGGTGCCCCTACACCAACCTCCTATGAGTTCAATATGTTTTGTGAAGTGCATGGTATAAAGAGACAACTATCTACTCTAAGAACCCCTCAGCAAAATGGAGTTGTTGAAAGGAAAAATAGAACAGTTCAAGAAGATGCTAAGTCAAAACAACACATATGGTCTAAATAGACCTTATTACAACCCCATAAGACTCAAAACAACACACATGGTCTAAATAGACCTTATTACAACCCAAAATCATGACTCAACAACAAAACTTGACATTTGACCCATTTCTACAAAATGTGGACTAGGTGACCCTACACCAACCTCCTATGAGTTCAATATTTTTTGTGAAGTGCATGGTATAAAGAGACAACTATCTACTCTAAGAACCCCTCAGCAAAATGGAGTTGTTGAAAGGAAAAATAGAACAATTCAAGAAGATGCTAAGTCAATGATCATTGAAGCTGAATTACCAGAAGTTTACTCGAAAGAAGCTATTCACATTGTTGTATATGTATTCAATCAAGTTCAAGAATGAGAAAATAGCACAAAGACTCCCTATGAGCTATGGCACAGAAGAATTCCTACAATTAAATATTTCAAGGTATTTAGAAGCAAATGCTATATCAGAAGAGATGAGGAAACTTTAGGTAAGTTTGATGCAAGAACTAATGAAGGAATATTTATTGGATACTCTACTAAAATAAAGGCATACAAATGTTTCAACGAAATATTGATGAAAATTGTAGAAAGCTCGAATGTGAAGGTTGATGAAAAAATGAAGAATTCTATTGACATCGATGGGTATGTGTCTAATGAACATGACTGTGCAAGAATAGAAGAAATTATGGAAGAACAAGATAAAGATGAGCAAGAAAACCAGAATGAACAGAATGAAAGTGATGAATATTCTATGATGATGTCCCCTAGGACACCGAAATATGTACAAAGGAATCATTTAGAAAGTCAGATTATTGGAGACAAGATAAAAGGTGTGCTAACTAGAACCAAAGTCTCTGCTGAAGTAAATTTTGTGTTTATTCTCTGAGATTGAACCGAAGTCAGTAAGTGAGGCATGTGAGGATGAACTTTGGAAGGAAGCAATGAAAGAACTTTTGTAGATTGAGAAGAATCAAACTTGGGAATTAGTCCCAAGACTAGCAGACAAAAATATCATTGGATCAAAATGGGTATTCAGAAACAAGATGAATGAGAATGGGGAAGTTGTCAGAAATAAAGTAAGGCTTGTGTGTAAAGGCTACTCACAAGTGGAAGGTATAGATTTTCAGGAGACTTTTTCCCTGATAGCAAGAATGGAAGCTATAAGGATGTTCTTGGCATTGGCTACTTATAAATATTTCAACGTCTATCATATATATGTCAAGTCAGGATTTTTGAATGGTGAACTAGAAGAAGAGGTCTACATGGAACAACCAGAAGGATTTCAGCTAACAGATCAATCGGGTATGGTGTGTAGATTGAAGAAAAATTTATATGGATTGAAGCAAGCTCCTAGAGCCTGGTATGCAAGGCTAGATAAGTATTTGAGTCAACAAGGATTTAACAAAGATACAACATACAATAATTTATATTTCAAGCCTGAAAATGACAAAATATTGATTATAGTTGTATATGTTGATGACATTATCTTTGGAGGAAACGAAAAGATGTGCAAGATGTTTGTGGAAGAGATGCAAAAATATTTTGAAATGTCTATGTTTGGCGAGATGAATTTCTTTCTTGGGCTACAGATTAATCAATCGAAGAAAGGAATTTTCATTTCACAATCTAAGTATGTGAAAGAGATGTTGAAAAGATTTGGGATGGATGGTTCCAAACTGGTAATTACTCCTATGGTGACTGGTTGCAAGTTGGGTAAAGATGATGATTCACCTAAGGCTAATCAGAGCAAGTATAGATATGTGATTGGTGGACTACTTTATTTGACGGCTACTAGACAATATATTATGCATGTGGTTTGTCTTATGGCTAGATTTCAAGAAGATCCAAAGGAAACACATGTTACTACAGTTAAAATAATATTTAGATATTTGAAAGGCACTCTAGATTATGGATTATGGTATCCTAAAGACACTGAATTTACAATTAGTTCTTATACAGATGTAGATTAGGTCAAATGTATAGATGAAAAAAAGAGTACTAGTGGTGGTGCATTCTTTCTTGGATGTAGATTAGTGGCATGGTTGAGTAAGAAGCAATATTTAGTCTCTTTGTCTATTGTTGAAGTTGAGTATATTACTGTTGCATCTTGTTGTACACAAGTTTTATGGATGAAACAGACATTGAAGGATATCACAATGTTGTATGATGATCCTATTTCTATCTTCTGTGATAATAGAAGTGCAATTAACATTTCAAATAATCCTGTAATGCACTTGAGAATAGATCATATATCTATCAGGTATCATTTCTTGAGAGAGAAGGTCATGGAGAATGAATTCAAGCTTGAGTATGTTTCGACAAAGGATCAAATTATGGATATATTTACAAAGGCTCTTCCTAAAGATACTTTTGAGTATCTCTAAGATAAGTTAGGGGTTATCGCCCCTCCTTTTACAAACTAAGATGCATTTGGAGATGCATCAGTTTGATGGATTCATGGTTCTATCTTTTTGGACTGATATTTTTGGTGGCTACCTCTCAAGGGGAACAAGCAGTTTTAAGTGTTGTCATTATGAGTATTTTGTTTTCATGTCTAAGGAACTTTCAATGAACATGTCTTTTTCCTTTTCCATTGATTTCAAAGGGGGAGAGAGAGAGCCTATGAAAGAGAGAGAGAATGTGAAAAGGAAAGAAAGCTAATAAGATAAATTAGGTAATGAGGAAGATGATCTTCTAAGGGGGAGAAGCAAAAGAAAAAATCTTGAGAAGTATTTTCAGAACTGGTGTGTTTATTTGATGGTTTTTCACATCATGTGTTGCCATTAATGACAAAGGGGGAGATTGTTGCAAGAATGGAAAGAGGAATTAAAGTGTTGTCATTGATGTCAAGTGGTCAGCTAGTTATCTACTAGTTGTTGTTGATTGTATGTGCTGAGGATATTGAGAAAATTGTACTAAAAGAAGGTTACAGGTATTCAACTGTTGAGGATGTTGGTCTGGTACTTGTGAGCTATGTTTTGGCTAAGGTCCGAGAGAATTGTTGTTGGTTTGGATTTATCTTTGTGGTTCTAGAATTGTGTTGCCCTAGTTCTATTGAAGATGGTTTCGACAATTGGAAGTATCGAGCTTAATTGATCTATGTGTTTTACACTAGTTTGGTCGACTATGTGTCACACTATCTTCAAAGTTGATGAAGTGTGTTGGATCTATTATGGGTCTCAATGAAGTGTGTGTTTGGGTCACCCTCATTCTAATTCCTGTTGTGCCCCTTTTGCACACACGCCCCGTTCGGAACGGGGACCCTTTTTTTCCCCTTCAATAAAGGTGGCACGTTTCCCAATGTTATATTTTCAAAAATCTTGCCTTGACCGGAAACTTTGCATCAAAAGTTTTTTTTACATCTTCTGAAATTTTCGGGTTTCCTTGTCCGGATTTCCGTTTTCGGGTTTCCTTGTTCGGATTTCCCCTTTCGGGTTTCCTTCGTCGGGTTTCCTTTCAGGTTTCACTGTTCTTCACGGCGTCCAGGCAACGTCTTCCCAAGATCGGCTTTCCGGACATCCAATTCCGGACGTCCCACCACCTTTCTTTTTTCGGAGTTCACCAACCCACTTGCAATCGTACGAAGCATTTATTGTTGTACTAATGGCGTTTTCTGCTATAAAAGCATTTTTTTCGGCTGTCATTATCAAATTTTTGACTAACAGAAACGTATTCCAGAGCTCCTAGCGATTTAGCTTCCTTTCTGACGTTTTTCAAGTTATTTTTTCTGACGACGTCCACACATCCGACTAGCCTGTTCTTCGAGTTTTTGAGGTAGGTTTTTCGTCCCGCGCCCTAAGTTCTTTTCGCATTTTTTTGAGATTTTGTTAAGGATAAATAAAAAACAAAGTCTGAACCTAGTAGATATCCTCACTGCGCACAAAACCCATCTCTTTGAAATCAAAAATCCGCTTTCTATCGACCTCCGGATTGATCCGGAACTTTTCTGTGTTGCGGCCGTTCTTCGGAACGGCGTCGGCATCTTCCGGGCCCGGGTCTTCCCGCGGCCACCCTTTCTTCTCCTACTAAATTTCCTTCTCCGGAATTCCTTTGTTGGGATTCCTCGTCCAGATTTCCTGCTTCGGAACTCCGTTTCCTTTTCGCCATTTTTAACGGCCCCGACCGAGCGGCTTTCCGGATGCCTTTCCCCGGAACCTTTTATCAAAATTTCATAACTTCGCTCGCAAATTCCATCTTTTCCTTCGGAATTCTCTTTTCGGGATTCCTTTTCCAAGATCCCGTTTCTGGGAATCCGTTTCCTCTTTGCCGTTTTAATGGCCTCCATCACCCGGCATTCTGAACGATGTTTCCCCGTGGCCTTCTTCCCCTGTCGGAGTTCCTTTCTCGGATTTCTGTCTCCGGAATTTCGTCGTCTTGCCGCCGTTCTTCACGGCATCGCCCGAACGTCTTCCCGACCTTCGGATCCCGGAACCAATGTTCCCGTCTGTCGTTTGACCCCATCCTCGTCCGGATTTCCTTCTTCGGGATCCCGTTCTCGGAATTCCCCTTTCGGACTTCTCTTTTCGAGAATCCGTCTGTTTTCTGCCTTTTGCATGGTATCTAGCTGGCGGCTTCCCGGATCCCGTTTCCCGGCCGTGGAATTTTCTTCAAAACTCAAACTTCCATTTTCTTCCACATTTCTTCCAGATTCCGTTTCGGATTTCCTTCTCCGGAAATCCGCCTCCAGATTTCCCTTCTCGGATTTCCTCCTGCGTCCCGCCGTTCCTCACGGCCGAATGATGACCGCTTCCCGATAACAGAATTCCGAGACCCGGATTCCGTTTCCTGGATTTCCGTTTCTTTTGCGCCGTTTTCAGACGGCCTGTCTGCCACTGATACCCGAACCTTCAAATGGGGGGTCAAATGACCTCCAAATTCGAAATGGACTTCGACCCACTTGCTAAAATTCTGTTGTCTTCTATTTCCAATCTTCAAACTTGAAATCCAACCCCGGGAAGTGCATATGGGAATTCCATTCTCGTTTTACCTCTCCAAACGACATTCTGCCAGGGTATTTCCGGCCTGAGAACCCCGGATTGATTGTACAAACTTCTAGGGTTATAAAGTATCTAACTTCAAGTGCTTATTAAATATCTAATATGATTGTAGGACTAATCTTGATGTGCAGGGATTCATCAATAGTTCTTATGACAGGTTCTTCACTATTGACTCTTGCCCTTTGTGCAGAATTCATGGAATCTAGCCCAGAAACTTCCAGTGCTGCCAGGAAAGGAAAAGGAACCGCAAAGCCACTAAGGGGAAAAGAAGATTGGGATCTAATGAAGTACAAATTCCAGGGAGTCCCCATCCAATCCCGGATTACCTCCCTTTGGAGGGATGTTTC
The DNA here is from genome assembly GCA_007115665.2 of Sequoiadendron giganteum. Taxonomy (NCBI): domain Eukaryota; kingdom Viridiplantae; phylum Streptophyta; class Pinopsida; order Cupressales; family Cupressaceae; genus Sequoiadendron; species Sequoiadendron giganteum. The sequence continues at coordinate 131,618,524 of CM021100.1, forward strand.
AGATACCAACATCGGACAAGTCGATGTTGATGAGTTCATTCAGAGGGTTAGGATGAACCCCAAAACAGCAAATGCAAGAGCTATTAAAAGCAGTGGACTCGCCAAGGCAGCAGGTTTCCCACCAGCCTTAGTGGCCCCAGAGCTGGTAATGGTGTGTGTCGAGGCGTATCAGCCCGACACTAGAACTATCGTGGACCACGAAGGAAATCTCCTCGCAGATATGTCTTCATCAGGCATTACCAAGACCTTCCACATTCCCACCTTCGAGAGCATGGAGGTCCCTACCAAGGAAGGCTGTATCAGTATATGGGAACATGACCCGTTGGACTACAAAAGACTCATTAATCAGTGTTGGCTAAAGGATAAACGGGGCAGTGCCGAGAAAATTCCCCATGAGCTTTTCCATAGTGATTTCCATGAGGACTACCATGATTTGGTGACTCTGCTTAGTAGAGTCATGGGCCTGCCTGGTGCAATTTTCTTCCAGGAATGGATGTTCTACTTCATAGAACAGATTCTCCGAGGGAAAGGAACCGTCTTCTACTGGGGAGAGATAATCAGCGACTGCTTCTATGAGCAATTCACCATAGTAAAGATGACTAATCAATTCTTCATGACGTCTTACTTGGTGTACTCTCTTGCCAATCAGGGGCACTACCAGGGATTGACACAGATGCCCAGTGATCCATCAGGGCCGGAGCTAAATCCCTATGACAGGTACCCCCAGCTGCAATTCAAGAACTTCAAAACCAGCTACTGCAGGGTGAATGATGCATTCATTGCCCACATAATCAGGTCGATAGGCGGGGATTTCCATAGGAGGATGTCCCACAGTGCTAGAGCCCTCCTTAGGCAATATGCCTTCTAGTACATCCAGTTCCCCAGATTCACCTACATCCGTGCAGAGGGCTTTTCGGATAAGCCAAATAAGTTGCCTCGGTATCCAAATGATCGAATTATCCTCTTGGAGCTGACTCGGCAACTACGACCCATCCATAGCCTCTTAGGCGAGAAACATCTGGCAGGCCCTGTCTATCCAATGAATCTGGGTCAGGGAATGTATAAGGTTCATACCTCCCAGTGTGCAGGATACTCCGAAAAGGAGTTGGCCGAGTACAACTTCGAGCAATACACAGCAAGGTCACGGATGGATCCTTATGGCCATGTCCGCAAGGCGTTGGGACGCGGGTATGCCCACCTCCACAACATCGAGGACTTCTGGGCTAATTGCAAGGACGATCTTGAAGTACGGATGCGTTATTATATGCGTATGACCGTAGTCCATGTGCGAAGGGTAAACTTATGCCCGGTTCGTAATCAGGTAGAGGAGGATGAGGAGACAATTCTAGACCCGATCTACGATACAGTGTCCAACCTGCCCCTGCCTACAATCAACTGGGATACCCCAAAACTCAGTGATGTCAGTGTACTCACTAGGTTCATCGAGGCCAAGACAAGAGGATGGATAAACAGTAAGGTTTCCCAACTAAAACAACAAGGGGTCGCACTAACATACACCGACCTTGCCAGTGAACACGTTAGTGAACCAAGCGGTTCCGAAGGTGGAGAAGCCACTGCTGCAGCTGGGGAGACATCGCAAGCCCCACCCTCTACAAAGTCCAAGAAAAGGAAGGACGTTGGCCGACAACTCCCAAAGCCAAAGACTTATGTCCGCCAGTCATCTGAGTTGGAACCTTCGAAGAAGAAAAGGAAAACAGCAGGAGGCATGGCGATGGTTATGATGTCCAAGGATTCACCCCTTGGGATTGCCAGCAAAAGATCCCTCTCATTTGGATCTCCACATATCGTCATCACACCCGCCACTCCACTTACCTCGATTCCGACTTCAGCATCCTCCCCACCTGTGGTGGATATCTTTGTTCACCTCCGTCCTACTTCTCAAGGGATGCAGGTTATTCATATAGACTCACCATCTGTTGCCACCTCACCCTTGACCTCTCCTTCCATGTCTCCTTCCTTTCCTTCCGTTCCCACTGCCACAATGCCAACCTCAAGCCTTCCAAAGTCCTTGGCAAAATACATGCAGAATGTTCCATCAGAGCTTTCAGGGATGCTAGCCAATCCAATGGTCCAGGCTGCAATAGCTCAAGCTATGACCTCCACCCCAGTAGCATCCCCCTCAACCGAGTCACCAAGAATGAAAGCAACGATGCAAATATCGGACGAGCGGGAACGACAACAGCTAGAAGCTGCAAAGGCGCCAGAGCCCGCAGAGTTTCAGGGTCCTAAGAATCCCCCATTTGAGCGTCAGTAGTTTGACACGGTAGCTTATGAGGCTTCAAGCGGTGACAGTGAGGACAGCAGAGACCGTAATGCTGAGCTAATCCGGGAATCAAATGATCCCGGGCTCAATGAAGAATGGGGACGGCAGCTCAAAGAAATCGAGGACAAGGAAGCCGAGGATCGGCTCGCACAGGAGGAGGAGACTGTTGCTACAGAGGCAAAAAGAGATAGATCTCTAGCTGAGGAATGTGGCCAAACTCCAGAGCATGATAAAGAAACCCTCTTCCCCGAGGACAAACAAATAGAAAGTCCAGAGAAATATCAGAATATCTCAAGCGAGGAAGAGGATGCAAGAAAGGAGGATTCTCCAAAAGAACAGTCACACGCCAAGTCCCCAGCTAAACATGAGACGTCCAAGCAGGTTCTCACTGAAGAGAAGGAAGATATAGAAACCAGTAAAAGGGCCATCATCATCCGAACTATTGGGTTAGAAAAGGAGGACAGTGGAATGGTAGATGAGGGATCAGGAAAGGACTCCCAAACGCCCGATTGGCTGCAAAGACAACTAAAGCCAAAGACTCCCACTTCAAAGGATCCCAAGGCGAGGCTGGAAGCCATCATGGCCAGGGTGCATATCAGCACCCGAAAGGAGAAGAAGCCAAAAGTCATGTCAAAGATAACTATGGATGCCTCAGGATCAAGAGCAGTACAGTTAGCAACGCCGGTGGTTGGGGAACAAGGCACAACCTACAACGTCTCCACCATTGATTTGGGAGTGGCCACGAGGGATCAAAAGGTCGAGCACCTCCAAGAGTCGGTCGCCACGGTCGTACACCTCATCCGGCAAGACAAAAGCTCAAAAGATGAGTTAAAAGAGCAGGTTGCAGATCTAACAGCTTACATCTAGCAGTGGTCGTCTCCGGATGAGCAACCTACAACCTCGTCAGCCCCAGCTCAGTTGCTTTCCCATGAACAAATTAAGAAACTTGAAAGGAGACGAAACCTGGATAAAACCACAGAAAACTAGTTCCGTCAAGTTCTGGATATAGGGAACACATGTATCAACATAGTTGTTTGATCAGCAAATCGGTTTCTAGAAGTCCAAAAAACTCTTGAGGACACAAGAAAAATTTGTGAAAAGTTCCCGAGGAAGTACGACGTAGCCTACCCGAAAATTGAGGCTATCCTCGCATTGCCAAGAGATGTATGGGAGAGGGATCTCGCCCTCAAGGATGACGACCACTGGCTGGTGGATACCTGGAAGAGGGACTACAACCATAGAAAAAGGAGGCTGGAGTAGGTCTTGGAGCGAATTGCTCCAGATATTGAATGGGCGAGGGAATCCAGGGAGGAGTGCACCCAATACCTTAAATTGATGACAGGGTATGAGGTTCCTGCCGCCGGGATCAATCCTGAGAACCTCAAACCCCACTTTTTGAAGACCATGGAGGATGGGATGTCTACTGAGGTCACCACTGAATTCATGAGTTTTGCTGCTCGAGCATTCGCACAATCAGAGGTCTGCAAGGAAAATAGCACCAAATATGAAGCAGACTGGGAGAAGCTCAACAACAACTCTCAAGAATGGAGTTATCAGATCTTAAAGTCTGATATCATGGAGGTAGAAAAGCTCCAAACCTTGATCCTGAGCTTCATGGAGTATGTAGCACTAAGGAAGCAGGAAGGAAATCCGGTCATCGAAGAACAGTACCTTAAAGAGTAGCTACAGCCAAGAGTAAACAGCTGAAAAATAAATCTGCTACAATGTTGTCACTAGATGACGAGATTGGGAAGAGACAAAATGAGCTCTTAATTGTAATATTTGGGGGGTAGGTGAGACCCTGATGTAAGATGAATCTTGGCCACATAATAGAATCAAATCTTGGCCATACATTTTGTTATTTGAATCTATAAATAGAGCTCTCCTCCTCTCATTTTAGAGAGTTGAGTTGTTGTAAAGACTTGCTGTAGAAATTATAAATAGCAAATACAGTCAATTTTGGTGTATTTTCTGAGTTTCTCAATAAGTTTCATGATTCTTCTCCCTTTTAGTTACAGATTGTTTTAAGTTACTCTACTGTTCTAGCATCTTTGCTTTGAGTTAGATAGATTTGATATGATATTTCTGATCTTGGAAATAATTGTTGTGTGTATGCTTTCTTTGTCCATACTTTTGGTCATCTGCTGAGGGTAGATGACCGTGTAAAGTTAGTCTGGACTCCTATTCCATTTCTGCTCATTGAATTTCATCTTCATCCATGCTTCCATAGTGAATGAACAATGAATATTTGCAGTCCCTAGAAGATAGCACAAATTTCATGATATTGTGAGAATTCTAGTTAAGTGAAATCTCGTTTAAGGAAACTGTCCACGGCAAGAATCTCCATGATCACTGTTCATCGTTAGTTGCAGGTTTAGGAAACATCTTTCTTCTTCGCCCCTTTCCCCTTTTTCCTTTTTTTTTAGAAACTGTTCATATCAAGGTTCGTTGTGCATTGTAAAAGCCAAACTAGACGAAATACTAGAGTCCAAGACTGCTGCTTGAACCTGCAGCAAAGCATGTAATTCCAGATCTATAGGACTCTGTTGGTTGACGCAATTTCCCTACAGCTTTAATCCGTAGGTGCACCTTGTGATTCCACCAAATCACATAAACAACTCAAATATTCCAAGCACTGTCAAGACCTGACATCCGAAAGACCTTGGGATAGTGTTCTGCAATTTGATTGTGGAAGATTTTCTTTCAAGAGAGGTAACGCACCTGTGCATTTCCTGTGTTGTAAAGTGCATAAAAAACACCATCAACAGAACTGGCGCTAGAGGAAGGGCAGCTTCTGGATCATAAAGCTGGATCGAATTGAGTCGTTCTCCCCCGAAAGGTTCCATCGGGTATTGAGATCTACACCACAGAAGGGAGAATTGCAGGAATTACAGCCCCCCATCCAAGCTAAGAGAGCTAAATGAAGGGGACCATTCGTTACCAATTCCAGGGAGCAGCTCATCATCCCTTCATCCCTGCCCCCTTCATCTTCACTCATAGATCCACCTTCCGCTCGTACCGCCACCAAGATTTTCAAAGCTGCCAATTCACCCCAACTAAACGCATCCCCCATCCTAGTCGCTGCCTCACCAGCTGTTGTTGTTCTTGTTCAAATACGGAATAACCTGGCACGACCGCCTCCACCACCTCTTCCAATGGCATGGCTGGGCAATAACCCGTCTCCCCTTGCGTTCAACCTCTATCATGATATGCCCAAAAATCTTGAGAATTTCTGCACAAAGTTCAACTCCCGAGATCCGCAGAGGACAACAGAGGAGCATATCAGGATCTTTGAAATTGCGTTAAAAACTATGCAGATCATGTACGAGGATGTGGCTTGCAGGCTCTTCCCTTATTCCTTAGGGGAAGAGGCCTTTTATTGGTATGTCAACTTACCAGCCAGAACTATCACCACGTGGGATCTCTTGAAGAGTGCGTTCCTACAGAAGTTTAAGACCTCGATCAGCCCGGCAGATTCATACCGGCATTTCATGGCGGTTCAAAGGGAAATCAATGAACCAATCAGCACCTTCAACGATCGCTTCCACAGAGCGTACACTCGGCTACAAGCACCATACGTCTTCAATGATGCCGCTGTCCTACCAGTCTACTATGCTGCGTTGGACAACCTTACTTCGGCGTTGGTAAAAAGGATGAGGCTGCCACCCACTAGATTGGTGGATGCGTATTCTGAGGCCATTATTGCCAGTACGGATCTGAGGCAAAATATATCTAGTCCGTTACCATCCCTTGGGAAAATCGCGCACCCGGCACAGATTCAGGGACTAACGCAAGCATTGCAGCATCAAACGCCTCTGCTGAATCCAGTTCCACAGTTGCCTATGGTTCTGCATCCTGGGCAGCCAATGAATCAGGCGTACCCGATGCCTCAGTACCTATCACCCTATCAGCAACCGTTACACCCGCAGGCACCCTAGGTACCCTCGTACCTTCAAGCAGCAGAGTGCCCTCCCGCTCATCAGAATCAACCAGCCGCACAGCCGGTATTCCTTTAAAATAGCGCACCACAACCAAGTAGTTCCGAAAGGGACAAGATTGATGAGCTCACCGAGATGGTCAAGAAAATGTCAACCGAGATGACGTATCTCAGGAATCAGAACAATCAACTGCAGACATCACAGAAAAACATCCAGGCTAGCTTTAATAGGGAAAATTGTGATCATCGGGACAATCGGGATGCGGGCATATCGTCAGGACAGCATTACGATAGGAATCAGAACCCAGGTCAAAGCTTCGACAGGAGGCCCTTCCAAAGGCAGAACAGTACGTGGAATACACGCCCCAATAACGGCGGTGTTCCTACCCCTCTTTATCAGCCAAATAATAGTAACGACAACCCTGCGAATGGGGTTTACTTGGCAGAAGCTGCCCTATCCGGTTGGTGTCACATACACAAGACCAGCCGTCATTCCGAGTTGGATTGTCCAGAGTTTCAAACGGCAGCCGAAATTTTCCAAGTGGAAGTTCAGAATGCGGTCGATAATTCGGGATGCCGAGACATCGTTCCATCCGACCCATACGACGCTTCGGTGCTGGTATTAAATCAGGCCCCTTTCCCAAAGGCCGAATGCAACGCTCCTGAACTGAAAAACATCTCCCCACGAGAGGTAAGTTCCGAAAGTCCTTTGGCTCAGCTTTTCAATTCAGTAGATAATGGTCCCGAGGATGACGAAAGGGAAGAACGGGAGGACGAGGTCCAAATGTTTCACCAACGGACTGCTCCTTATAACCTTCGGAATAGGCAAGCAGGAGGCCATGCTGGAGGACCTTTCACAACCTCCACACTGCCAAATAATTTCAGTACCCCTCCTGATCCGAGTGCGAGCAATAACCCGGGTTTCCCGCTTACATCCACGCGATACCTCAACAGAAATAAACATCAAGGCGCCAGCCAAAGTCAAGCCCCTAACCCCTCCCAGAACGTTTCTAATGACCAAGAGATTGACCGGATGGGGGATTATATTGTTGAGGAATTTAAAAGGGTAAAGTTAAGCGTGTCTACTTTCGAACTCCTAAAGGTGTCTGCAGTCAGGAGTGCCTTCTTTCGAATTATAAATGGGACCCCGTCACAATGGAAAACCCCAGAAGAAGTCCCGGCAAAGAAGGTTTCTTTTGGTGATCAGGTGAATGAGCCGGTTATCAGGCAGATTTTCGGCAGCAAGACAGACCCGCTACCAGCTCAGCAGGCGGACAAGCAGCCCGAAAGGGCAACTACCCCGGCGACAACCCAAAACAGATGCAGTGAGAGGGAAAGGGCCCAGGTCGCTCAAGTGGATGTTTCAGGAGGATTGTTCCAAGGAAAACTTGAGACCCCTCCCTTCCTAACCACCATACGTATGTTCGAAAAAAACCTTCACAATTGCTTGCTGGACTCCGGAGCTTCAGCCAACGTCATGCCTCTGTCTGTATGCAAGGCGCTGGGAGTAACACCTACCCCTTCACATCACAAAGTAATGCAGCTCGATAAAACCGAAATCAGCATAGTTGGGGAGATCAACAGGATCCAAATGCAACTTGCTGCTGATCCCAAGATCCAACAAACTATTGACATACAGGTAGCTGACATCCCGGATACCTACGGTATAATTTTGGGTAGGGATTTCATGAGGGCACTAAATGGGTACGCTGCCACAGATTACTCACATATGGCTCCCATGGAAAGGAATGCCTAATTAGATCCGGATTGACAGGGAACCCCGAATGAAATTTATGATCATTGAATATAACAACACCAATGAGGTGTTATATGTGGAAACCAGTCTTGGAAACTATTCCTCGGTAGCATACCTGAATGAGCAGGAAGATTGTGAGGGCGAATCAACGAGCGAGGTCCTACTCGTACTATGTAGCCCTCTCGCTAATTTGGAAAACACTCTTCCACGCACTGAAAGGCTCATAGAGTCCGATGACGAAGAGCTGGGAGATGGTAGCGGTCAAGGCCTGCTCGATGGTTTCCAGGATTTTATGGCCAAGTGCATACGTGACCAGCTCAACCTTGGAAATCAGATGAACCTTCAAGAGCTCCTGCTCCCCAATTGGTGCCGGGTACACAATGCCGCTCATTCAGAATTTGACTACTGCTTATGTCAAGAAGCAATTAAACATGCACAGAAACAGGCCATCCCTCTACACGGCGCAAGATTCGTGCCTGACGGATGGGCAGGGTCCGCCTCTATAGTTCCCAAAGCGGTCACTCAAATGCTACCCCCACCAAATGCCAAGGCAGTTCCCGTTACCCCCGCATCCGAGAATTCTCTCGAGTTCTGGACACTGCGCTTTGACGGTTCTAAATCCAAGCACGGAGCTGGGGCGGGTTTCGAACTGATCAGCCCGAGAGGTAAGTCTTATTTTTCCGTGCATAGACTACAATTTTATTGTACCAACAACGTGGTGGAATATGAGGCCTTGGTCTTGGGCCTCTTGCTGGCATTAAGAAAGAATGTAAAGATGCTTCAAATATACGGGGATTCCGAGTTTGTCATAAAACAAGTCAGGAAGCTATATTTCTGTTATGACCGAAGACTCACTAACTACCGGCACCACGTATGGGACCTGCTAGAAGGGTTGGACGCTTTCAACATCCAGTTGATCTTGCGCGCTCAGAACTTTACTGCCAATGCTTTGGCACAAGCAGCAGGTACGCTACAGCCTTTGTCCCTATCCGGCCTCAAGCGATTCATGGTAGAACTCACTTCTATCCCATCAGTGCCGGACAATGTAGCCAATTTTTAGGTATTTACTGATGATAAACATATCCTGGATTTTATCACCAGTTCAGATGTGTTTGCTGCCCAAATAATCGACGAAGTTGAACCTCAAGAGGCGGACTTAGATAAAGAGGGAATCATTAACCTGAAGACCAACACCATCCCTAGAGGCATGGTGGAACTGGAGTGAATCTTTGACCTAGATCAGATCAAGGAACAGGATCAACGGGCCCAAAAGGATACCATCAACGGTCAGTGTGACACTTACAACCTAGGAACAACTGGCGAGGCTAAGAGCGTGTTCATAGGAAAAGTATGTGGTCCCGAAGAAAGACGGGGGATCATTGAGGCATTACAGAAGTACCACGATGTCATAGCCTGGAGCTATGATGACCTCAAAACCTATGACACGTCGATCATTACACACACCATCCCTCTCAGATCCGATACGAAGCCGTTCCGCCAGCGGCAACGACCTGTCAACGCTTTGTTAGAACCAATCATTCATAAAAAAGTACAGAAGTTGCTATCGGCCAGGATCATCTTTCCGGTCAGACACTCTACCTGGGTGGCAAATTTGGTCCCTGTCAGAAAGAAAAATGGAGAAATCAGGCTATGTGTGGACTTCCGCAACCTTAATCGGGCGTCTGAAAAAGACAACTACCCTGTTCCTTCTTTGGACGAGGTACTACAAATAGTAAGTGGATCTCAGATGATGTCTTTCCTAGATGGATATTCAGGGTACAATCAAGTCATGGTGCAGTACGAAGATCGACACAAGATGGCGTTTACCACCAAATGGGGAACATTTGCATATAGAAGGATGCCTTTCGGGCTCATCAACACCGATGCCACCTTTCAGCGCGCAATGGACATTGCATTCAAGGATCTCATTGGCAAGTGCATCATCATCTACATGGATGACCTAACGGTGTTTTCAAAATAACAGAGCAATCATGTCGCCAACTTATGCAAGGTCTTTGAGAGGTGTCGTGCATTTGGGGTATCCCTTAACCCGAGGAAGTGTATCTTTGGAGTCACAGAAGGGAAACTCCTCGGGCATGTGCTCTCTGATCAGGGAATTTCTATTGATCCCGAGCGTATTTAATCAATTATGAAAATTCAGCTGCCAGGCAGCAAGAAAGAGTTGAAGTCTTTCTTCGGGAAGATCAACTTTGTTCGCAAGTTCATCACGGATTTTGCAGAGATAGTCAAACCACTCAACGCCATGCTCAAAAAGGATGCCAAGGTCGAGTGGACCCCCGAAGCAAAGCAAGCCTTCAGGGAAATCAAGAAGGCCATTGCTGACGCCCTGGTACTGGTTAGCCCGAACTACCTTAAGCCCTTTTATATTTACTCCTTCGCTTCAGATCACTCCTGTGCTAGCATCCTGACCCAAAAGGATAGTGAGGGAAGTGAGCATCCAATCGCCTTCATGAGTACCCCCTTGAAGGATGTTGAACTACACTATCATAATGTTGAAAAACAGGCCTACGCCCTTGTTAAAGGAGTGAAAAAATTCCGGCACTATATCTTGCGTAATAAAATCTTTGCCATAGTTCCTGACCCCGCTGTAAAAACACTACTTATGCAGAATGAGTTGGGCGAACGCAGAGCAAAATGGATCGCAGTCCTACAAGAATACGACATGGAAATTTAGCCAATGAAGCTAGTAAGAGGACAGGCACTCACCCGAACGATGGCTGAGGTAGTTATGGATGCTGTACCTGAGCTCACCGTGCAACAATATCATTTAGAGGACGTCTCCCCAGGGGAATGGTATGATCACATAGTGTACTACCTGCTGAACCACAGATGTCCACCCCATTTGCAGGGAGTCCAGAGACGAGCTCTGAGATTGAAAAGCAGCAACTATATGCTACAGGGCTCTATTTTATACAAGAAAAATTATGAAGGTATCTACCTGCGATGCCTAGGAAAGGAGGAAGTTGATCGCATCCTTAGGGAGTTCCATGACAAATTCGGAACTGGCCATGGCTCAGGCCTATCGACTGCACATCAAGTACTAAGGGCTGGGTACTACTGGCCCACCGTCTTCAAGGATGCTCACGGTCATGTCCGTGCCTGCCACGTATGCGAAACTGTTGCGGCTAGAGAAAGGAATGTTGTTGCCCCGTTACAACCTGTTCTGGAGGTAAGGCCTTTCACGCAATGGGGTCTCAATTTCATTGGTCCGGTAAGCCCTCCATCATGTGCGGGACACAGGTACATTCTAACCACTTCCGATTATTGTACTAGATGGACAGAAGCAATAACATGCAGGCAGTGTATAACTGAAGTCGTAATTAATTTTTTAGAAAGTATTATTTAAATCTTTTTGGTTGTCCGTATGCCCTAGTATGTGATAACGGCCCTGCCTTCGCCTCCCTCAAATTTACAAGTTGGGCCTTCGATTATGGTGTCGCCCTTAAATTCTCGTCCAACTATTACCCTCAAGGAAATGTCCTTGCTGAGTCCACCAATAAAAACTTGATTATGGTAATTAAAAAACTGCTAGATAGGAATCCCAAGGATTGGCATACCCAACTTCATTTTGCCTTACGGGCAAATCGTACCAGCCACAAGGCCGCTTTGGGGGATTCCCCATACCATCTAGTTTATGGCTTGGAGCCCGTCTTTCCCATACATTTAGAAATCCCAACCCTCCAGTTCATCAATGAATTTTATGAGGGAGGGGACCGCAGAGAGGCTCGCCTCGCCGAGCTGTTACACCTTGAAGAAGTACGAGACCGTGCAATAGAAAATTTCGCCAAACATCAGGGCGTAGTTAAAAGATGGTTCGATCATCGAGCCAAAGTTAAGGCCTTCCGCATCTCTGATCTAGTCCTCTACTGGGACAAGGCCCATGAGAAGAAAGGGGAACACAATAAATTCGACAAGCTTTGGCTCGGCCCCTTTCAAATTGTTGAGATCCTTGGGGATTATGCTTTCCGCCTAAAGACCCTTACTGGTGAAGACGTCCCGCTCCCCATCAATGGGCAGCACCTCAAGCACTACTTCCAGACCTGAGCTCTCGCGAGCTACCAATGCGGGCACTTTGTACATAGGTTAAGTAGTTTCCCTGCTTTATCTTTTGGTTTGGCTTGCCTTTCTGCCTCGTTGTCATGTTTTTGTGGGATGTCTCCCCTATTTTGTCATGGTGGCTGTGCTGGATCCAGTAAATGGTTACCACACTGCCCGCTTCCATGTTGTTCTTTGGATAAGCCATCATTCCCTACTTCTACTCTCTGACAGCTCCTGGGTACCGGTTTTCAACTTTCGAACTTTGTGCTGACCTAGGATGGTTATTTGTTTGAATCCCTGCTATTATCAGGATGTACACGAATCAAATTTAAGGACAATATCTCTAAGGAATGGTATGGTGATCGCCGGGGGGGCAAAGATAAATGAAAAATCTAAAGTCTGTTCCAGTGACCACTGCGATTCTCAAACCCATGGTGAACTTCGCTGTTTACACGGTTGACACAAAGATAAGCAAAAGTTCTACACAAAAAAAAAAAAAAGAGAGAAATAAGCAATAACTAAATTGCCAAAACAACCGTATGGGTGTATGAATATCTCTACCGGGGCTATAGACGCCTGGCTGGCAGTAGAGCTATGTTCATGGGATCGTGGCAACAACTCCGTCGGGGCTATGGACGCCTGACTGGCAGTGGACCGATGTCCGGGTTACTTTTGGGATTTAACAAATTACGTAGTTTATCTTCTCCACCTATCGGTTATTCATACTCTTTCTGAGGAAAGAAAATGAATTCATCATGCACACACTCCCATGATAAGTCTGCAGTCCAATACAATCATGCCTTCCTCCAAGTGCCCTCAGTTTAGCTTTGAAAATTGTATCTGGTCTTCGAAACCAGAGATTTTGGGTTCGGAATGAATATTTATCGCTTGAACGCCTGGAGCATTCTCCCAGCAGAGTCGCCATTTGTTGTGCCCATTTTGCACACACGCCCTGTTCGGAACGGGGACCCTCTTTTTTTCCCTTCAATAAAGGTGGCACATTTCCCAATGTTATATTTTCAAAAATCTCGCCTTGACCGGAAACTTTGCATCAAAATTTTTTTTTACATCTTCTGAAATTTTCGGGTTTCCTTGTCCGGATTTCCGTTTTCGGGTTTCCTTGTTCGAATTTCCCCTTTCGGGTTTCCTTCGTCGGGTTTCCTTTCAATTTTCGTTGTTCTTCACGACGTCCAGGCAACGTCTTCCCAGGATCGGCTTTTCAGACATCTGATTCCAGACGTCCCACCGCCTTTCTTTTTCCGGAGTTCACCAACCCACCTGCAACCGTACGGAGCATTTATTGCTGTACTAATGGCGTTTTCTGCTATAAAAGCATTTTTTCCGGCTGTCATTATCAAATTTTCGACTAACAGAAATGCATTCCAGAGCTCCCGACGATTTAGCTTCCTTTCTGATGTTTTTCAAGCTGTTTTTTCCGACGACGTCCGCGCATCCGACCAGCCTGTTCTTCGGGTTTTTGAGGTAGGTTTTTCGTCCCGCGCCCTAAGTTCTTTTCGCATTTTTTTGAGATTTTGTTAAGGATAAATAAAAAACGAAGTCCGAACCTAGTAGATATCCTCACTGCGCACAAAACCCATCTCTTTGAAATCAAAAATCCGCTTTCTATCGACCTCCGGATCGATCCGAAAATTTTCTGTGTCGCGGCCGTTCTTCGGAACGGCACCGGCATCTTTCGGGCCTAGGTCTTCCCGCAACCGCCCTTTCTTCTCCTACTAATTTTCCTTCTCCGCAATTCCTTTGTCGGGATTCCTCGTTCGGATTTCCTGCTTCGGAACTCCGTTTCCTTTTCGCCGTTTTTAACGGCCCCGACTAAGCGGCTTTCCCGATGCCTTTCCCCGGAACCTTTTATCAAAATTTCATAAGTTCGCTCGTAAATTCCATCTTTTCCTTTGGAATTCTCTTTTCGGGATTCCTTCTCCGGGATCCCGTTTCCGGGAATCCGTTTCCTCTTTGTCGTTTTAACGGCCTCCATCACCCGGCATTCCGAATGATGTTTCCCCGTGGCCTTCTTCCCCTGTCGGAGTTCCTTTCTCGGATTTTTGTCTCCGGAATTCCGTCGTCTTGCCGCCGTTCTTCATGGCGTCGCCCGAACGTCTTCCCGACCTTCGGATCCCGGAACCGATGTTCCCGTCTGTCGTTTGACCCCATCCTCGTCTGGATTTCCTTCTTCGGGATCCCGTTCTCGGAATTCCCCTTTCGGACTTCTCTTTTCGAGAATCCGTCTGTTTTCCGCCTTTTGCACGGTATCCAGCTGGCAGCTTCCCGGATCCCGTTTCCAGGCCGTGGAATTTTCTTCAAAACTCAAACTTCCATTTTCTTCCACATTTCTTTTGGATTCCGTTTCGGGTTTCCTTGTTCAGATTTCCCTCTTCGGATTTCCTTCTCCGGAAATCCGCCTCCGGATTTCCCTTCTCGGATTTCCTCCTGCATCCCGCCGTTCCTCACGGCCGAACGATGACCACTTCCCGATAACGAAATTCCGAGACCCGGATTCCGTTTCCCAGATTTCCGTTTCTTCTGCGCCGTTTTCAGATGGCCTGCCTGCCACTGATACCCGAACCTTCAAATGGGGGGTCAAATGACCTCCAAATTTGAAACGGACTTCGACCCACTTGCTAAAATTCCGTTGTCTTCTATTTCCAACCTTCAAACTTGAAATCCAACCCCGGGAAGTGCATATGGGAATTCCATTCTCGTTTTACCTCTCCAAATGGCATTTTGCCAGGGGATTTCCGGCCTGAAAACCCCAGATTGATTGTACAAACTTCTAGGGTTATAAAGTATCTAACTTCAAGTGCTTATTAAATATCTACTATGATTGTCGGACTAATCTTGACGTGCAGGGATTCGTCAATAGTTCTTATGATAGGTTCTTCACTATTGACTCTTGCCCTTTGTGCAGAATTCATGGAATCTAGCCCAGAAACTTCCAGTGCTGCCAGGAAAGGAAAAGGAACCGCAAAGCCACCAAGGGGCAAAGAAGATTGGGATCTAATGAAGTACAAATTCCAAGGAGTCCCCATCCAATCCCAGATTACCTCCCTTTGGAGGGATGTTTCAGATACCAACATCGGACGGGTCGATGTTGATGAGTTCATTCAGAGAGTTAGGATGAACCCCAAAATAGCAAATGCAAGAGCTATTAAAAGCAGTGGACTCGCCAAGGCAGCAGGTTTCCCACCAGCCTTAGTGGCCCCAGAGTTGGTAATGGCGTGTGTCTAGGCTTATCAGCCCGACACTAGAACTATCGTGGACCACGAAGGAATTCTCCTCGCAGATATGTCTCCGTCAGGCATTACCAAGACCTTCCACATTCCCACCTTCGAGAGCATGGAGGTCCCTACCAAGGAAGACAGTATCAGTATATGGGAACACAACCCGTTGGACTGCAAAAGACTCATTAATCAACGTTGGCTAAAGGATAAACGGGGCAGTGCCGAGAAAATTCCCCATGAGCTTTTCCGTAGTGATTTCCACGAGGACTACCATGATCTGGTGACTCTGCTCAGTAGAGTCATGGGCCTACCTGGTGCAATGTTCTTCCAGGAATGGATGTTCTAGTTCATAGAACAGATTCTCCGAGGGAAAGGAACCGTCTTCTACTGGGGAGAGATAATCAGCAACTGCTTCCATGAGCAGTTCACCATAGTAAAGAAGACTAATCATTTCTTCATGACGTCTTACTTGGTGTACTCTCTTGCCAATCAGGGGCACTACCAGGGATTGACACAGATGCCCAGTGATCCATCAGGGCCGGAGCTAAAGCCCTATGACAGGTACCCCCAGCTACAATTCAAGAACTTCAAAACCAGCTACTGCAGGGTGAATGATGCATTCATTGCCCACATAATCAGGTCGATAGGCGAGGATTTCCATAGGAGGATGTCCCACAGTGCCAGAGCCCTCCTTAGGCAATATGCCTTCTAGTACATCCAGTTCCCCAGATTCACCTACATCTGTGCAGAGGGCTTTTCGGATAAGCCAAATAAGTTGCCTCGGTATCCAAATGACCGAATTATCCTCTTGGAGCTGACTCGGCAACTGCGATCCATCCACAGCCTCTTAGGCGAGAAACATCTGGCAGGCCCTGTCTATCCAATGAATCTGGGTCAGGGAATGTATAAGGTTCATACCTCCCAGTGTGCAGGATACTCCAAAAAGGAGCTAGCCGAGTACAACTTCGAGCAATACACAGCAAGGTCACGGATGGATCCTTATGGCCATGTCCGCAAGGCGTTGGGACGCGGGTATGCCCACCTCCACAACATCGAGGACTTCTGGGCTAATTGCAAGGACGATCTTGAAGTACGGATGCGTTATTATATGCGTATGACCGTAGTCCATGTGCGAAGGGTAAACTTATGCCCGGTTCCTGATCAGGTAGAGGAGGATGAGGAGACAATTCTAGACCCGATCTACGATACAGTTTCCAACCTGTCACTGCCTACAATCAACTGGGATACCCCAGAACTCAGTGATGTCAGTGTACTCACTAGGTCCGTCGAGGCCAAGACAAGAGGATGGATAAAAAGTAAGGTTGCCCAACTAAAACAACAAGGGGTCGCACTAACATACACCGACCTTGCCAGCGAACACGTTAGTGAACCAAGCGGTTCCGAAGGTGGAGAAGCCATTGCTGCAGCTGGAGAGACATCGCAAGCCCCACCCTCTCCAAAGTCCAAGAAAAGGAAGGACGTTGGCCGACAACTCCCAAAGCCAAAGACTTATGTCCGCAAGTCATCTGAGTTGGAACCTTCGAAGAAGAAAAGGAAAACAGCAAGAGGCATGGCGACAGTTATGATGTCCAAGGATTCACCCCTTGGGATTGCCAGCAAAAGATCCCTCTCATTTGGATCTCCACATATTGTCATCACACCCGCCACTCCACTTACCTCGATTCCGACTTCAGCATCCTCCCCACCTGCGGTGGATATCTCTGTTCACCTCCGTCCTACTTCTTAAGGGATGCAGGTTATTCATATAGACTCACCATCTGCTGCCACCTCACCCTTGACCTCTCCTTCCATGTCTCCTTCCTTTCCTTCCGTTCCCACTGCCACAACGCCAACCTCAAGCCTTCCAGAGTCCTTGGAAAAATACATGCAGAATGTTCCATCAGAGCTTTCAGGGATGCTAGCCAATCCAATGGTCTAGGCTGCAATAGCTCAAGCTATGACCTCCACCCCAGTAGCATCCCCCTCTACCGAGTCACCAAGAATGAAAGCAACGATGCAAATATCGGACGAGCGGGAACGACAACAGCTAGAAGCTGCAAAGGCGCCAAAGCCCGCAGAGTTTCAGGGTCCTAAGAATCCCCCATTTGAGCGTCAGCAGTTTGACACGGTAGCTTATGAGGCTTCAAGCGGTGACAGTGAGGACAGCAGAGACCGTAATGCTGAGCTAATCCGGGAATCAAATGATCCCGGGCTCAATGAAGAATGGGGACGGCAGCTCAAAGAAATCGAGGACAAGGAAGCCGAGGATCGGCTCACACAGGAGGAGGAGACTATTGCTACAGAGGCAGAAAGAGATAGATCTCCAGCTGAGGAACGTGACCAGACTCCAGAGCACGATAAAGAAACCCTCTTCCCCAAGGACAAACAAATAGAAAGTCCAGAGAAATATCAGAATATCTCAAGCGAGGAAGAGGATGCAAGAAAGGAGGATTCTCCAAAAGAACAGTCACACGCCAAGTCCCCAGCTAAACATGAGACGTCCAAGCAGGTTCTCACTGAAGAGAAGGAAGATATAGAAACTAGTAAAAGGGCCATCATCATCCGAACTATTGGGTTAGAAAAGGAGGACAGTGGAACGGTAGATGAGGGATCAGGAAAGGACTCCCAAACGCCTGATTGGTTGCAAAGACAACTAAATCCAAAGACTCCCACTTCAAAGGATCCCAAGGCGAGGCTGGAAGCCATCATGGCCAGGGCGCATATCAGCACCCGAAAGGAGAAGAAGCCAAAGGTCAGGTCAAAGATAACTATGGATGCCTCGGGATCAAGAGTAGTACAATTAGCAATGTCGGTGGTTGGGGAACAAGGCACAACCTACAACATCTCCACCATTGATTTGGGAGTGGCCACGAGGGATCAAAAGGTCGAGCACCTCCAAGAGTCGGTCGCCACGGTCGTACACCTCATTCGGCAAGACAAAAGCTCAAAAGACGAGTTAAAAGAGCAGGTTGCGGATCTAACAGCTTACATCCAGCAGTGGTCGTCTCCGGATGAGCAACCTACAACCTCGTTAGCCCCACCTCAATTGCTTTCCCTAGAACAAATTAAGAAACTTGAGAGGAGACGAAACCTGGATAAAACCACAAAAAACTGGTTCCGTCAAGTTCTGGATATAGGGAACACAAGTATCAACATAGCTGTTCGATCAGCAAATCGATTTCTAAAAGTCCAAAAAACTCTTGAGGACACAAGAAAAATCTGTGAAAAGTTCCCGAGGATGTACGACGCAGCCTACCCGAAAATTGAAGCTATCCTCGCATTGTCAAGGGATGTATGGGAGAGGGATCTCGCCCTCAAGGATGATGACCACTGGCTGGTGGATACCTGGAAGAGGGACTACAACCATAGAAAAAGGAGGCTGGAGCAGGTCTTGGAGCGAATTGCTCCAGATATTGAATGGGCGAGGGAATCCAGGGAGGAGTGCACCCAATACCTTAAATTGATGACAGGGTATGAGGTTCTTGCCGCCGGGATCAATCCTGAGAACCTCAAACCCCACTTTTTGAAGACCATGGAGGATGGGATGTCTGCTAAGGTCACCACTGAATTCATGAGTTTTTCTGCTCGAGCATTCGCACAATCAGAGGTCTGCAAGGAAAATAGCACCAAATATGAAGCAGACTGGGAGAAGCTCAACAGCAACTCTCAAGAATGGAGTTATCAGATCTTAAAGTCTGATATCATGGAGGTAGAAAAGCTCCAAACCTTGATCCTGAGCTTCATGGAGTATGCAGCACTAAGGAAGCAGGAAGGCAATCCGGTCATCGAAGAACAGTACCTTAAAGAGTAGCTACAGCCAAGAGTAAACAGCTGAAAAATAAATCTGCTACAATGTTGTCACTAGATGATGAGATTGGGAAGAGACAAAATGAGCTCTTAATTGTAATATTTGGGGGGTAGGTGAGACCCTGATGTAAGATGAATCTTGGCCACATAATAGAATCAAATCTTGGCCATACATTTTGTTATTTGAATCTATAAATAGAGCTCTCCTCCTCTCATTTTAGAGAGTTGAGTTGTTGTAAAGACTTGCTGCAGAAATTATAAATAGCAAATACAGTCAATTTTGGTGTATTTTCTAAGTTTCTCAATAAGTTTCATGATTCTTCTCCCTTTTATTTATAGATTGTTTTAAGTTACTCTGCTGTTCTAGCATCTTTGCTTTGAGTTAGATAGATTTGATATGATATTTCTGATCTTGGAAATAATTGTTGTGTGTATGCTTTCCTTGTCCATACTTTTGGTCATCTGCTGAGGGTAGATGACTGTGTAAAGTTAGTCTGGACTCCTATTCCATTGCTGCTCATTGAATTTCATCTTCATCCATGCTTCCATAGTGAATGAACAATGAATATTTGCAGTCCCTAGAAGATACCACAGATTTCATGATATTGTGAGAATTCTGGTTAAGTGAAATCCCGTTTAAGGAAACTGTCCACGACAAGAATCTCCATGATCACTGTTCATCGGTAGTTGCAGGTTTAGGAAACATCTTTCTTCTTCGCCCCTTTCCCCTTTTTCCTTTTTTTTAGAAACTGTTCGTATCAAGGTTCTTTGTGCATTGTAAAAGCCAAACTAGACGAAATACTAGAGTCCAAGACTGCTGCTTGAACCTGCAGCAAAGCATGTAATTCCAGATCTATAGGACTCTGTTGGTTGACGCAATTTCCTACAGCTTTAATCCGTAAGTCCACCTTGTGATTCCACCAAATCACATAAACAACTGAAATATTCCAAGCACTGTCAAGACCTAACATCCAAGATACCTTGGGATAGTGTTCTGCAATTTGATTGTGGAAGATTGTCTTTCAAGAGAGGTAACGCACCTATGCATTACTTGTGTTGTAAAGTGCATAAAAAACACCATCAACAATTCCACCCTAGGATATTTGGCACTAACCTAATTTGAATTTGAAGCTGGATGGCCGATGTATCTTTTCAAAGTTGGAGATGGTATAAATACATAATGTGCTAGGAATGAAAAGTGTACATAAGAAAAGAAGGAAGATAAGTGAAAGAGTAAACACGACTTTGATTCTATTCTGAAAGTGTGTGAGTTATGTGTGTGTTTGATTAGTGTGAATCTTAACACCGATTTTCCAGATGTAGTGAGCAAAAAGTGAACTCTATCATTCATGCAAGTTGATCAGTGATTGTGGTGGAATCTTTTAATGCATTGGGATTTTTGTCTCTTTGTAACAAGTATTCTTTGTCTTCTTTATATCTCTATGGCAGTGAGCCATCCAAGTTGTAGCCATGTGGACAGTGAGTCCTTATCTCAGGCAGTGAGCCTTATTTTAGGTAGTGAGCCTTTTGTAATTGGTTTTGATATTCTCTATAGTGTGATCTAATCCTCATCGTGGTTTTTCCCTTATTGGGTTTTCCATGTAAATCTAGTGTTATTGTGTTTGTGCATTGGCATTTGATGGTTAATCACTTAATCAGTTTATGTGTTAGTTATGGTAATTGAATTTAAGGTTATAATTTGTGACAACTGATTCACCCCAGCCTCCTATCCAACAATTTAGTAGATTTGTGATTCTTACTTTGGTGGGATGATATGACAACCTATGCTAGATTCTTATGGTGTGTAAGAGAAAAGAATAGAGGGAGTTATTAGGAATCTTGACCATCACTATGATGCATGTCATAAGCATGATTTGAGGAGATTGTGAAGCCAAAAATAGAGTTCTATTTTAGGGATTTTATGATGGCATATGACAAGTGTAATGAATTTATTGTTTTATGGTGGATTTGATTCTCCATGACTTGGGCGTTGGATTTTTCCATCTAATTCGGGCACCACATTTAGGATTAGTTTTACCTCATAGTTTTAGGTTTCATTTGGTGGTTTCATGTATTTGAGTATTTAATAAATTGGTGCTTTAGGAGGTGGATTTGATATGAGAGTTTGTAGATTCACAAGTGTTGTTGGAATGTTGTTGAAATTATTTTTAGTTTAATTATTGGTGAAATAATCCTATAAAGACTTGTAAGGAAAACAATCATAAAGTGTGTTTCATGTTCGTTAGCCAATTTCCTAGTGTGTTGATAAATATTTATGATTCATTGAGATACATGTTGGAGAACCAAAAAAATGGTGACTCCACTAGGATTTAGTGGTTGTCATTAGGTTAGAGTCTAATTCATATCAAAATTGTGCATAGTATTTTCCATGTTTGTCATATAATCCTTCCCTTTTCTTTGGTGGTGAAACAAGTATTTTTTGTGTTCATTAATTTGCAAAAATATTGTGAGATCCTTTATTGTTCATTCCATTTTTAGGGTGACAACTCTGATACTGACAATTTGGTAAGCATTTCTTGAACTTCAAACAAATTGAAAAATATTTATCACAATGCATATAATAACTAATTCATTTCATGTAGTATTTAAATATTTGGTATAAAGTTGGTGAATAATTACATATAATCAACAATTGGCTTAATATTTATCATTTTAAAAGCTATCTTGAGATTGAGAGTGAAAATAAGAATAGATTAGTGTCTATCTAGGTTTAAAAATTCAATAAACTATATACCCTACTATGTGACATCATAAACATAGTTTGATGATCATTTGGGCCTTATCATATTGTAGTAATATGATCTAATAAGGGATAAAAATGTGATCCTACTTATAATCCATTTTTGACAACAATATTCCCATTATTTCCATGAAAGAAATTATAGTGTTCCTTCAACAAAAACTAGCAATGAAAATAATTCAAATACATTAAATGTGAACGAAGAGATCTATAATTCTTGATTATCTTTCTCAAAGAAGTATTACATTAAAAAATGGAGGCAAGGAAACATTGAAAAATTTATTCCTATAAGATTTAATCAAATTATACAATGCAATTACAAAGGATTTATATAGACTTAGACACTATTTCCCTAAACAAACCTAAAAGACTCTTATCTCACCTAAAATTATAATTATCTTAGAATTTGATCACCCTTTACACTAAAGAACCATTCACATTTTAGAGATGAAATGAGCATACAAGCTCACAATCAAATGACGCATGTCATATGCCATATTTAACAACCAAAACTTTGTTGAAACAAAACAGGTAATAACAACTTGTTACAATTCGATATCTTTTAACCACTTGAAATATAACTTTGCTAATGTTGTTGTAGTAGAAAACATGTGACATCAACCCCATGTTAAATACAAAATTAAAAGATCTTTATGAATGAAAAAATAATTTAACAATTATACTTCTCAAGCCATGATGAATATACTCCTTTTGTAGGCCATTGATAAGCGAAGACATTTTCAACCTTATTTGTATATGTCAAATATATCACATCTAGTATTTGCCTTAATATCCTTAATAAAACTATCTAGCTCTGACTCCAACCTTAGTAGTTTATCTAGGTTGGTGTTGCACAAGAATGAATCAACATCTTCTCTTGTAAATATTGTTGCACTCAAAGTAGGAAAAATATTATTTAAATCTAATTTTCAATTATTCAATACCTTTATTTATCCATACTCGTAAAAAAATGGCATCAAAGTATCCTCCAAAACATAAAAAAAGGTCAATTTCTCCTTTAGCTAGATGTCCAATTTGCTTTGGAATGCAAAGATATCATTTATTAATCCCAATACTTCATGAGTACTTGAAAACTCTACAAGGGCACTAGGATCAAAATTTTCTTGCTTGTAGATACCCCCATCAATGACACTCGTGGAATCCATGTACTTAGGATGTCCCTCAAAATTTATTTATTTTACATCTGAATTTATTATGCTTTCCTCAAATTGTTGCAACTAGCTCATTTTCCATCTAATTTGTACAATACACATGATAACCTATAGCCTAAAATGTTTCTATCTAGATATGTCATATTCTTCTTGCCTTCCTGGGTTTTATCACAATAGTGTGTCTCACTTTTGGGTTAGAAAAAATAACGATTTAATTTGTGGGAGGTTCCATCTGAAGTGTTTTAATTGAAGAGGGTTAGATACGACCCCCTTAGATCAAACCCCCTTGGATTGAACTCCTCTAGTATTAAATCATACCCACAATGGAGTCTCCTTCACACCTATCAAAATGCTAAAAAAAAATAGTTTTTCTTTATCTTTCGAGGGATTAAATAAATTCATTTAGAAATTATATTTTTCAAGATCGTAGCCCTTGAAACAATCTTTCCAACAAGTATATTTTTTATATTTTTTCATTTTATCATGTGTTTAATTTTTAATTTTTACTCAACATATGTTTTCATCAAACATCAAGTTCTTCATTCTATAGATGTGGGAAAATAGTCAACCATTGTAAAAAAAATTCAAAAAATACCTTTTCCCTAGGTACTGATGTCCTTGTTTCACCAAAAAAAATAGATTTTGATATATACACAACAATTTATGTTTGACGACATACAACTATGTCCAAATTATAGTTACAGTGACTTCAAAGATTAATTAAAAAAAATGTGACAAAAAATTATGAAAAAATAGCCTTGCCCTAGATATTGATGTTAAGAATTTATATTTTAAAAATTATAATTTTATCCTTTCTATAAAAAAGTTATGTTTGACAACATAAATATTACTTTTTGAATATGTTGTTTGTTTACTGTTTAAAACTATTTATTAAAGGATATGTTGAAAGATTGATGATTTATTTCATTTTTTTTTTAAAGAACTATATTTAGAATATACACACAAATTTCCACGAATCAGTAGTTTGCATCATCTTCAAATTATTAACGGTTTAGCTGCTATAGGTCTTAGAAGGTGAAGATTCAGTTTAAAATGTTGATATAAATGCCCATCTTGGCTAAAAAGTGAGACTCAGTATTATGATTTCACCCTCCTCCTTTGCATATTTCTCTTCCCCACTCTACTTGAGTTGCTCCTTGAACTTTGCTATCCTTAGCATAAATGTATCTCTATCTTGAAAATATGTATCTCTATAGCTTTCTTGAGGATTTGCTTCAAAAGTTATGCTTTGATGAGGAGGAATTAATGATTGCACTCTATTATATTCTTGCAAAAACTTGATGTGGCCTTTCTATAGCTTTTCAAATTATGCTTGCAATATTTTGGTTGCAACTTCACTAAATATTTCTATGCTTACCACCAAGGATATAACCTATGGAGCTATGGTATCCTCTAATCTTCTGACAATCAAGTTGTTTTTCAATTCATTGATGTCTTTAGCAACTCAGGCCTTTTGTTTTTAGGTAAATTTGATCCGATTCATTCAATTGCAACATAATTTCCATGTAGGAAATTCTATCAAGTACACACTTAAGAATGGTATGGGGCTCCACAACTGCACCATAAACCTTGAAGGTTGTTGTATTAGAATGAAATAACCAATCACCCCAATTATGATTCACTCTCTTCTTGGGAATTTTATTCTTAGACCTCAAAAACGTCATTACACTTTTTGATAGTATGATACCCTACCAACCCAAATGCTTTAGAATAACTTGAACAAAATTCTCCTAAAAAATGATAGTTGGAAGATTGGCAATACATATACCATATATAATTTTTCCCTTGAAATGACATGGTATCTCCCTTAGGAGTCTACAACTGCAACTTAAACTCCTTGCTCCAAGCTCTTTAGCCATATAAAATAAAATGTGGGACAATATTGAATACCATTTGAAATAGAGAATTTTTTCATCATCCTTCAAGGCCACTAGGTCCTTATGGATTCCTTCTGCTATATAGGTGGAAAATTCAAATTCTCTATTGACATCCCTATGTTGGATGTTTGCATCCTTCGCCATCAAGTGAATCAAAACTTGTGGCTTAAAATCAACAACCAAAACTTGGTATAAGGCATAATAGGTCCTAATGAAATATTCCTCAAAGATGTCAATATTGAAGAGATATATTTCATCTTTGGAAAATTGGGTAAGCTTGTTATCAGAAGTCCTTTTCTTGTGATGGGGTAACCACATCGCTCTATAACTAAACCTATCTCATGTATACTATATGTTCAATGCATTGAAATCAATTGGGATATTGGTTGTGATGTTGATATTGAGGAATTTTTAAATCATTTCTCCATTCAACACCATCAATGGTTCACCCTTGGATCTCAATAGATTTATTTCCTACCAATCATACTTTCTTGTGATTGCTCTAATCAATTCAACATTGAAAAAAACATTGGGAACCACCAATATTCTTAATTCAAAGTTCCAGATTTTGGAAATAAGGTGGACAATATCACTACGCTATGACAATAATTATGCAACTCCCAACCTTGAATAGGGATATTTGCATCCCTAACAAACTTTTCCCCATCAATGAGCCTGTATGAAAAAATACTAGTTCCTTGGCATGCTTTTCCATCTTGGAAGATCCAAACAATTGAATTAATAAATATTTCTCAAGCCCTTTTTTCATTTTCCCACTTTGAAAAGTAGTCTGGCTCATTTTAGAGTTTTGTTAAAGTAACCAATGTTCTTAGAAATTTACCCACAACTAGGATTTCTTCTAATCACAACAAGATTTTACATATTTATTTCACATTGATTCCATAAAAAAACACTCAAAATCCAAGCAATTGGATTTACTTTATAATAGCAAGAGAAAAAATTTCAACTCACCAACTTGCAACACCTAAAAACCCTAGTTTCGTACTTCAAGTTTGAAATCACCACCACTACTTCACTCAATCTCACAATACTCGTTTGAATGCTTGAGAACAATGAATTCAATGAACTAGAGTTAGAATTCTTAAAAAATAGAAGAAATATGTCACTTATGGGAGTAAATTCTTGAATAAAAGAAAACCAAAGGAGCTTCTTGATATCCATTTAAATATTTGAATTCATATTGTTGATCTTGATGGGAGTTCTTTGATTAACGGTAAGCACATCATTTACACCCCAATGCAAAAGTCTTTGAAATATTCATTGTTGAATTATCACTAAGAAGAAAATATGCACTATAATAGCTCATTTTGATATTTTTCTGAATGGGCCAATAGAAAGACAAGACACATCATCCTGCTTGAACATCGTGAAGGACATGTGGAATTTAAGTGCATCAATGCAACTTTGGAAAGGTGAGTGTAAATTAAGTTGTATTATGAAAAGAGTCCACACTCCAATAAGAAATTTATAGTTGAAAAGGCGTTGTTAAGTCATGAGAAGGGCTCCATAATGAATACCTAGGATCATACACAAGGATATGGCATATTTGGAATATGAGTATGCCACATGTTGTCATAGTGTAGTTGTCATAGTGTAGTAGCACATATTTAAAATAATTTACTTTATGAAACCTGCATTGCAAAGGGATGCCATACTGCAACGAGGAGTTGACACTTGTCACAAATAAATGTGTTGCATTCATTTCAACCACATTCCTAATAAGAACCAACAAATATTTTTGGTCCCAACCCATATGGATGACACATGTCATCATAGTGCATGAGCGCAAGAATACATTGAGTGCATACCAAGAAACTATTATATAAAGAAGTGTTGTGTTGCAATAAGAAAACCATCACGGGTGACATCATTGAACATCCTTTTGATGTGGGGAGCAAGGATTTCAACTCCCCACTTTAAAAATTCAGCTTGCAACCCATCTATGTCTAGCACTTTACCATTTGGTAAATTATTTATACCATGTTTGATATCTTCAACTATGAAGAGATCCATTGACATTTTAACTATGGGAGGAGAATTTTTCCCTTGGGTCCTCTGATAAAGACATTTTGCATAATATAGGGCTATACATTGATAAACTAGAATACTGGTTAAACGAAAGTGGTGGGGGGGTATTCAGTTGGCGGGCTATGTGGTGAAGTTGCTGCTATATGTAGATGATCTTATCTTAATCTCAAAAACTGCCCATGGTTTGAGGGGTATTTTGAAGGCCTTGGATCTTTTCTGTCAGGAAGTTGGAATGCAAGTGAACACTACCAAGACCAAAATAATGATATTCTCCCTAAAGAAGAAAAGGAATCAAGATAACTTCCTTTTTGAAGGCAGTCCTTTGGAGATAGTGGAAGAATACATGTACCTTGGGATTGATTTTCATTACAAGTACTTAAAATCCAACTCAAAACAAGAATTTGTTTTAGGTAGAGAAAGGCATTATTAAAACACTTAGGAAAAGGGATCAACTGATAGAGTAGCTTGAGGGGACGATAAAATAACCTAGCTAGAGATATTATAAAATCACTTAAGAGACATAGGCAGTCTCAACTGGTGAACACATAAATAGAAGGCCAGGGAACATACCAAAGTTGAAGGGTGTAGGGTTTCAGGACTTAGGATAAACCCTTCAGAAATTTCACAAAGAAAACCCTAGAACTTGTATTTTTCAATAGGGATGACTATTTAAAAAATAAGA
Organism: Sequoiadendron giganteum; assembly: GCA_007115665.2. Classification (NCBI taxonomy): domain Eukaryota; kingdom Viridiplantae; phylum Streptophyta; class Pinopsida; order Cupressales; family Cupressaceae; genus Sequoiadendron; species Sequoiadendron giganteum. The sequence continues at coordinate 131,646,165 of CM021100.1, forward strand.
TTTTTCTAAATATAAGGAAATTTCAAATATTCATATGATAACATTGATAAAGCATTTATCATAGACAATATAGAATCTTAATACATAACATTGGAATTGAATTGAGATTTCACATGAGAATTGACAAATAAATTAATGAAATTTAAATACTTTCATTTTAACATGTATATATTATATATAAACAACAAAATGCCCAATTATTGCAAGTTTCAATTGCAAGATGAAAAAATTAAAAAATAGAAAATATAGTTGTCCCTAATCAACATCTACATCTAGTAGGTCTACATCAAAATCTGGAGTCTGAGTATGATTCCAAGTCACCATCACTATGAGGGGCTACCTCAAGCAATGGAATCCCAACCAATCCCTCATGTGCCTCCTCCTCATCAACATGTTTAACATCTTTGGAATCAACATCCCAACATGAGGCTAAATTCTAGCAATACTCAAGGGTTTATCAATTCTATAGTTTCAAGGCACTATGTATGGCCACCAAATTCTTTGATTTTATAGAGGTAAGGTTGTTCCTCTTGACTAATTGAATGGAGCTATATGTTGACCGATTACTCTTTGCAATAGAGGAATTGACAACCTGTGGAAAAAGGTGAGTGGCAATTATCATAGGCTATGGTGTATTCTTGTCATGCCACATCCACCATTTAATAGGGTTGGTTTGAGCTAATTTAGCTCTATCCATTCTTTCCTTTGGTTTTCTAAAGGTTGGGCTACATAGGTTGACAAAGGAAAGCCACTATGTGTGAAGTAAAAAGAATCCTCATTAGTATACATTTTTTGAAGGGCCTTAATGAGCCCTTTTTTCACCTCTTCATTATGAAATGGAGTCACTATTCCAAGCATAGATACGTACCATTTGATATTTAGATTATAGATTTTCATATGAAGTGGTATATTCATAATGTTCCACTGATGCATCACAATGGGCCTAAGATGCCCCTCATAAATATCAAAGTATGATTGACTTATTTCATCTACCCAAGCATGTTATCAAAGATCTCATAAATCTCTCCAATGCTAGGAGAGTTTGTATCAACATATCTTATGACCTACACAACAAACTCATTGAAGGAGAAAACATATCTTCAAGTGCAAAAAAGTTGCAAAAAATATAATTTTTAAAAAATGTTAAAAATTTAAGACTCAAATGATAGAGTGAATTCTATTAAAAAGAATAAAAATAATTTACAAGTTAGAAGCATTAATAAAGTAAATTTTAAAAACTAATAATAATTTACTAATAATTTCTTACCTAATTTAGGACCACAAATCATCATCAAGGATATTTTTGTAGAGCCATAAAAATGCATGATTCTATGGAGTAAGAACCACCATTTCTGCTCACATCAATAGAGCCATTCTAATTAAAAGCAAACCAGAAATGAAAATCTAAACTACGGAAACAAAACAATGCTTTTAAAAGAAATCAATCTCCATTGTCTCCCTATTACCAAGATCTTTATTCATGCATTTGCTCTCAGGTTTTATGAGCACAAAATGCAATAAAGAGGCTATGGTAAATGAGAAATGCAATCAAGATGCAAAGATGATATGAGTATGTAAATTTGTGAGCAAAATTTGTGAGAGCTAAAATGAGACGAAAATCCCATTTAAATAGGAGTTCCCTGACAATGGAGAGGGGTTGAAGATGAATTGTGGGATAAGAGATGTGGGAGAAGGAAATGCCATTATCCCACATTGTTGGGTTAAATATTATGGATGAGAATGAAAGTGATAAAGGGTTACTAGATTAAAATGTACCTAAATGAGTAAATATGAATAAAATGATTAAAGATGCTTTACTAAAATGCAATATTTCATGAATGATTTATGCAAATGATATGATTAATATGCAAGTTATGATAATTAGTTTATTATGAAATAATAATCAATGACTATGATAATTGATTTAAAATGGAAATGATGTTTATGACTTATTATACAAATGGATTATGAATGATTATGATTTTATTATGCATTATGAATGATCATGTGGTGATAATATTTTAATGATGTGATGATTTAACGACATGCAATATGAGGTGGGCAATATATGCAAGCAATGTGATTTAAATGAGAATATAGTTTTATTATGAAATGTTGTTGAATAATTATGATAATGAAATTATTATGATAATGAATGATGGTGCAAAACGATAATGCAAACGGACATGAATGATAATGAGATGATTAATGATTTGATGAAATGCATGAATAAAAGAAATTATTTGAATGAATTGATCATTTTAATCAATAGATGAATAATGTGATGATTGCAAGGACAAATTTGAGTGTCTACAATTTTGTTTCACACTTCTTTCTTCAAGTGTGCTTGCCTTTGACCATCTACTCCACTTTGAATTAATCGTCATTCATTGTAAAGCCTATAGCACCTTAACCATCCTCTCTAACAAAATGGAGTGGCTAGCATATCAAGTATTCAAGGGCTCGAGGAATTTCTTCCTTGAAAAGGTCTTGAATAAAGCAAGTGAAGTGTGATGGTTGCAAATGAACATCTATATATCTCTAGTCTCTAACACAACTACTTTTTACCCAAACTATCTTATTGGTGTCATTTAATGAATTATTAAATGCATGAACATATTTTAAAAATATGTTTGTAAGCACCCTATACCATATAGTTAGCTAACTTACACATTGTAGAGGAGGGAGACCGTCTGCTCAGGACCCCAAGGCACGGGAGGGTCTAGAACAATCAGTTGCCCTGATCTACCTCAAGCTAAAGGATTTTCTAAAATAGGTTTGATGTTTAAAGGGGGTGAAAAGGAAGGGAAAATGATCTACCTCTTTCCTTTTTTCAACCCGAGGGGTTTAGGAAGTCAGGTGAACAAATTTCAAGTCAGGATTGCAACCTATACAACTCTATGCCAAAGGACTCCAATGTAGAATACATATGACATCGCAACATGCAGGTGTCCCAATCGGGCATTGGCATCTACATAAATAGAGAGTATAAAGTACAGTCGAAACTAACAAAGAACTTGCTAACAACCTGATAAGTATAGTTTGACACAATGATAGAAAGCTAAAAACTACTAAATGACTAAAACAACAAGAAGAATACTTTAACTTAAAGGATATAATTTGATGAAAGCAAAGGTGGTAGAAATTCAACTTACGATTGGTCCAACCTCCCACAAGCTCCACATGAACGAAATACATACACACAACAAAACGAGGAAATTTTTTGGGGCTGTTTCAGGGCTTGCCACAGTCGAACCCCTGTCTCAGTGTTCCCACCTCCACAAACAACCAAAATAGCCACAATCAAGAAAATATGATAAAGAAAGTATTGAAAGGAAGAAAGACAAATAAATTCTAGGAATAATATGCTATGTAAACAAAATACAATGCAAAGTGAATGGATATCACCTCCCCAACAAGATTCTCTCAAGACAAGTGAAGGGAGATGTGAGATCACAAGCTTGTGGATGTGAACATTTCTGCAAAAATGAGAGGAGTAAAAACCAGTAGAATGTCGACTTGGAGCTTCAAAAATGGTGGAAGTGTTGTGAATGAATTGTTAGAATGCTCAAGAAGTGTGTAGAAGTGTGTAGTGAGATTGAAGAAGATGAATTGAATGTGAGAGATAGTCTTTTGAGGATGAAATGGAGGTCAAAAGAGTCATTTGAGGTCGGTTGAAGGGGCAAAGGCATTATGCTTCATCGCCAATGGAGAAGTGCAACACCTCTGCAGAGTCTAGAGGAAAGAATCTTATCAAGATGATAACATGCCACATAGATGTCTAGGGGCTGTGTTAGCATCCTCGACAAAAATTCCCCCACCGACACTACAGATAGCTGCCAAATGGATGGAGAGCGGACGGAGGACGTGGAATAGCATAATCAGGTTTGATTTTCTAAGGTAAGGGGTGTAAATGGGGAATTTATGAGGAGTGAAAATTCACACCATTACATTTTCCCCCACTTTAGCAAGCATATGTGATACCAAATGTGAGGTAAAGTAGATTGAAAGAGTTAAAGAAAGTATACCTGAAACATCAAGGAAGTAGACCACAATCGAAAACACTTGAATGATCAGGAAGAGGAGATGGCTCCACAGGTACTTAGTCCTAAGGAGAGTTGAAAAAACTATGCCATAGGCCCTCAGACCTACAAATAGGTGAACAAACGACCTTGCAAGTGCTTGATCCTATAGAGTTGAACAAAGAGATCCCGTAGGATGAAAGTGCTTTACAGGTCCTCAGACTTGCAAAGGAGGCACCCCTAGGTGCTCGGTCATGAGGGAAGCCTAATGTGAGAGGATCCACAAAGTTTGGTAGGCCTTTACACGTTCTCGGTCTTGTAAGGAAAGCTTAAGGTCCTCGGATCTCCAAGCTTGATTGAAAAAGTAGCTTCACAGGTCCTACAAAGCAACATGTTAATCCGCAGATAAAAATGTTAGATGACAAAAATCCACGTAGGTAGACAAACAAACAGTCACACAAACAATCAACAATTGAAGAAAAGGGGTGTCGCTCAAGGGACGCTCTATTTGAAAAGCGATGACAATGATTCTAGTGTCAAGGAATCCTTTTGAAATATTTCTTTCATCAAGGAATTTGAAAGAAAGAATACTCCCTTGCAAGAGCAATTTTTTAGACTTCTTCATAAAAAAGTACTCCCTTCTCGAAGGCAAGTTTTTATATTCTATCTTACGAATTTGTGATGAAAGAAAGATTCTGCTAGGCATCCTTGTTGTAGAATGCAATTTTTGAAAAATAAGATATTTTCAAGGAGGGATTAGTTTGCCATCAAGTACACCTTTTGAAAATTGAAGTAGTATGATAGCCCCCCCTTAGGATGGTGCATGCTAAACTTAGAGGCACATGACATCCTAAGGAGAGAAAAGCAAGAGTGAAAGTGATGTTCTGGCCTATAGAACATGACGAGATGTGACTGTGGTAATGATGTCACACATACAAGGGATAACACATAAGCACCATAACATCACAAAGTAAGCAAAGAAAAGATAAAAATAAAGGACAAACAATGACATAATGAACAAGAGACAGGGGGATCTAATATTTTGGGGTCAAAACTGCTCATAAATATAGATAGATAAATATAATATAATATTATATAAATGAACTGTCATCAACCCTCTACTATATCAAACCATGTGAAGAAAGTTATGTGTAGACAAAATAAAAATAAAAAATTGGGTCAACATGGAAGGGAGGCCTAAATGTCCCCAGCACTTTGCATCATTCCCAATTGTCAAAAATCAAGGCACAACAAAGAAAAGAATGATGTGGAAAATAGAAGAAGTTTATGACACAAAAATACTCATGTATCCAAGCACCTATGAGGGTGACAAGGGTCCTCCAGGAACACATAAAACAAGCACATGATAAACACAACACACACACAAATGTAATCTATAGATAAAGAAGAGGTTCCCTCCTAGTCCTCATCAACCAAGAGGTTGTTGTTCTCCAAATCTAGATCATTATAAGGGGAAGGACGATGAGCTTGCAAGGGTGGGATAACAAGGGGAGCACCCTTTGAATCTCTTGCAACAAGTGCCAAGGTAGAGGGGCCCTCGAGGTCTTCTTCACTCAACTCCTATGAGGTAAACATCATCGAGTTTTGTAAAAATCATTGATAGAGCCGAGACATCGTTTACCTAGTTGAACATGCACTTGATGGGAGTGCCATGTGTCAACTGAACATGCGATGAAAGAGGTGCTCAAGATCCACTCCTGACTTTACTAAAAGACTTGAGGGCAGTGACAAACTCTGAGGATTTCAGGGCTACCTCCATCACTAGGATGGTGTAGGTCAACGCAGAACCAACTTCCAAGGAAGGTGATCCCTTCTTCCAACCCCCATTAGAAGCAAGATCATCCTCCAGATTATGCTTCATCAGAGGATGTGAGATCCCCACAAATGAAGTGGAGGGCAAGGAAGAAGTAGATAAAACCACAATGAACACCACTGAGGTATTCGACATTTCCACGGGATTGGGAAAAGGTGGGATGTCCAAAAGGGACATCAAGAGAGGAGGCTCAACCGAAGGAGCAATGAACACTTGCGCCCTTTTCGGGTGAGGATTATTCACACTCACAGGGGGAGTTGGATGCAAGATTAAGGCAGAGGAAATTGAAGTAGAAGGGGTAGAAGAGGAGGACACAACAAAAGACAATGAAATGAGAGTTGTTGGCTCCCCTTCCTCCTTCTGCAAGGAAACTTGCTCTGTAGCTAAAGCCTTCCTCTGGTGCTTACACTTGCACGCAAGGCAGTTTCTTTGGCTCTGGGAGCTAGAGGCTGCAACCTAAGAAGGAGCAGAAGGCTCCTATTCAATCATCAGAGGGTCCATCACAACCATTTCTGGTGAAGGGAGTGACTCCTGGATGGGAACAAGAGGAAGAGATGCATGAGTAGAGGCACAACAGGCAGAGAAGCAAACTCAAGCACCTCAGCAGTGGACCTCTTTCCTTTCACTACCCTAGGGGAAGTAGTAGTAGGAGGTTGCAAAGGCCGAGACATAGAGATGACTCCACAAGGACCTTCCCCCTTACCATACAAGACAGGTCGAGGCACTATGGGAAAGATAGGAAGGTCGAACACCTGACGCTTGGCCTTCTGCCAAGTGGGCACCATCAGACTTCCCAAGAGATGCATAGGGGCAAAAGTTCAAGGCACCTCAGAAGGGCGAGAGGTAGAAGCAGGTGGAACTATAGAGGAAGAAGAAGAAGGACCCTAAGCAAACTTCTCTTCCTTTTTTTGAGTGGCAGAGGCAGCCTTATGTCGCACTATCATGGAAGCCTTAACTAAAATAGCATAGGGAGAAGGAGGGTAGGTCACTTTTGGTGCTATGCCCCCATTCTTGTATTTTGCATAAGTACGATACAACTATTCTGTACTGGGAGGGAGTGGACCGATAGGGGTAGGCCATAAGTGATCAAGTAAGTAGCCACCATGTGCCACCATCGGTTTGTAACCGATGTCATGGACTACATGCATGAAACCCTCATGAGAGAACTTTAAGAATTTATGGATCATCGAGGGGAATACGTTCATGGGAACTAGCTAAGGAATGCCTAGCTTCACCCTGAACAAGTTGGACCTGGGGATAATATCGAAGAGGGAATTCACAATTTTGGGCCCAACCAGGACTGACAAGGTGATAGAATCAATAGGAGGAACAAAAATCTCATCATGTGTACGTATAGTTCTTTTAGACTCATCGTACCCATCCTTGTATAAGAAGTTTATTAACATGATCTTCTCTATGATAACATTAACTTGACGCACAAGATCAATGAGAACACCAATTATAGTATTCCCATTGATATGAGTGGGAATGTACAAAGGAGAGGGTTCTCTATTAGCATTCATTGGAAAATCTTGTGAGGTAAATGTTATAGCAGGAGACCCACTCGTAGGATACATATACGAGATGTGAAGATGCATGAAGGAAACCATCTCTACGTACACTAGAAAGGATTTTCTCAAAATCCCCCAAGGGTTTCACAATTAGAAAGTGACCTATTCAAGGTTTCGCTTCACAATGTTTAGGGACTCTTCTAGCTACATTGCTAGGTGTCGTAGGTTGGGTTGCAAGGCTAACCGCCTTGCAACACACACACCTAAAATACACCTAGAACATGAGAGAAGACTCCTTCAACCCTATGAAATGAAACCAAAACAACTCACATCAAGTTCACCAAAATGTAGAGAAGGGGGACCGATTGCTTAGGACCCCAGGTCAGGGGAGGGTCTAGAACAATCAATTGCCTTGATCTACCTCATGCTAAAGGATTTTCTAATATGGTTTGATGTTTGAAGGGGGTGAAAAGGAAGGGAAATTGATCTAACTCTTTCCTCTTGTCAACCCGAGGGGCTTAGGAAGTTAGGCAAACAAATTCTCAATTCAGGATTGCAACCTAAGCAACTCTCTGCCAAAGGACTCCAACGCAGAAGACGAATGACAACGTTGTGCATTAGCGTCACAGTTGGGCACTAGCATCCGCATAGACAAAGAGTAAAAAGTACAGTCAAAACTAATAAATAAATTTTTAACAACCTAATAAGTATAGTTTGACACGATGACAGGAAGCTAAAAACTACTAAATGACTAAAACAACAAGAAGAATACTTTAACTTAAAGGATAGAATATGATGAAAGAAAAGGTGGTAGAAATTCAACTTACGGTCGGTCCAACCTCCCACAAGTTCCACATGAACAAAATACCTACACACAAAAAAATGAGGAAAAATGTTGGGGCTATTTCGGGGCTTGCCATAGTCAAACCCTCATTTTGGTGTTCCCAACTCCACGGACAGCCAAAATAGCCACAATAGAGAAAGTACGATAAAGAAAGTATTGAAAGGAAGAAAGACCAAGAAATTCTAACAATAATATGCTATGTAAAAAAACAATGATGTTAAGTGAATGGATATCACCTCCCCAACAAGATGCTCTCAAGGCACATGAAGGGAGATGTGACCTTGCAAGCTTGTGGATGCCAATGTTGCCGCAACAACGAGAGGAGTAAAAACCAGTAGAGTGTCGACTTGGAGCTTCAAAAATGGTGGAAGTGTTGTGAATGAAGTGTTAGAATGCTCAAGAAGTGTGTAGAAGTGTGTAGTGAGATTGAAGAAGATTAATTGAATGTGAGAGATAGTCTTTTGAGGATGAAATGGAGGTCAAAAGAGCCGTTTGAGGTCAGTCAAAGGGGTAGAGGAATTATGCTTCATCGCCAATGGAGAAGTGTGATGCCTCTACAAATTCTAGAGGCGAGAATCTTGTCAGGACGACAACATGTCGTGTAGACATTCGCATGTCACACTAGCATCCTCGACATAGATTCCCCCATTGACACTACAGACAATTGCCAATTGGATGGAGAGTTGACGGGGGACGTGGAATAGCATCATCAATTTTGATTTTTCCAAGTGGTGTAAACGAGGAATTTGTGAGGGATGCAAATTCACAGCATTACACACACAAGTTGAATATGTCACCACTTGTACAATATTAGAGGCCTCAACCTCTTCTATAACATCCTTCAAAATTTGAAATTGGAAGTTTGCATTCTTCCTCTTCCTTGAATAATCAATATCTTTAAGAAAATAAGATCCAACTAAACATGTGACAATATAATTGATGGGTGACTAATGTTTGATATTGGTCCACCTATCCATGATAATGGAGTATCCATTTCTTATTCAATTTTGTCTCATTTCTTCCATCAACACACTCACCTTATAATATTATCTATCAAAGAGAGTGGTGCATAGATTATGTTCTCCATGTGGGATAAATGAGGGACCAACAACTATCACATCTATGAAAATTTGTTTAAAATAGGGATAACATGCCATATGAAATGATGTGGCATGAAGATAAAAGAACTTAGCAATAGAATATTTGAGCATGTATAATGATTCTATATTAAAAATCCTCCAACACCAATGTTTATTTTTTTTCTTTGGTAAAATTAGAACCCTCTCTCCTTTGAATATAGACATCCACAATTCTTATAGGCAATGACACACTAGGTTTCATAGACCTTTTTTCTTGCCTCACCCTCCATTTGCAACCTAGTTATGTTGGCCTTCTGAACTAGAATTATAGCCTCACAACCTTTTACCCCTTGTCCATCTATGTGTAGAAGATGAGAATAAACTCTAGTATAGTTTCACTTGTAGTAGTTGTTGCATAAATTACATAGCGATACTCTACTCCCCTTTGATTTTTTTTTCTTTTATTTGTCTATTTGTGTTGCAAATTATAAGAGGTTTTTTGGGGTTAAGTGGGCCTTTTGCATATGTTTTGAGAAGTTTAAAGGGGCATTCAAATGGGCTAATTGAACTTTCTAACCCTATTACACTCCCACTCCTAAAAGAAACCCTAGTGGCAACCATACTTCTATAACCTATAATTCTTTGTTACATTTGAACTTCAAGCTTTCCAATCTCACTACTCCCACTATTGCTCATTATTATTTTTTGTTCATAATTTAAAACATAGTTGTAAGTGAAAATAGAGGACACAAATAAATAAAATACCTTCTTTATGTGTTTAGATTTTTTTTAAAGCATACAAATTTGAACAAACAAATAGTAGATGGTAGACTTGCCTTAAATGTAGTGGGTTTGATGCCCTATTGCATTCTTTCCACAATTATTATCCTATTTTCATTGTTACTTCTTCCCTTGTTCTTCTTCTTCACAAGTTGAAAAATGTTAAAATGAGTTTTGTTTTTTGTTTAGGTATTGTTTAAAGGGTGTGGGGGTCATTGTGAGCCAACCCATCCCTTTTAATTTTTTTTGTTTTGTTTTTTAAATACACTCAAAAAGTGCTTGGGTCAAAGGGGGTGTATGGCTCCTAGGTATCCCCTACTTATTTTTGGATGTCTTGGGGACATTTCTTGATTTTACAAAAAAAAGGTGAATGGGGAGGGGAGGTTTCCTACCCCTCCCTACATCCCCAAAATTTCCTGTATAGGGGACATGAACATTTAGGGGACACATCCCCAAGGGGCATAGTATAAAACCCCAAATTTAAAATCAACTACTTATCTACTAATTATTTATTGACATCAAATCCTTGAAGAATTTACGGGCTCTTAATCCTATCAATGCTCAAACCTAAGTAAATATACATAATACATGGATAGTAATTTATGCAATAATAGCTCACTTCAATAGTTGTTGCACTTAATGTGGCTTTCTAAGTCAACTTGATAATATAGGAGAAAAGTTTATATTTCATATTTTTGTTTATGTTTTGTTTCACCTTGTATGGATCTTGTCAATACATCATTTTAGTATCTAATTTGAATCTTTTGGCACATTCATTTACTCTAATTATAAACAAATCATTACATATAAATAAAAGTAATATTAAAAACACTATAGGCATAAATGGGTTTGGCAATATTGGATTATGTATGAGAGCCTTGGAGGGCACACCATTTTTCAAGGATTGGACATTGTATATTATCTAATGAATATATATATATATAAGGAAAAACAAATGTTACAAAGTTGAAAGAACAAAAATTGTCATTTCAAATTCAACACATTATATTTATTTTTAAATTTTCAACTTCTTTTAATTTGTTTGAGTTATTTTAATAGCCATGTCTAACTATCCCCAAAATTCTAAAAAAAAAATGAGGTCTCCAAAACCATGTCCCTAAATCACACCCTTATCCCTAAAACATTAGAAAATACAAAGCACGTCTTAATAAATCTAACTAAATTCAAAATTTCATCAACTTGGATTCATATTAATTAATTATAATTTATTTTGTTTGGCTAATGGAAAAATATTGCATACTTAAACTTTGGTGAAATCAAGTAAACCACTACTCATGAAATATGGGTCAATAAGTTTGACCCAAAAATTATAAATTTGAATCCTAATAAAATAGCATAATTGATATAATATGGAAAACAATTCCTACTTCTCATGAGTTGAAGGGGCTCTTATTATAAATGGTTCATAAGATAACACTTGCTGAAGTTTTTGAAAATGTGGTAGCAAGCTTAGTTGATCTAATCTTAGGAGAAACTCAAAGGTTAAACACCAAAGTAGTACTAGGATGAGTGACCTCAAAATTCTCAATGTTTCACCTCCACGAGCATCACATCAATGTAATGAGTGCTTAGTGGACCGCTCATACTCATGAGAGAGATGGGTTTGCGTGAACTACTTATGAAATATGTATCAATGAGTTTGACTCAAAAACTACATAGTTGAATCTTGATAAAACTAATAATTTGATACATTGTGAAAATACCTCCTACTTATCATTAGATGAGCTAAAGGGGCTCTATAATTAATAGTTCATAAGACAACAATTATTCAAGGTTTTGTGAATAGGGTAGCAAGCTAAGTGGGCTTGATCTTGGGGAAAAACACATTTGAGTTTGAGTGGTATTAGGATGGGTAACATCCCAAGAAGTCTTGATGCTTCACCCCTATGAACATCACCTAGGTGCAATGATTGTTAAGTGGACCATTTATCATCATGAAATATGAATTTGTGTCAATCCTTACTCATTATGCTGGAGGCATTATACAATTATATTATGAATGTTGAAACCTGTATACATAAAAACTTATCCTCAACTCATATTTATCAATAAAAAACCGCATCCATAAATTATTTAAAAATTTAGTGAGTAATTTAGTAAAAATTGTGTGGACAAATACAATAAACCTTTATTTCTATTGTCCTACTAAAAATAATCATAGTGACGTTTTCATTGGTATTGTCCTATTATCTAGTAAACACAATTTAGAAGCATAGCTTAGTTTGACAATTAATTTCCCACCAAATAGACATTAAGATGAAGAATTGCTGCAAAACTATGTTCATGATGTGTCCATCATATTCTTTACTTATAATAGATACATGGCGTTTCAATATTGAAGAAAAACATAAGACCATTTGACTTTTTGCAAATTTAAAACTATCATGTATATTGATTACAACTTTTTTAATTCAATTGTATATAATTATATTGTAATTGATATGATATTCATTAATTATTGTTAAATAAATTATTTATACTCACTAGAAATGAATTTGTGTGAACCACCACTACTTGTAAAATATGAATCAATAAATTTCACTCAAAAACTGTAGAATAAAATAAAATAAAATAATATAATAAATTATAAACTATTGACTTGAAAAGTTAGCTAATATAAGCCCATATCATAGTGAAGGAGTCTACCACAAACACAAGATAAGCAATGGGGAACGATGTAACATTGGCGGTTTCTCTTCGGAAGAAAACTGTACTCAATCGTGATTTGTTTCCTCGAATCAATCCCATTGAACACAAGCCCTAATGGTCTTCTAACTTTTGATGAAAATCCCATCTTTTCTCAATTTCTTCCTAGGAATACTTTTAATAATGTTCAAAAAAATAAATAAGTCCAAATGCATACATATCTATGCAACTTCTACAAAGGAGGCAAAATCTAGAGCAAATTGTATAAAGAAGTTCAAAACTTATAGTAGTTTCACAGTGTGCCAATGTATATACTGTATTTTAAGCTGCCAGCCTGCACAAAATAGAAATCCCCGTTGCCGCAGACATTAGAAATAAGTAAGGAAGGAATTTTGCCATACTTTCTGAAGGAAAAAGTACTCATAGTTTTCTCTGTCTCCTCAATGGAGGAATCTTCCTCACATTGGTTGCTTGTTCAAAAGCATAGGCAATCTCAATGAGAATGGTCTCTGAGCCTCGTCCTCCTCCAAAAATTATGCCAAAGGGAACCCCGCTTGTATCGTAACCTGCAGGCACACTGATACCAGGATATCCTGCAATGGCTAGAACTCTTCTAATCTCAATATCTATAGACACCAGACCATGTAGTTTATAGCTTTTTAATACCTTATCAATTCCAGTTTTTGTTAGCATGCGATTCGTGTTTAGGGCTTTTTTATATGACTGTGCTTTCAAGCCAGATGTGTTCTGAGACTGGAGGAATAGCTCTTGTCCATACTCAGAAAGTTTTTCCTGATAGAAAAAGCAGATATAATCTTACAAACATTTTAAAATAGAAATTAAAACATGCGGAAAACAAAGTGGGAAAGAGATGTTCTACCTCCGTAGCATGTTGTTTATTGAAGGAGATGATGTCAGCTAATGTGCGAACAGGAGACTGCAGGAGCTCTGAAAGGTAGATATTCAGATCATGTTTGAAATCGTATTCTAACACAATATCCTCGCCATCACCGCTTAAATTCAAAAAATTACTGAAAATGTGGTTTTCCACTAAAGTTGCCCCTTTCTTTCTGCACATCAGACATGAAGAGAGGTCATGTAGTTCTTTCTAAAGTAGAAAATATTTTTGTTTCTGATGTTGCTTAAAAACCTTTTCTAATTGTGTGGGAACACACCCTGGTGTTAATGCAGTTTTTCCATAATGCATTGTTAGAGGAGGGAAACCTGCTCTCAAACAATAAGTACACATTTACTTGCCCCTAAAAAGGTTATGCTTACCTCATAGTTGCTAGATGCTTCTCAAAGGATATTGCTACATCGGATGTAGGTGATAAATTTGGGTTTCGAACTACACCTAGCCTCTTTCCCTGCAACCCTTCTGTCTTGAGGAATTGCTTATACCCACCTTTTGGAATAAATTGAGCTGCACTCCTTGTAGCTTTCTGATCGTAAACATCATACCCAACAATCTCATCTAACAAGTGAACGCCATCTGTTACAGTTCTGCAAATTGGTCTGTTATCAACAGATTCAAGTAAAGTATGTAAGAATCTTGTTCCATCTCTAGGCAAACGTGAACTGGTCAAATAATCATTGATTTATCAAATATTATTCATTAGCCAAAAGACATTGATAAACTTGCTATAGATCTTCGGCAAGGCACACGCATTCCTTGTTTTTGATTAACTTAAGAACTCAGCCTTACTATAAATAATTAAATAATTTTAGCCGATATCAATGATCCCTCAGTTTAATAGTTGGGTGGAACACATGTTGTTCTCTTTGTTTTTCTCGTTTGAAAAAGTGCTACATATAAAACATCCATGTTTTTACGTCAACAGCAAGCCATATACTCTTCACTGTTTGGCATCCAAGTTTGTGGATAGCTTAAAGTATTTGGCTTGCCGTTGACCTAAAAGCTATCTTTACCTCCATGATAGGCTGGGTGGAATAGATACCCCTTATAGCTAATTAAAAGGAATTTAGTGTTCTATGATGCTGGAGCTTTCAACCCAAAAAAACGCTAGGGAAAAATACTATTCCAACTGAAAAAAGGAACAAATTATAAGAGTGTCCGCAAATTACCATAATGGGTTAATGAAATTGTAAAAGTACATCTTACTTAGAAAAAGTAAAAAGTAAACTCCAATGAATTATGAAAGAAAAATTAGGTTGCCATGTTACGGTTATTCTAAAGAATAGACAAAGATTCCAAGGGCCTGGAATGTTGTATGTAATCTGATGAACAGGTGTACTGAAGCTTTGACAAAGCAAAGAACCAAAATAAAGGTTCAAGTTTCAAACTTCAAAGAGGATCTAAACCAAGAAATGTTTATGCATTGCGTTTAAGCATTGAAAAATCACTTTGAGATGGGTAATATAGCAGAAGATCATCCTTGACAAGTAAATATGCTGTTTCAAAAATGAAATCCCAAGCTGCACTTTGGTCAGAAGCAAAGATGCAAGAGAAGGCAGAAGATAACGAGGTGGCTTAAAATTTTAAACACATCAAAAAAATTTGCCATTGGATTATTTAAGAAAACGTTTTGATAATTTCACTATTTGGAATAGAGAGACGCAAGTGTACAAAGAATATATTGATCAAAACATGAAGTTACAAATAAAGATAACTATGCTGGAAGATGGAAAGATTACTGCCACAAGGTGTTTTAATTGATTATGTTTCCAACTCCAAGATGAGTTAAAGATTCAAAGAACGATGACAGTGAGAGTATTAGAGAAAAGGGAAACTTGAATGTAAGAGGTAGAGAATCAAACTGTAATGGACACCCCTGATTGTTTTTATTGAAATCTCTATTTGCTGCTTCTGTTTCACTCTGTGCTGATTGTATTGTTTTTGCTGAGTGTTTAGTTGATTGTCTCCATTGTTTTCATGATGCATAACAACACATTGCATATTGCAAAATTGAAGGAAATATTAAGAAGAAACATTGCTTCCTTTAATAAATAACAACATATGAAAAGAGCATTTGTTACAGTTCAAAATCAGACTATTACAAATGTTTATCAGACCTGTTAAGAGCAGTTTTCAGACCTGGTATTGAGCTTGCAATGGCAGCAACTCGACATAACTTTGCCCAACTCGTCTCATGCATGAAATGCTCAAGTTCCACTGATCTTCTATGCCACAACCAGCGGCTTAATCACTGAAAAAGGCAGAATAAGAGGTCTATACAACAGCAGACCCTTATTCATGAAACACCCAAATGGCATGATTCCCAAGATAGGGTGATTTGCCCTTATAAATCAGACCTCCACTGTTAAAACCAAACAATAGCTTGAAGGATGGCATCCATATGATAGGATTCCAACGCACCAATACCCAAAAAGATGTGCCAAGTATGAAAGGAGTTATGAAAGAATCTAACCTTCAGCCACTGGTAAAAAATGAGTTTTCAGAACTTCTGATAATGCAGATCAGTCTTCAGGAAATACCCAAAATCGCCTCCAAACACCACCCACAAAGAGTCAAAAACCAAACAACACTCACACCATCAACCCATCACCAAAAATCCTCAAAACCCACTTCAAAATACCAAGAAAATCTTCATCTTCACCACCTAAAAACAGTGAAAATCAGAACTCTTTGAAAATTTGAACCACTCCAATCCAGCTAGGGTGGATCTTTCACCACCGAAACCATAATGAGGGTTTTCGTTCTCAACACGCAGCAGTAGTATTTTGGAAATAATCCAACAACATCCTATTATGTTGCCAAAAGAAATATGTTCAAATGAGGCCCAAAAAGAAGCTTTATAGAGATAAAAGGGAATTAGGGCAACTTTTTGAATTTCATTTCCCTCCAAGAATCCTATGCCCCCTCACATGAGCCTTTATAATTTATTTATTTTTAATTTCCTTTTGCCTCCCTTAGCTAGGCGTCCACTTTTGAAGGCTTATTATTTGGCTTTTTAAAAGCAACGTTGTCAATCTAGGCGCCAAGGTACCTTTTTGATGACCCCCTTGACCCTCACTTAAGTTATAAAGTTACTTTATAAAAATAACTTAAGTGACTGAAGAAAAAACAATTATCAATTAATTAACCTTAGTCATTCCAACACCAAAACATGAAATAGACACTGCTGAAGTAGCCTAGGCCAGGACCAGTTACCGCAAATAGACTTACTATAAATAGCAATTGCTAAAAATAGTAAATCCTCCAAATCATCAAATTGACACAAAACATTAAAGCTCATTTGACAACTGCCACTCACTAGCCAAATAGGAAACCTTGCACTGCATTGCTGCCAAGATTAGTTACTAAATATAGTATTTACTAAAAATAGTGAGTCAAAACCAAACTAGCCCAAATAAGGACATTGAAAATGGGGACATTGAAAATGGGGACATTATAGTCCTCCCTTCCCAAAGATTTCTTGTCCTCAAGCAATGCCATCACAACTCCAGAAACAACAGATTGATCCACCTTAAAACCAAGTAAAATCCCAGGGTCCCAAGTCAACCTAGGAGATCTGTAGCACCATCTTCTTAAAACACTCTCTTGCAGCGTACCAACACAAGAGACCTCTTGAAAACCTTCTATAAGAAGAGTAATCAAATATTGTGTAAACTCGATCAACTCCTCAAAGAAATGCTCTTTGAGAGAATCAAACTGATGTGCCACATGAGTAAACTCTAGAAAGTTAACACTGGCTCTCTCATCCCAAACAGTTGCTGAACTACCAAACAATATGATCCCAGGATTCCAAATTAGTCTCAGAAAGGAACCACCATGCTGACGCTGCGCCACTTTGATCATAACTGTCAAACCATTGTGCCCAAACTGCACTCCCCTATCCTGGAACCCCAAAAAGTAAACATCATCAAAGCCCATTCGGAAATACCTGAAAGGATTGAAATCAATGCCATGAAATATATCCTACCAACGCAACTCCGTGAAGACCACATCAGCAAACTCACTGCCAATTAGATCTTGGGCAGCATAAAAAACACCTTGTTCAACCATAAAAAATAAACCTTGGCATCACACCTCATGATGCCCCAAATATGAAGCAAGTCGATCACTGCCACATCTCTAAAATCTGCTAACCAAGATATGCCTCTACCTTCACAAATCGAAATCATAACATCAACAGTTAACCTCCAAGTGTCAAAAGAAAGGTTTTGAACACACCAACACACCCAAACCACTGCAATCATTAAGACAACATTTGAAATAATGCATATCATCTCCATGAAGTAACTACAGTGAGTGTCACACACCAGAGTGGAAGCAATTAATGAATGAACCGTGTTCGGAAAAACACTCATAGCTAGCTGCCCAAAAGCCTACCAAAATTCAAAATCAGTCTGCTCATCAAAAGATATCACCATAACCAACAAAAAAATGTAAGGGCAGCAGTAGTCACTGAAATCCTGCTAAAACATAGGAGAGATGAGTATGGAGGTAGCAACAAAGTCATCTCCTAGGATCAAATCACCTCTGCCATCTAGCCCCAACCATGAACTACTCAATTGTTGGAATGAAGAAACCATCCAACTCATCTACAGATCCGAACCCGAAGTCATGTACAAGCTGATTGAAAAGTGCGCAACGGTACTAATACCGAAAGTTGACCCACTTCTCCAATCTTGAGACAGTAGCTCATGACTGGAAACTACACTTGGGTCCCAAATCTTGTAATCAAATCCACTCTTATCACTGAAATTGGTTAGGTCTTTGTCATCCAACTCAAAAAGTGGATTATCATGAGTCAAATTGATGATTATCCTCAACTCCAAAATCAGACCAATCCTCCTGCTGATCCAAACTCCTATTTCTTGATTTTTTAGGACAATGTGCAAGATCATACTCCTCCTGAATGAAATCAAACTCCTTCATTATCTGTTTGATCTCCTTAGCCTTTTCTCTGTTCTTTTGCTCTATAAAATGTTGAGTCTCATAGAGCTGATCATTTGCTTCAAGAAGTGCCCCTTGGACACTTTCCAAAGCAAGCTTCATAGAATTAAGCTCAATAGTGAACTCACTAACCTCTCCCCTTAATTGCTTAGTCAAGGACAAAGTCTCATTTCCAACTTGGTGGCTATATCTCTATCATGCATTATGTGTAAGTAAGTTGTTTTAAATTCTTTCATAGAGCTTTCGTGGTTTGCAAATCAGAAAATGAGATATTAAGCTCATTTTGTCCTCTTGATGCAATTTGAATTATGTTTTCCACATGCATATGTTTGCTGTCCAAACTTGATAAAATATGCACCTCATTTTCAGTGGATACCAAAAATTGTCTTTTCCAATCACGATCAAACAAAGGTGACGAACTACTGTTATGTTACATGTTAAAATCAAAATTAGACTTATACTTGTCATTAGAGTCTCCAAGGTTGTCCCAAATCACCTGTGTCTCTCCCTTATCGTCCCCAACAATGAACTGTGAATCCAAATCAACCAAGTCACATGGTCTATGCTCAAGATCAGCTACCTATAATGTAAAATCAGACTTCTTTTCTAGATCGAAAACATCACTATCGATACCATCCCCTATGCGTGGCTCTTGGGATGAAGTAAGGACATCATTACAATCAAAAGGAAATTCATCCCAATGTGGATCCTTGTCATTCTTAGTTGCCAACACACATAGATCCCGTGTGTAGAAAAGCTGATTGCTTTGTTTAGAGATTAAGTGTTCACTATGCTCCTCATGAGTAGTTGTCTTTTTGAATAAGTCACTTTCCAACTCATTAGGACTGAAATCATCATAGGCATCTCTGTCCATAGGCTTGGTTTGGTAGTCAAACCCAAAGTCACCTATGTCACCATTACCAACATGAGGTAAAGGGTCATCATTATTAGCTGATTTGAAGACATCATCCCTTTTGTTTTCAACATGCCCATCATCTAAAAGTATCTCAACTTCATTGGATAGCTCTAAGGGTGTATACAAGGTTGTTGTTTCCTCAATTCCTTCATGCACAACCTCATCTACAATAGTTGAATGCATGACCAAAGAGTCATCCCGAGGCTCCGTCTCACATTCATCAAGTTTGAAAGTAATCGCTTCATCTAATTTTTCTGCTATGAACTTCTCTTCAACCACCTGCTCTTCATTGAACAAGGTTTCAACTAAGCCACCTCTTTAAAATGAAGTTTTGGATCTTTCTTATCAAATCTCTCTATGAGTCTCTCAGTAAACTTAGTATAAGATGTAATTTGAGCATGCCCCATTATGATCATCCTATGATGCCACCACTTATGTGCAACTCCATCAAGGTGCATAGTAGCATATTTTATGGATTCTTCTTCAGACGTGGGGTTTAGATTGAAGTATGTGTCCACCCTTTGAATCCATGCTCTTGTTGAAATCTCATCGGACCCGTCAAAATAAGAAAGGCTAAGTTTTCCAACTTCCCTTCATAAGTCATTATGATGTTCTCTATTGCCCCTACTGGGCATATGCCTCATCCTGAAGTGATATGTCATGCTGGAAACTAGGCTCTGCATCCATCCAATCCTGTCTAAATTGGTTCTGCATCTCAACTATTGTGAGCTCCTAATTGGGTTGTGCCTCCACTCTTGGTGGAAAAACAGGCATAAGTGGTCTAGCCATGGCTGCCCTAACTTGCTGATTGGCTGCTCCATGCTGACCCATATAATTTCCTTGCCCATTATTGCCTTTGTTACCTCTGTGTTGACTCTCAATCGATTCAATCCCTCAAACAACTGTGCTAGACACTAATTGGGTTTCTAGTGTCCGCTAACCATAGCATCCAAGAGAAGCATCATCCAATCTGGTTCAACATTTTCTCTTCTAGCCTCTTCACCCCTTTCACCCATTTTTTGGAACTTGCCGATTCTACTGAGTGTGTTTCAAGGTGTTGTTCCTCTCCCTCAGAAGGTCAACGTTCCCACAATTCTTCTTTATGTCTCCTTAATCTCTCATGGTACCTTCTTTCTCTGTCAC
Source organism: Sequoiadendron giganteum (assembly GCA_007115665.2). Taxonomy (NCBI): domain Eukaryota; kingdom Viridiplantae; phylum Streptophyta; class Pinopsida; order Cupressales; family Cupressaceae; genus Sequoiadendron; species Sequoiadendron giganteum. The sequence goes on from CM021100.1 coordinate 131,666,842, forward strand.
TAATGCTAGTAGGATTGCATCACCCACTTATTGGCAGGAATGATTTGTGCTCCGATACCACTGTAATGGACACCTCTGACCTTTTTTTTTCGAAATCTCTATTTGTTGCTTGTGTTTCACTCTGTGTCGTGTGTTTGAGCTACTTCTTTGTGTGTTTGAGCTGGTTGCTTGCTTGCTTGAGCTACTTGTTTGCCTGCTTGAGCTACTTGCCTGTGTGCTTGAGCTGGTTGCTTGTTTGCTTGAGCTACTTGTTTGCCTGCTTCAGCTGATTGCTTGCTTGCTTGAGCTAGTTGCTTTCTTGCTTTGTTGTTAGTTATTGGGAAGTAACACAAGTTAGAAAAACATTAGACAATATATTGCCCTTGAAACTTTGAGAATGTTATTAACCCTATTGGTAGTAAGTTAAGGCAAGTATACTAACAGTCATAGTTGGCTCACTCGCCAAAAACTCGCGAGTTTTTTTCAGAAACGAGTTTTTACGAGTTTTACTCGCAGAAGGTACAGTCCGTACTTTTTGCAAAAACTCGCCGGAAAAACTCGCGAGTTTTTGCAAAAACTCGGCGAGTTTTTAAAAAAAACCCGCGCGGCCTGTGTCTTATGTCCGCGGCCGGCCAAAATGTCATTGTCATTTCATTTTTTCACTTGTTTTCACTTTTAGCAGAGGAAAAAACTTGCCCAAAGCATTTTGCACTATTTATCTGTGATTTGGCATCGAAGGGACGAGATTCGAAGGGGATTTTCATCAGATTTCGAAGGCAAATTGGATTTCCAGGTAGGTTTTCTAATTTTTCTTGTTCTTTCTTTTTTTTTCATTTTTTCTTCTTTTTTGTTGATTGTATGTTTAAAAAACATCATGAATGAACTATAAAACAAATTCAAATACATTTATATGTTTAAAAGAAGATTTAGATTCAACAAAACAAGAATTTGTGACACTTTTTTATGATTTTTTAATATATTTTGCAGTTTTTTTCATTTTTTTCAAATTTTCTTCAAATTCTAGTTATTTTTTGTAATTTTGATTCTTCTTGTTTGTTGAAAACATGTTTAAATTTATATATTAGCTTAATTTGTTACTAATTTAAAGTAGTTTTCTAATTTTTACATTTTTTTGTAACCCTAGTTTATTATTTTCTTTTTTTAATCCATTTTTTTTGATGAAAAATTGAAAATGTTTAGAGTTTAGACTTTAGAATCTTAAATTAGTTTACTATTTAGAATCTTAGATTAGTTTAGAATCTATTTTGAAATTTTCAATTTTGATTTAATCTAATTTAGCTTGTTTTTAAAATTTCTATCAAAAAACTAACAAGTTGTGATTTCACTTTGTGTGTGTACTGTGTAGGTAACAGGTTAATTGATCATGGCTTCTGAATCCGCTTCTACCCCTACCTCAGCCCCATCTGTGCCTGGGAGTGGGGAATATGTAGGCACTCGTCCAAAAGGAGCTAGAGATCCCGCTTGGAGATATGCATATGAAGGACCAGAACCTGGATCAGTGTATTGCATTAGATGTAAAGAAATTTACCGTGGAGGCATCAATCGCCTCAAATACCACCTTGCAGGCATCCCTAGACGTGATGCTAAGGCTTGCATAAACACCAATGAGGAAATCAAAAGACAAATGAATGCAATACTTTCCGCTGCAGAAGAAAAAAAGATGCAAAAAGCGAAGGCAAAAGCAGCAATGCAAGCTGCCATAGCTTCTTCTCAAGGTGTTGCAAGTGCAGACAACCTTCACTCACTGTCAGATGATGATGATGTAGTAGCCAACATAGCGGGCTCTCTTCGTGGTCCACGTGTGCGAAGGCAACCCACCACCACCACCATGCCTTCATCTTCCTCTACTAGAGTACCAGTGGCAGGATCAACACAGACACCTAGAGCCACAGGTTCACACATTGGTGATTTTTTTGTGCCTAGAAACACACCTGGTGCACAACCTTCTTTAGAGGCAACTGGGTGGAATAAGGAGGTGCGTGAGCATGCAGATGTTGCTTGTGCCGATTTTTGGTACTTCAACAACATCCCTTTCAATGTGGCAAGCTCACCTTATTGGGACAATTTGGTGACCGCATTGACAGTTGCAGGGAAAGGCTACAAGGCGCCTTCGCGCAAAGAATTGAGTGGAAGGTTAGAAATTAGTTTATGTTCTTTAATTTAATTTTATGTTTCTTAAGTTTAATTTATGATTAATTTAAGTTATTTTTTTGTTTACAAATTAAAATTGTGTACTTAATTTCACTTTGTACTTGTAGGTTGCTTTCTAATGCTACTGAAAGAGCAAAGGCAGTGATACAAGAACAAAAAGAAGAATGGCAACAATATGGCTGCACTATTCTTTCTGATGGGTGGACGGATGGAAAAAACCGTACCATCATAAATTTTTTGGTTTCTTGCAAAAATGAGGTGGTGTTCTTGAAATCCGTAGATGCCTCCAACATAGTAAAAAATGCAGAAAATTTGGCTAGAATGTTGGAGCAAGTGTGCATGGAGGTTGGGCTTAAAAATGTCGTGCAAATCATAACTGACAATGCAGCGGCATATGTGGCAGCAGGAAGAATCCTCCAAGATAGACACCAGACAATTTTTTGGACACCATGTGCTGCCCATGTCCTTGACCTTCTTTTGGAGGACATAGGAAAATTACATTGGGTCACACCGATTGTAGAGGATGGAAGAAGGATCACTAAATACATCTACAATCACCCTTGGGTTCTGAGCTTGATGAGGGAGCACACCAATGGGAGAGACTTGGTGAGACCTGGTGTGACAAGGTTTGCAACGGTTTTCTTAACGTTGCAAAGCATTCTTGGCGCATTGACGGCTTTGAAACAAATGTTTGTGAGTCAAGCATGGATAGACTCACCTTATTCAAAGAAGCCGGAAGGAGAAAGAGTTGCAAGCATTGTCTTCGAGCCCCTCTTTGCACAAAAAGCAACAGAGATTGTGAAGGTAACTTCAAAACTTTGAGTTTGAATCTAAATTCAAATTGAACATTTTCTTAAAGTTAATGTCCTTCATTGTAAATTTGTAAATTACTAAATTGTAACTCTAATAGTTTTTTGCATTTTTAAATTTATATTGTAGGTGTCAGAGCCCTTGGTTAGAGTGCTCCGTTTGGTGGATGGGGATCAAACCCCAATGGGTTATCTTTATGAGGCCATGGATAGGGCCAAGGAGGCTATTAGAAATTATTATAAGGGGGACAGCCTCAAGTTTGATCCCATTTGGGAGATTATTGACAGGAGGTGGAACAATCAACTCCACCAACCTATCCATGCAACAGGGTACTTCTTGAACCCCCGTTTCATCCATTCAGGCACCTATACAGATCCTACTGGAGAGGTTATGGAGGGCCTCACTACTTGCATTCAGCGGATGACATCCACGCCTGATGAGGCAGACTGCATTGTTAATGAATTGCAAAGTTACAGGGAAAAAAGGGGTGTACTCTTCTCTTCAGACTTGGCAAAGAGAGCAGTATCTAGGCTGCCACCAGGTATAAAATTTGAAATTTACAAGTTACAAAAATGAAAATTTGATAGTTACAAGTTACAAGTTACAATTTTCTAACTTTTTCTTCTTTTTTTTGTAGATGTTTGGTGGACACATTGGGGTGGAAAAACCCCACATCTTCAAAACTTTGCCCTCCGTGTTTTGAGCCAGCCTTGTAGTTCATCCAATTGTGAGCGCAATTGGAGTTTGTTTGAGGCCATCCACACAAAGAAGAGGAACAAACTCGCTCAAAAACGCCTCAATGACCTTGTCTATGTGCAATATAATCTTCGATTGCGCATAAAAAAGGTAGAGGAGATATCATATGATGATCCAATTGATTTGGAGGAGATAGATCCATACAGTGATTGGACAGGGCGAGGGGAGCAACCTCCATTGTTTACCGAGGATGAGATTTATGATTTAGAGCGACAGGCAATGGAGGAGGGTGGATTTACATTCTCATTGGATGACCTTGAGGATGATCCTGAGGAGGAGTCATTGCCAGTGCCACCACCAACAGCTGCAGGAGGATCTACATCTAGGATGGAGGTTGAGGAGCCACAGGCACAGCAGGAGCGGAGTCCTATGATTACACGGACACCCTCTTCCGGTCCCATACTGAGATCTAGACATGGGAAGAGGAAGATGTGATTCATGTGAATTTGTAAAAACTGAAATATATTAATGTTTATGACATATGTAGTATTTACTTTCAGTTTTACAAAAACAAATTGCTATTTCATTTTGTTTCAAACTATTATCATATCAGCACATTGAGCATTCCACATGAGGATGCCATTTTGTATCCAATTTCTTTCAAATCAATCAAATATAGCTTGTTTCTTATATGTACTCATTTATTGACTCATTGGATGCATCTTATCTTTGAATTTTGCAAAAAAAATGAGTTTTTAGTGAAGTTTAAGCAATTTTTTAAGTTCCCAAGTTTTTTGCGAGTTTTTTCCGAGTTTTTGCCGAGTTTTTGCCGAGCCGAGTTTTTCGGGCTTGCCGAGTACTTGAAAATGCCGAGTTTTCCAACTATGCTAACAGTTACTCTCCAAGGACATAAAGTCAAACATAACCAAGACCCTCATCACTTGGTCACCACTAAAGCTCACCATCCAAATCTTAAATTGCTTGAGGACGAGCAAATTTGGGAGGGGAGGGCTGTCATGTCCCCACGATTGTAACATTGAAATGTAAAGTATTGAAATGAAAACAACCAAATATTAAAAACATAAATATAAATAATTGTAATCTAAATATTATTATAATTATAATTATAATTATCATAGATAATATTATAATTATAATTATAATTATCATAGATAATATTATAATTAAAATACAATTATTATAAATACAAAATAAAACAAGTTGATATTGTAATTGTTATTATTCACAAGAAAACTAAATCTGAAAATGACTATGCTTTATATTAAATAAACAAATAATAATCATAAAGCACTTTATCGATTCCTAAAGCATCGATTCCTAAAAGCATTGGTATCAACTCATAATCTCAGTGATCACTAATATCACTAAAAGCTACGATTGAAGCAATCTAACACGTCCCTCCAAAACAGTGCGGTAAGATACCAAGGAACATATCCCTTGGCAAGTGTGTGACCATGGGTAAATCAGGCTATAAAAAGAAGATGAATCCAAAACAGATAGACATTGAATGAAGGAGAAGAAAATCTACAAACAAGACAACAAATAGAAATATCTCTGTAATCAAGAAAGAGGAATTGAAAAATTGAATAGTGCAGCAGATTGGAAAGGAATAAATCCATTGAAAAAAATATTGTTGGCAAAATATATTTCAGGTAGTAAGTATAAATATAGTTATTTATATATATATATATATAACATTCAGGTAAAGATGAAGCATGCATAACAATAGATAAAATTCAACTTAACAACTGTTAATAAAAAAAAAATGGGCCGAAGCATGAGAGGAGCGGGCTTGGGTGTATGTGCAAGCTCAAATTTGAAATTTGAAGGCGGAAGCAAGGATGAAGATGTTGATGACGATGGCAATGGGGTTCAGGCATTCACTAGAGAGAGCACTCTTTCCCCTACCAGCTTAGGCTCTACCGGTGGCATTGGGTCTGACTTCGGGGTTGAGGTTGTTGCGGTTGAAGTTGCAAATGTAGAGGATGGTTTGAAATTTGCTGTCAAAGCTGCTTGCTTTGAAGATGCATAGGTGGAGGGTTTTGAGGATGTTGTTGGAGCAGCAAACGTTGGGGTGGGTTTTGACCTTGGAGGCTCAGTGGAGGGGTTTGCATGCTCTTGTGGACTGGGGACTTGCTCCCTATGTTGGATCTGCCTCTGTTCTTTCTGAGGATGGGATTGATAACGAATGGTTTATCGATTTGGATGAAGAGGAAGATGAGCTCCTTCTTGATATTCTGTTGGAGGCTCGTAGGAAGTCTCGACAGTGTGTGGATGCAGGCATGAAAGAGGAGGATGGTGCCCCTTTTTCTAGGCTGCTTAAAGGTTTTCTTAATCACCTGATCCCTTCCCAATAAGATTGCAATATGAAGGGTGTTGCATTTGGATTGGATGCGAATCTGGGTGTGTCTCTTGCTTCCAGATCTGATGGTTTGAACATTGTTCAAATGCCTGTGAAGGATCTTAGCTCTGGGGTTGGTTTGGTCCCCTCCCCTCTATCCTCTGGCTCCTCTGGTGACTTGAAAACTACAGCTTCACCTGTGGATTTGGTTGCTATTAAGGGACCCCTCCCTACGTGTGAGGGGGTTGCTGCTACTCCTATCATTCGGATTCCTGATGTTGTGGTTGATAAGTGTAGTGTTGTTGTTGGCAATGCTCTTATTGGGAGTTTCTCAGGCCCTCATCCTAATATTGACGATGTTCGTAGTTGGGCTTTGGTTAAATGAAAGGCTTCTGGTCTGCTATAGGTGACTACTTTACCTAAAGGTTTTTTTCTTTTTTCCTTCCAACTCCTTCAGCAGAATTTGGATGTCTTACATGGAGGGCCTTGGTTCTTTGATAATTTTGTCCTCCTCAAAAGTTGGACTGTGGGATTTGTGGCTTCCAAGGATTGTTTTGATTGGGCCCCTATTTGGTTTAGACTCCCAGCACTTCCTTTGGAATTCTGGGACGACGTGGTCTTTCATGGTATTGGTAAGAGTTTTGGTTTTTTCTTAGGCATGGAGAGAATCACGAAAGACATGGAACGTTTAGTTTATGCTAGATTTTGTGTTTTGGTTGAAACTGGAAAGCTTCTACCAAATAAAATTACGATTTGTTCCAAGATGGGTGTGTGGGAGAAAAGTATTCTCTTCGATTCTTCCTCTTTGGTGTGCTCCCATTGCCTTAGAGTTGGTCATTTTTCTCGCTCTTGTCAGGACTTCAATTTCTATGAAGACTTGTTCTGATGAGAAGGCTACAACTATTGCTTTTCCGATTGAAAAGGCTGGTTTGGTGAACCTTGAGGCTAAGGTTTTGGAAGTGGAAGATCTTGCTGATGTCCTAAGAGGATGCCCTCTCAAGGATAATTTTCTTCCTGTTAGTATGAATGAGTCTGTTTCATCCAAGTTTATTGGTTTGACCCATCGGGATCAAGCTCCCCTTATGAGCTCTTGGTTTGGTCACAATTTCAAACCTCCTTGATTGGTTTGGCCCCCCTTTGGTGGCCGGTTGCACGACTCTGCTAGTTCTTTGGGTGTGCTGTCACTGTTGGTTTTCTGGTGACCAAGTGCTGTTTGTGTTTCAGTGGTGTTCCATTGGTGCTGTTTCGTTGGCAAAGTTTTAGACTTTGGTGTTTGGAAGTGTTTTTTTCTTACTCTGTAAAAGGTTCTTGGTCCTTTCAAAACCATGCTTACCTTATCAAAAACATTCAGGTAAAGATGATTATTAAAATAATTACATATATATTTTTATATGAAATATATTTATATATATGTGTATCATATACGACCTAAGTTACTGGTATGCCCATATATGGCCTCAGGTACGATACATGTACGAGAAATGGTACGAAAACGGTTCAGAAACTTCCAGGATACGATTTTCTATCTATGGAAACAACTAGGAAACGAAAGTGTGATTGTGGGTACGAAATTTCGTTTCTAATTCGAACCTGGACATAATCCATGTCAACTTTTTTGGATATTATCTGATTTTTTCCCTTCAAAGGCTATAAATTGTGATTTTTTTCTCATTTCAACTTTGCTCACATTTTTCTCCAACAAAATAGATTGTTTTTTAGGGTTTCTCAAGTGTCGAATATTTTTGATATCTTTAGGATGGCTGAGATATTTGATGAAGAGCAGCTGAGTCAAATTAGGCATGAGTAAAATGTTGGAGATTCAACATCAAAAACTATATTATATTTCTTTATAGGATTGTTTTGTGCTCTTTGTAAATTTTGCATCTTGTGTGATGGTGATGTTAAGGGCAGCTCTTTTTATTCATTGCTTTGTTAGAATTTATAATTGGGACTTGGAAGATATCACTATTTGGGAGGACATATGACCATAGTCCATTTGACTTCCCTAAACTTTTGAGTGCAAATTCTGATGTTCTCAATGGAAGTAAGGCGTGAACTATGCCAGTATCCTTGCACATCTCTTCGAAAAGATGTTTTGATGGTGGTACTAGTAATATTGAATGTTCTAAGCACCATAGAAACCAGATCTCTGTTGTAAGTGATGGTTTAGGATATTGAGGTGGCATTGTGTTTGGTCTTCATGAGAAACAGGTTGCCTTGCTATTTCTCCTTTCTATTGATTCACAACATTGAACCATAGCATGAGGATTGAGTAAAAATGTACTGGCTTTACATCAGATTGGGAGTATGAAGGCCCTTGTATTGTATTATTAAATTGACTATGAAAGTGGTGGTGTATTTTTGCTATGTTATTTGACCATTAATATGGTGGTGTATTTGGAACTTAATTACTACTACAAATATGTATATATTTCTGATTTTTATATGTTTTTGTATTAACGTACCCAAACGTACCCAAACCCAAAAACGAACTAGTAACTAAGTATACGACTATGCAATAATGATGCTTGCAACAATTGTTGAACCTTATAAGTAATTGTGATGTTTTAGTATAATTTCAGATAATAGATTCTTATGTGATTGATTTACACTAACAATATCTCTTGAGTGCTAAGAACAGAGAAATCGACTTGAGTATATAAAAGTAAGAGATCTGTTGGCAACAAAGATTTAGTTTGTACTGTAATTTGATATACTTGTGATGGAATAGTTAAGGGGTATAATGAATTATTAAATAGGACCAAGACTTCATGCATATCATTACTTGTATTCTGTGATAGGATAATCATAACCTATTATGTATTGCTGATATGATTATTTGCAAGTCTGAATTTGATAAAATTACTGTGTATTTGCACAATGATAGAAGAAGGGGGATTACAAAAGGTAATAGTGATGGGGCACTCCCTAGGTACGCCACCTCTATAATGGAGGGCCAATGTGTCCTATAATGGAGAACCTATGTGTTCTATAATGGAGGACCAAGTTTCCTATAATGGAGAACCTATGTGTTCTATAATGGAGGATCGAGTGTCCTATAATGGAGAACCAATGTGTTCTATAATGGAGGACCTAGTGTCCTAAGGAGGCCAAAGGGGTTCTTGCCTTTGGGCCTAGGAGAGTAGAGCCACTAGGACACCCTTTGTAACCTCACTCCCCTATCATGATGTAACAATATAAGGAGATCAATCATGAGGGAATGGAGATTGCCAAAGGATTACAGTGAGTGGGCCTCTTCTAGGTACGCCACCCGAGGGGGGACAAGATGATCCCACGAAGGGCCAAGGGGGTACTGCCTTGATACAAAGGGTATTGCCCTTGGGCCTAGGGGAGTTGGCTACCAAGACACCTTTCGCAATCTCACTCCTCCATCGTGGTGAATTGAATCCTCCAAGGATGTTAAGAGTACTTTGTGATTGTATTAATTATTGGTCAATAGTTTATTAATACCTAGTTATGGCAAATTACTAACTATTATTGTTGTGATAAATGATTCCATTCTACTAATCAATTTGATTATGGTAAAGGGTTGTAATTTATGTGTAGGACTTCAATCAAGATTTCAATTAGGTGAAAAGTATTCTCTAACTCATTTGTTATTTGGAAATTAAGGGTTTAGGGCAAATTTAGGGCAATCCCAAAAAGGGGACATTACATGATGTTGTTGGGATTCTTCTTTGTGAGGACATGAGAAGGAAAAATCAAGGTACATCATCGAGAGATGCCTTAGTACTTGGCAGCAAGGGGACATCACAAGAACAAGGTAAAAATAATTATAGAAGAAGATCTAAGTTGGGAAAAAGATCAAAATTTAAAGGCAGAAATATTAGTTGCTAGTATTGTGGTAAGGAAGGCCACATGCAGAGGAATTGCTGGTCAAGAAGGCCGAAATTCAATCAAAAGAAAATGAAGCGAATGCAGCATATGAAGAAGATGTAAGTGCTCTTGTTCTGTCTATAGGAGAAGCTATAGAAAATATTTGGGTGCTTGATTCCAGAGCATCATTCCATGCCACATCGTGTAGGGAGTTCTTCAAAAACTATTAAAATGGTAATTTTGGCAAAGTTTATCTTGGTGATGATGAATCTTGTGATATTGTTGGCAAAGAAGATGTTCTATTGAAACTGAAAAATGGTAATAGCTGGTTGCTTAGGGATGTTAGACATGTCCATCAACTCAAAAGGAATTTGATTTCAACTGGGTAGTTGGATGCTGAAGGTTGTAACATTATTTTTTAGTCAAGTATGTGGAAGGTGACCAAATGAGCTTTAATAGAGGAAGAAATCAGGCACTTTGTATGTGCTAGAGAGTCAAGTTGAAGTGGGAGTTGCAATGGAAGTTGCGGACAGTAGTATGGAGCTTTGGCATAAAATGCTTGGTCACATGAGTAAGAAAGGCCTTGAAATTTCGCACTAAAAGGATCAATTTCCAAGGCTAAAATCGGTACATTTAGAGGTGTGTGAGCATTGCATACGACAAACAAAAGAGGAATAGATTCTCTACCAAGAAACATGAGAAGAAGTCACGATCATTGGAGTTAGTGCATTCAAATTTCTTTGGCCCCACAAAGGTAACATCAATTGGTGGGTCAAATTATTTTGTCATTTTTTAGATGATTGCACTAGAAAGGTTTGGCTTTACATGTTGAAAAAGAAATGTGAAGTCTTTGATATATTCAAAATTTTCAAAGCACTTGAGAAAACCGAATTGGTAATATAGAAAACTAAACTGGTAATAAAATTAAGTGCTTAAAAACGGATAACAATGGTGAATTATTTTCAATAGAATTTGATCAATTGTGTGTAGAGAATGGTATAGAATTTGATCAATTGTGTGTAGAGAATGGTATTCAAAGGATAAAAGTTGTTCTTTTTACACCACAAGAAAACGGTGCAGCTTAGAGACAAGAGCATTCTAGAAAGAGCACAAAGCATGCTCTTGAATGCTGGTCTAGGAAAACAATTTGGGGCAGAGGCTGTCAACATAGTTGTTTATTTAATTAATTGAAGTCCCAAGCTTGAAGAATTTGACCCAATTGGAAATTCTGGCTAAATCTATGAAATTAGGGTTTTCATTCTTCAAGCTTATTGAGGGTCAAATTGAGTTGTCAAATTGAAATTTGAGCTTGACATTGCTGTCAGACGGCTTCCAGCAGGTTCCCATTGAATTTTCACTAAGTTATGACAACTTACTATTTTTAGTAATTACTCAATTTGGGACCTTTTCCTCAAGATTTTGGAATTCTAACTGCTTCACCATATTCAAGGCGCTTCAAAGTGCTTGCACGCAAAATTTGAGCAAATTTGGATAAATTGCTATTTTTAGCAATTTAGGCTTCATGAGCCATTTTTAGGGTTTGCATGTGTGCTTTTTCAATGCATGTCTGGAGAATCTTTCTAGCTTTTTCAAGACCTTCGCGATGATGTAACATGCAAGCCGGGATGATAAATTTTAGCGGTTCTGGCTTCAGGAGCCATTTTCAGGATTTGCATGTGTGCTTTTTCAATGCATGTCAGGATATTCTTTATGGGTTTTTCGAGAGCTTCGCAATGATGTGACATGCAAGTAGAGTTGATCATTTTTCAGGAACTTACTATTTTTAGCCAGTGCCCGCATGTCGACCAGTTTCCTAGGTTTTTCTGGGTTTTTTGAGATCTCTCGGGCATTGTGACATGCAAATGCATCCGGCAGTCAGTTGATCACTTTTTCAGACACTTACTATTTTTAGCAGGATCACTCCGCCAACCACTCAACACTTCAGATTCACGAACAGAGTAGCATGCAACAAAAATGAAGTTAAACAAAGGTCATTTGAGCCACATGCAAGTCAGGTTAGGGTTTCCAACTTCGGGACTCAAAATGAGGGGTAAAAAGCCAAAATTTTGAAAAACTGATGTATCCCATCACGATCAGCATCCTTCAAGCAATCTACCGATAAAATTTGAGCGCAATCCAAGCACTTACTATTTATAGTAAGTCACCTCCAGAACAGGGCTATAAATAGCAAGTCAGCATGAGGGTCAGGTGTGAACAAGTCAAACAAGTCATGAGGGTCACGCTTGGCAAATTTCAAGTCAATAGGAGCTGCAAAGGTCCAAAAATCAAAGAGTTACTAAAAATAGAAAACGAGGGCAAGCAGGCTGAAAAAGTGGCTAAGTATTCAAGATCCACCTCCAGAAGTCTCATTGGCACTCCAAATGAAAATTTTAAGGCATGCAAGTTAAACTGGAAGGAGACCCCTTGAAATGCGCCCAAGCTCCAAAAAGATGGGTTAAAAATATTCAAGATCTTTGAAAATAAAAGCTCCAGCCTCCAAATGCGCCCTTGAGGTGGAGGCCTCGAAAAGTTTCCAAAGTGTGAGAAAATCAGAGAACATACCCCCAAATGCGCCCTTGGCAAGAAGGAGGCATAAAAAAATTCTAAGTCATGAAGATGGAAGCAACACCCTTCATATGCGCCCAGGCAAGGAGTATGAGGTGAGAATAAGTTTCTAAGTTGAAAATGGAAGCTTGACCCTCCATTTGCGCCCAAGGTGGTGGAGGACATGAGAAATTCTACTAAGGCATTTTAAAATGGAAGCTCCACCCCCTAAATGCGCCCAAGAGAGAAAAGGCAAGACTTAAGAATTTTCCAAGTCATATAAAGTGGAAGCACACCCTCCTAAATGCGCCCATGAAGATGATGGGGATGTGAAAATCTCTAAGGCATCAAACTTGAAGCTGCATACCCCAAATGCGCACAAGGAATTGAGAGGAGTGAGGTAAGGAATAAGTTTCTAAGATGGAAATGAAAGTGGCCCCTCTCAAATGCGCTCTAAAGGGGATAGATGACTTGGAAAGTTTTCTAAGAAAGAAAACATGAGTAGCACCTTCAAAATGCGCCCAAGGTGGGAAGCTGAGTGAAGGTGTTTGAAATTTGCCTAAGGCATTAAAAATGATGCTAGAAGGAGTAAAATGCACCCAAGCTGAAGGAGGTATGAGGTGTGGAAAATTTCCTTAAGTTACAAAATAAGAGCTCCACCTATGAAATGCGCCCATCATGTAAGGAGGTGCTTAAAGAATTTTCTAAGGCATCAAATGGAAGTACAGGGAATAAAGTACACCCATCAAGGTATGATGACTTGAGGAAATATTTCTAAGTCATAAAATGGAAGCTTGACCCTTCAAATGCGCCCATGAGGAATGAGTTGATCAAAAAGTTTCCAAGGCATCAAAATGAAAGTGTAAAGGGGTCATATGCGCCCAAGGTAAGAAGGAGATTGTATGTTGGCTAAGAAATTTCCTAAGGCAAGAAAACAAAAGCACTAGGTAGCTTGGTGATGAAGAAAAACGCCTAAGGCATGAAGATGAAAGTTCTAGGGGAAAAATGGGCCCTAAATAACAAGGTGGCTGAATGTTTCTAAGGCATTAGAGCAAGAGGATGAATTGAAGAAATTTCCAAGGTATGAAAATGAAAGCTCCAGCCTTCAAATGCACCCAAGGGGTGAATATGGCAAGAAATTTGCCTAAAGCGTGGAAACTCAAAGAAGACCCTTCCAAAGGTGCCCAAGGTTGGAGAAGGTAAAATAAACATTGGTAGAGAATATTTTCAAGGGCGAGAAAAATTAAATGTACCCCTTCGTGTACCCCATGGATAATAAAGTTGTAAAATATTTTGCTAAGGGAGAAATGTTTTCAGAATCTGGGGGTCTTTGAATATTTTTTAAGGGAGGTATATGCGTAGGATTGTGATTTCAAAATGGATGCCTGCCTTGTGATTGATAAAATTTTCTAAGGGAGATAAATTTCCTAAGGCTCAGATGGATGAAATTTTCGAAGGAATAGAAAAGACGGCAAAAGAGGTCAAATGCACTCAAGCTCGAGATGGGTGGAATTTTATCTGAGTCATTAAGCTCCTAAGGGAAGCTAGACAAGACAGGGGAATGAAATTGCTAAGGCAAGAGGATGAAAACATCAAGATGGCATGCGCCCTAGCACATAGTGCGCCCATGATGAAAGTTATGCTAGAGAAAAATGATGAATTTTATTAGATCCGGAGATCAATCAATCAGAACATGGAAATTAGGTAAGTGAGGTGAATTTATGTTATAAGTGTTTTGATGCTCTTCTTTTTGTTTTGCAGGATGAACACCGAGGCCAAGGCATGAGGACTTGAGGTGATGAACCTGGACAACGTTACAACTTTGGAAGAGGAAAAAGCTACATGTTCAAAACTCCTCCATGATGTCTCGTTTGCAAGAGGAAGATGTTGGAAGAAATGGTTAAGTGTTGGGATCTCTCCACAAAAACCTAATATGTCCCAACTCAGGAAGGCACGCGACAAGGTAGAGATGAGGAAGTTAGATGAAAAAAATTCCCAAGGCAAAGGGAAATGGCAAGGGAAATTTGTCTAAGGCATTAAGAACGTGATGCAAAAGAGGCTAAATGCGCCCAAGGCAGTGGGCTGGAGAAATGTGAAAGTTACAAGAAAAAAATGTGTCCAGGAATTAAAACAACAAGAGGGTTGAACGCGAATGACTGAGCAGTCGAACTCCAGATCCTATCAATTTTTATTATCTGTGGAGACGTTCTTAGAGACTCTTTTACCCTCCTCCTAGCGCAACAGAATTGGCAGGCAGAACAGTGGGAACACGTTTTTGGACGAGAATCTTCTAGAGGATAGTGGGAATTAATTGCTCAATGGTGGTTTCTGCAGAGGAGTGGAGAATCTTTTGTTCATTTATTTCCCCACTCCTCTCTGTGGCGGTTTTTAGGGCAAAACCCTAATTAGGGCATATGTGGCTCAATCTGAGCCCTTCATTGTAATCGAATTTGAGCAGTCCGTTGGATTGGGCCATCTATAAAAGGGGCATCCCCCCTCATTTGTAATTATTAGATTAAGAAATCAGAGAGTAGAGAAGATAGAAGTTAGAATAGAGAGTAGAGCTTAGAAGTAGCATAGCATAGATTGCATAGTTTAGATTGAAGAGGAATGAAAGTTTTCCCATTTGAAGACTTCGTAAGAAGTTGTTGTGAACACTCTCATAATACAAAGATTTATCATTGCTTGGTGGTTCTATCTTTTGTTGTGAGTAGCTAGCAAGGCTTTTTCGTCTCTCCGATTCACTTAGGATCTTTAAGTAGCTTAAAGTAGAGTAGATTTCATTTCATGCAAATGGTTGGTAGTTGTGGAATGTGGTGTTTAATTTGAGCAATCTTCGCTTATCCATACCACTAGCGGGCTCACTGATGGTGGGTTTGCCTTGCATGGTCAACTGGAAATATTGTGGACTTAACTTCAGTTTCGGTCTGACTGTTGGTATGCGTTGTTGTGATGGTATCTGCATGTTGAATCGTGATTTGAATATCTCTAATTACTCCTTTGAAGATTGCACCGGTTTTGTGGAAGCTATTCGAAGTGAGGCAAAGCGGAGCCTAGTCGAAGTTTGCAAAAGTTGATCCCCATATCCCACGCATAGATTAGTCCATAGCATCTCTAAATCCCTATATCTCTTTAAATTCCACACTTTTTGGTTAGCTTAGGAAACCCGAGCGTCACCGACAAATCTCCCAAAATTTGAGAATCCTTTCTTCTGAATGAGCAACTCACGTAAGTCCCCTTGAAATAACCAACAAATCACATCGAGCCAACTGAGATTATCCCCTTGCATTAGGAACCTTGGAGTTGAATGTATGATCTTTCTAGCAATCTTAGCATGCATAATACTTTGATCAAGAGAGGATAGAGTATCCATTGGAAAACTTTATTCTGTGTTGGTGCAGTCATAAAACACCCGTCAACACACTCTTCTTGAGAGTAGACTATCTGTAGGGTTGAAGTCTAAGGTAAACCATGTCACCAACCTCAAATGTGCGCTCAACACGTTGCTGATCAGCGTACATCTCCTGCTGATTCTGCGTTATCTGGATATTATTCTTCAAGGACTTCAAAATATCTTGACTTTGCTGCAACATATCCTTGGCTTGAGGAGATTTGCTATCACCAAACACCAAATCCGCAAAGCCAGGAGCCTCATAACCGTAGAGAGCCATGAATGGGGACATTCTAATAGACATGTGGAAGGATGAATTGTAGCAATACTCTCCTAAGTGAAGCCATCTTACCCAAGCCTTCTGTTGCTCCGAAACATAATTTCTGAGATAGCCTTCCAACCACTTGTTCACAATCTTCGTTTGCCCATCGATTTGAGGGTGATAACTAGTGCTCGGAGTGAGCACAGTACCACTCAACCTGAAAACTTCTCGCCAAAAGGTGCTTAGGAACTTGCTGTCCCTATCACTCACAATGTTTTTCGGCAACCCATGCAATCTAAACACTACATGAAAGAACAAATTTGCAACTTGAGCTACTAAAAATGAACTAGTAATTGCAAAGAAATGAGCAAACTTAGTTAATCTATCCACCACAACATAGATACAGTCTTTGCCTTGAGTCTTAGGCAACCCCGTGATGAAGTCCATTGATATGCTTTCCCATTTTCGATTGGGAATTGGTAATGGTTTCAGCAACCCAACTAGAAATGTATGCTCATTCTTGTTCATTTGGCAAGTGTGACACTCTTTGATGTAGTGCAAGACCTCTTCTTTCAACCCCTTCCATGAAAATCTTTCACGGATCTGCTTATAGGTCTTGAAATAACCCTGATGGCCAACAAGTGGGATGCCATGAAAAGTCTGCAAAATCTTCTTTTTGAGCTTAGAATCGGCCACCAAAAATATCCTCCCTTTGTAATGAATTAATCCATCAACGATCTTGTACCTTTCATCATGAAAAGTACCCTCAATAATGCTGGTTGCAAACTGATTTTTAGCATAATCAGCAAGCAACAACTCTTTCCAATCAGCAGTAAGCTCACAAATTGAATTCAAATGGGGTCTCCGTGATAGTGCATCTGCTACAACATTGTTTTTGCCTTTGACATACTCAATGTCAAAATCGTAAGCTTGAAGCTTACTCACCCACTTTTGCTGCCTTTCGTTCAAGTCCTTTTGATGCATGAAATGCTTAAGGCTATTGTGATCAGTCTTGACAACAAACTTGCTCCCCACCAAATATTGTCTAAACTTGGATAATGCATGCATGATTGCAAGCATTTCTTTGTCATAGATGGAGTAAGTCCTTTCAACACCTCTTAATATTTTGCTTTCAAACACAATGGGATGCTTATCTTGCATCAAAACAGCACCAACACCTTCCCCTGATGCATCACATTGCAACTCAAAAGGCTTGGAAAAATCCGGTATAGCCGAAACCGAACAAGAGCTCATAATCTTCTTGAACTTATCAAAAACACCTTGTGCCTTTTCTGACCAAAAGAAAGCTCCCTTTTTAGTGAGGTCAGTAAGAGGAGCAGCAATTTGAGAGTAGCCCTTCACAAACCTTCTGTAAAAACCACAAAGACCCAAGAACCCCTTCAAATGAGTCAAGTTCTCTATAGGTGGCCAATCAACTATCGCCTTGATATTTTTTGGATCAACCTTCACCCCTTCAGCACTGATTATGTGACCAAGGTAGAGCAACTCCTTCATTCCAAATTCACATTTGGACTCTTTGGCAAACAAGCTTTCTGATTCAAGGATGCTAAGCACTTCCTCCAAGTGCTTGAGATGTTTTTTCCACGTCTTGCTGAAGATGAGGATATCATCAAAGAAAATGAGTACAAACTTCCTCAACTACTTCTGGAAAACACGGTTCATACAAGACTGGAAAGTGGCAGGAGCATTAGTTAACCCAAATGGCATGACTAAAAACTCAAAGTGACCATAATGGCATCAGAAAGCCGTCTTCTCAACATCTAATCCCCTCATTCGAATTTGATAGTATCCCGATCTCAAATCAATTTTTGAAAAGAACTTGGCACCATGTAGTTCATCAATAAGCTCATATATCCTGAGAATGGGGTATATGTTCTTGATTGTGCTTTGATTCAAGGCACGATAATCCACACACATGCGGATGGTGCCATCCTTCTTCTTCACAAGAACAACAACTGAAGCAAAAGGACTTTTGCTTGGGCGAATGAAACCCATCTCCAAGAGTTCTCTTATGTTCTTCTCAATCTCATCTTTCTGCTTCTTAGGATACTGATAGGGTGTTGTGATAACTGGCTTGGCTCCTTCTTTGAGTTCAATGACGTGCTCAAACCCCCTATCAGGAGGCGGCCCCAGAGGGATCTGCAAACACCTTACTTTTCTTGGTGAGCAAGGACTGAATATCTAGTGGATAGTCCCTCTTTGTTTCAACTGGACTAGCTGGAAGAACCATACATTCAGCAGCCCATTCAACTTGATCATGACAAATCAGCCTCTCCATTCTTTTGAAGGATACAATCCGAGGACCACCATTAGACATTCCTCTTAGCACCCCGTTCTTTCCATCAGATTGAAACTTGAACTCCATTGTTTGCAGATTTAGAGAGATTTCTCCGAGAGAACGCAACCATTGAATGCCAAGGACAACATTCGTATCTCCAATACTTACAACATAGAAGTCATCTCTGACTTCATGGTTACCCAATTGCAATGACACGTTGGAAACCTTGTGAGTGCATGAAATATGAAACCCATCAACTATCATGACTTTGAATCCTTTGAATTCTTCAGTCTTGAGTCCTCTTTTTGCAACCACTCCTTCATCAATGAAGTTGTGCGTTCCTCTAGTATCAATTAAGGCAACAATATGATGCTTCCCAATCGTGCCACAAACCTTGAATGATTCATTCTTTTGAAAACTAGAGAGTTGGGCAAATGTGCCCCCACCTCCTTGCTCATCCTCAGCCTCTTCTGGATCCTTTTCTTCCTCACTCTCAGCAAAATCAGACTGCTGCTCCGAATTATCAGATTCTGATCCATAATCAAAATAGGCCTCCATGTGGTTAGAATGACCTCGTCCATAGCATCTATGTCCCTTTGACCAAGGTTTTTTGCAGTGTTACATTTTCCTTCCTAAGCTTCTCACAGAGCTCATCATCCATTTTAGAAGGGGACTTCTTGTGCTGATTTGAAGAATGCCTTTTATCATGCTTATGAGGAAAAGGCTGGGATGGAAACTTCGGCCTAGGTGCGGACAACTCCATACTTCTAGCTTTCTTAATGGCTTCATCAAGGCTTGGTGGGTCAAAATCCTTTACCCATCCCTTCAATGGTTCCATCAATCCTTCTGAGAAAAGCACAACTAGCCTTCTTTCAGTGATGTTGGGCACCATCACAGAAAGTCTTTGGAAGTCTCCAATGTATGCTTCCAACGAACCATGTTGTTTCAGTTGTACAAGCTCCCTAAACTTCACCTCAGGATCTTTAGTGTCAAGTCTTTCAATCAACTTGTTGGTGAACTCTTCATACGTACGGATTAGGTTGTGGCCAAGAGTGACCAAACTATGGTACCACCACTCATGGGCAGCTCCTTCCAAATTTAAGGTGGCAAACTTTATGGCATCCTCCTCTGGCATAGGTCTCAAGGAGAGGTAGTTATCAAGCTTCTGCACCCATGCTCTGGCTGTACACGCATCATTTCCATCAAAGTGAGCCAAGTTCACCTTCCCAAGAGCTTGTTGTTAATCAGTTCTAGGACCCATAGGAGCACGGTATTCAACTCTTCCATCGTTTCTTTTGTTTCTTTGATTTATGAATTGATCAAAGGTCCATTGTTCTCTAAGATCAGGAGGAAAGGAGGCATACTCCAAGTAGGCCTGTCTGGCATCATCTGCAAAAGGTGTTGCAGCCTCAACTTGTGGTTCTTCCCTCTATGTGAATGTGGGAAAAAGTGGCCTAGAGGCCGATTCTCTAGATGTGGCCTCATGTTGGCCAATAGTTTTGTCTCTTCCATTGCCATTGTTTCCACTGACTCCACTATTTTCACCATTAGTATTTGTTTGGTTTTGGAGCTGATTATGAACAACCTGTTGATCCATTCTTGAGAGCAAACGGGTCATCAAATCAATCATTCCATCAAACTTCTCCATCCTAGCATCTCTTTCATCCATGGTCTGTCTAAGATTGTCTGACATGTTTTCAACTGCTTCACCAGTGTCAACTGCTTTCCCTGTTTCACTAAGAGCCCTTGAAATTGTATCTGCCTCTGGTGTAGGTGGAAACTAAAACTGCTGATTTTTGGCCTGACATCTGGTGTAGTATCTGTAAGCTCTATCACTCATCTGTCAACTAAACACTGTTGGGCATAGGTTGGCAGGATCATGGCTCTGATGCCACTGAAATGTGCTAACCAATTTTTTCAATTTTTAAATGGCAACTCGATGCAACAAGCACTCGTTAAGGTTAGCTCAAATCCAAAACAACTGTTGGAATGTAACCCTACACTAAGAATGTACACCAGGATCCCAATGTTGGGCAAGTTGTGAGCATATGGTGTCGGGGGCCATTAGACTTCAAATCAAGAAAGTACAATGCTGGAAAGTAAATGTATGCAATTCGATCGCGTATTTCAGCAGGAGCAAGATGACGGCTAAGCCAATCAACAGTATGATGATTACAATGCAAGTGCTGAAAGTAAATGGGCAGCGTGCCGACCCCTTCCTCTTGTTCAGCGGGCAATACAGAAAGTAAATGCAGTAAAGAAAAACTGGAACAAGACCAGTCTCTTCCACAATCGTGGGAATTACAATGTAACTCAGCAAGAAGAGAAGATAGCTGACAGTACTACTGTTCAGCTTTACAATGAGATAGAGAGTCCTACCAGTAACACTGAATTAGAGATATATCAACGCTGCAAATGTGTATTATGTCTTTCCTATCACCAAGTGACTCAATCCACACAAACCCAACCGAAAATGACAAACTTCCTAAATCTGATATGACAGACCAGCAACATAGAGACCCACTAAAATGCATGTAACTCACTCCTAACTCATTCAAATGACCTCAAATAAAATGCAATTGCTTCTAGCAATGATGGCGCCCAAATCCCAATGCATAAACCTCATCAAACAGACTTAATTTATTTTGCACAAATCCCAATGCTACTGCCAGAAAGTACATCCCTCAAGGAAGGGCGATTTCACTCCATAAAATCCATTTCTTGATATTAAAATCTGCAAATAAACATGAAGGGTCGCCCCTAGCAAGGAAACACAATTAGCACATACCCAGAACAAAACAAAATTCACTCGAAGACTTATGAGCAAAATCGACTTTTAGCATTACATGACTAGCAAACTCAAAAAACCAACAAAACCTCACAAAACTCCATTACAATGTCTCAATCTGTCTCTCTGAGCAAGAAACAGTCATCACTCTCAGTTAGTTGCTATCTTTCAAGCAAGAAACTAAGCCCTTTCCAACCTTTTCCAACCCTTTTAAATCATTTAATTATGGCAAAATTTTATTTACCCATGGCCAATTTATAATTTTCTATGTTATTTTCATCTTTATCCTTACCAAGGGCGGACTTTATACTTGTCTTGCCATTTTTATCAAGGTAGGGCGGAACTTGCTTTGATCTTGCCATCTTGTCTTCAAAGTGGGGTGGACTTTGACTTTACTTAGCCATACTTCATCTTGTCTAAGGCGGACTTGGTGATTTCCTTGCTAAGGGCAGACTTTAGAACTTGCTGGACATTCTTCCTTGGTGGGCAGACTTCATATTGCCTTAGACATTTTTTCATCATGCCAAGGGCGGACTTCACAACTTCCTTGCCATTCTTTCATGTTGGAGGGCGGACTTTAAGTTTTCCATGCCATCTTGCCTAGGTTGGACTTTGCTTTGGCTTGGACATTCATTCCTTGGTGTCTAGGTGGACTTCACAGCCTGTTGGACATCTTTTATTCCTTGGGCGGACTTTGCAGTGTCTTAGACACTTCTCTTCAAGCTTTGGCGGACTTGGAGGCTAGCTAGGCGTTTTTCTCTTGGTGGGCAGACTTCAAACATGCTTTAGACATTGTTTTATTTATCAAGGGCGGACCTCATGATGCTTATGCCATTTTCTCCAAGCTTTGGCTTATGGCTTACCATCTCCTATATTCTTTATGCTTGGGCGGACTTTGCCAACCCCATGCCACTCATCCTTGGCGCCATCTTTATGTTTGTCTGGAACAAACCCTTGCCTAGAGATTTTTCTTCTTGCTTTTTATGCTCAGAGACATTAATTTTGATTATGAAGATGTGAACATCATTACCATGACCAGAGGGACCCAAAAAAGCAGAAAAAGCAAAAAGAAAAAAGTTGCTTCCTGGATTGGTCCCAAAATGCCAAAAATAAAAAAAAAGCAAAATCCCTAAAAAATAGGAAGTGTTAGAATTGACTCAAAGCAATGGCGTTCCTCATCCTCTGGACCTTCAGAGCACTCTGATGACGTCTAGGCACTGATATGGGCTTGAATTCTCCACTTGACTCGGATGATTTTCAAAACTCTAACTCCAAACTCTCAAAGCAACAGGCTTATGAAATTGTAATGCAAAGGACAAAACCCTAAAAAGAAAACTACTGGGGGTCCCCATTTGTAATGGGGTGATGTGTGAAATAGGTCACAACATGACCCCCTTATAATTTTTCAATTTTTTTGCAACAACACTTCAACAAAGGCACCCGTCAACGTTAGCCAAATTATAAACCAACACTGGAATGTAACCCTATACCAAGAATGTACACCAGAATCCTGATGATGGATATGGCATCGAGGATCGTTAGCTTGAAAACTGAATGCTGGAAATACAAAGATGCAACTCGGCCACTTATTCAGCGGGAGTGATTTGACGGCGCAGCCAATCAGCAATATGAATGCAAGTACAAAAAGTAAATTGATGGCTTAGCCGATCAGCAATGCAAGTACTGAAAGTAAAGAAGGGTGGCAAGCCGACCCAATTACAATATGCAAAGACGGCGAGGCCTGTCTCTTCCACCAATGGTGGGAATGAAATGCTTATGCAAGGAAAGTAAATAAGGCGGCAAGCCAACCTTCTTCCACTAATAGTGGGAATACAATAATAATTTGTAGAAAGTAAAGAAGTTGATCAGTACTATTGATTCAGCGTTACAATATGAAGAGATATCTGCAAGTAATCAAGTGTTAGAGCTGTCCAAAAAGCTACAAATGATATTATGTGTTCTCCAAACTTCATAAGACTCCCAACTGTGAAAAACAAGCCCAAAAACCCAACTTTTGAAAATCTGATATAAGTAACCAGCAAAACACAAACTCAGACCAGCAAGCATAAACTCACTAAAATGCTCATAACTCTCTCAAAACTCCACCAAAACACCTGAAACAAGATGTAAATGAAGCCTAAGGAGAAGGCGCCCAAGTTTAGACAAGGAACCAGCTGCAAACACCTCCCAATATTTTATTGCACACATTCCAAGACATTGACAGGCAAGATACAACCTTCAAGATGGGCGACCTACAAGATAAAATAAGGAAACATCCAAAAAATCTAGAACTTAGAGAATAGGGGCGCCCAAAGCCTAGAAGAAGGATGAGCCAATACCCAGAAGCAGATAAAATTTGCACAATGACTTATGATCAACAACCACTTTCAGCACAAGCCAAACCAGCAACTTAACCAACAAAATCATCAAAACTTCAACAATAATGCTCAATCTGCTATCTCTGAATGAGAAGCAATCTCATATCCAACTAGGTACTATCTCACAAGCACGAAGATTGGAAGGAAGGAACTAGGAGGTATGCATTCCTAGAAGCCAAAGCTTGAAACAATTTCAGCAACATTTCAGTATGAAAGATAATGGATGATTGCAAATGAAGGCCAAGGCTCATATTTATAAATTTTCTCCTCAATTCAAATCCACTTTTCCCTTCAATTAGGGTGCCCAATTCAAATTCACATTCACCTCTCATATTAGCATTTCATTTGAACTTCATTTACCTCCTCAACTAGGCATCCAACATGAGAAGAGATAACTTTAATAAAAATTGCCAATATTTCATAAGTTAGGCGTCCCCCTTATTAAGTGAAAAATACTTTATTATGGACTTAAATATTTCCTCCTCTAGAAATCGTCCACTTAGCATTTAGAATAATTTTCACTTAAACATTAATTCATCAAATAAGGCCTCCAAAATGCTTAATTAATAAACATTATAAAAATCACTTATCTCTCCTAAGTGGCGTCCCAATTAGCGTTAGTAATTATTTAACTTTATAATTTCCAACTAAGGCGTCTAAAATTGAAAATCACTTAAACCACCAAACCTGCCAAAATAATCACCTCAAAAGCTAGAGACCAACTGAATATACTGCCCTACCAGATATAGCCACTGAACTGAACTGCAGAAACCCTACTAAAAATAGAACTTACTAAAAATAGCATATGCTAAAAATAGTAAGCTGTTCCAAACTCATTTTAACCACAATCTGAGTAGCTGTCGTACTTACTAAAAATAGAAAGTTCGGAAAAGATCTCTGTTGCAATTGCAAGTCACACCACCATGAAGCTCTCTGAAAAACCCAGAAGGAATCCAGAATCTAAACTGCAAAACACCAACATGCAAGCCTTCAAAACCTCCTTGAAAAGTGGAAACCCTAATTTCAACTTTTGATTGGGCTTCCGGAAATAGGCTATCAGACACAAAAGAGTGTATGGCTAAATGGGGACATTACAATTAGTCTATTTTTCCTGGAGTTGTGATGGCATTGCTTTAGGACAAGCAATCTTTGGGAAGGGAGGACTGTAATGTTCCCTTTTTTAGGGTTTCCTCATTTGGTAGTTGGTGCTATCTTTCGAGATCTATGTCTACATATTCAAAGGAGTATATTGATGTCACTAGAGAGCTTTCTTGGTTGTTTTGAGTTTTCTTTGATCACTGATGGGCAACATTGCTATTTTTAGTAAGTTTTAGGGTATCTCACTTTGGGCCATTTGGTGTTTGGACACACTATTTTTAGTAGTATGCTATTTTTAGTAAGTGTTATTTTGGAAAACCAGTCTTGGCAACAGTGCACTGCAGGGTTTCCAGTTTGGGTAGTGCTTGGCAATTGCAATTTGGTGAGTTCTAATGTTTTGGCATATTATTCTCTTAAGTCTTCAAAAGGGGATTTTATGACTTTAAGTTATTAAGTTATTAAAGACCCCTTTGGCCTAGTAAAGCAAAGTTGTTTTTAAAAAGGGGCCAATGTTTTATCTTGTGTGGTGCCTAAAAGGGAGTTTATTTATCATTTTTTAAGGCCAATGTTATGCCTTATAAGGTGGGATGCCTAGTTTGGGCTTAATGTCAATTTTAAATAAAAAATCAAAAGTAAATTTTGGAGGCATAAAGTTGGACGGCCCTCTTGGGGTAATTTCATGTGATTTCATAAAGTGAAATGAGAGGGAAAAAATATTCAAATTCAAATGCAAGTTGCCCTAACTTTTCCCTC
This sequence comes from Sequoiadendron giganteum, assembly GCA_007115665.2. Lineage (NCBI taxonomy): Eukaryota > Viridiplantae > Streptophyta > Pinopsida > Cupressales > Cupressaceae > Sequoiadendron > Sequoiadendron giganteum. Next base: position 131,692,211 of record CM021100.1, read on the forward strand.
ACTTTATAAATATGAGTTTGAGCTCTCATTTGCATATAAGAACTTTGCAATTTAAGGATACTCTGTTGGATTTTCCCAGATTTTGTATACTGTTGGTTGAGGACGAAAAACCTCATCTCTAGTTGCTGGTTTCAGTGGTGAGAGATCCACCCTAGCTGGTTGGAGTGATTCTACTTCAGGGATCACCTTTGCATTCATAGATTTTATGATATTCATCATTTTGGTTGTGGAAGAATGAAGATTTTCTCCGTATTTTGATGTGGGATCAAAGGTTTTGGTGTGAAAAGTGATTGGCTTCTTATTGGAGTGTGTTTGGAGCTGTTTTGATACATTTTTAGAGGTTTGATACACTTTTTTTGAGTTCTGGAAAAGCTTATTTTCAAAGTGGTTGGAAGCATAAAAATGCTCGCAACTCCATATGTGGGAAGTGCATCATTCTAGGTGTTTTTTTTATGGATTCCTTGCAGCTGGGTGCCTCATTTTGAGCCCTCATTTGTATTGTTTGGTGAAGGAATGATTTACTAGAGCTGATCGCCCCTCCTAAGAAGCCGAACCATTTTGAAGGTTTGCATTTTCAAACTTCCTTCTCAAAACAATTTTTAGAGGTCTGCAACAACATGTTAATGGTGTCTTTTCATAGTTGAATATTGGCCAATGTGAAGGAAAGTGTTGGAGTTTGATAGTTTATGCATTTGGTGTCTTCCATGAAGTGTCGTATGCATTTGTTGCTCAATGTATGAAAAAGGAAGGGACCTTATATGACTGTAATCAGGTTTGATATGTATTTCTTAAGTCTGATTTCAATTATTATCATATGCTAAGATGATTTGTAATGATTCAATATGATATGTTGCAAGTCCATGTCTTTTCCTTCCAATGTAATTTTATTTCTATAAATGCCACACATGTTGAATGGAACCTTGAAACAAAATGAATCTGCAATCTACATCATACTCAGTAAACAAAAAAAAAAAATCAGGGGTGGTTATTACATTGGACACCTAGGAGAAATAAGGGGCCTTTGCACATGGAAAATAAAAGGCATTTGATGAAAAAGCAAATTATTTTATTATTTCAAATTGAGGAATTTCCCTCCAAAAAGCTATATAAGGAGGCATTGGGAGCTCATTGTGACTATGTTGAAGATTGATAACGAAGTGCTGCCAGATTGTTTCTGGATTCTCCAAGTCTTTGAGGATGGTAACCCTCAAGGATTATTCTAGTTTCGGAATTGAGATACATTCCCTAGTTGGACTGGTGTGGTTCCACCCTGGGATCACCATTGGTGCTGAGTGTGAAGCTTCTGTGATGGCTTTCCAGTATGATGTGTTTTGATGTGATTTAGTTTGCTAGTATTTGATGACTTATTTCCTTATAGTTGCAGAGTGATTTGAGTTTAATTTCCTTGGAGTTTTGTTGCTGGCCCAACCTGTGCAAGTATAGGCTGTACCCCCTCATTTGGTTTGTGCAGATTGAAGTGATTGAGATTGGCTTCTGGTATTTGACTGACGAATTCTCTATGATAGACGAACAGGAAGGAGTTAGTAGCAAGTTGCAAGATGACGTTTAGAATTTTAAAATGCAAAATCACCCTAGTGTTGGGTCATACCATATCAAGGAGTGGCGTGTGGACTTCTTAGGGGAACCACCCCTCGTTTCCTTCTGTTTGGTGTCCCTAGGGTGGTGCCTAAACTTTGTGAAACCATTGCAATCAGTTTTGGGATGGACTTTTCTGTGATTGGAGTGTTTTGAGGTGTTCGCCATGGCTGCCTGGACCTGCAAATGGTGATTTTTGTGTGTTACAGACCTGATGCAACTTGTTTCAGACCTGTTGCAACTCAGTTTCAGAGCTATTTCAGACCTTCATATGCTACCTTGTTGAGGTATAATTGTATTGCATTACTTGGGTGTTTGTTTCCTGAGTTGGGGTTCTTTCAGGTGCTTATTTCATCTACATAACACATTTACAGTTATACAACAACTATGTATTTGATTTGAATCATATTGTAAGAGCTCACATTGTAACACTAAATGGTAGTACCATCGGTGACCTTTCTCTTGTTTTGGTTTTACTAACCCCACTGCATGTGGTACTATTTGCTTACCCCACTGCGTAAGTGGCTAGTGTACTTATCCCACTGCACATGTGGTTTTTTGGCATTCGCACACCACTGGAAAGTGGAAGAGCTTGTTTACATTTCATTATTATATCAGCTTTCCCACTGCAAAGTGGATGTGTTCAACTAACCCCACTGAACAAGTGGTTGTCACTTTCAACAGCTTAGTTTTTATTGTAATCCTTACACCGCATGCTCTCACCCCATCCACACTAGGAACTTGGTGATCAAAAAATGGAAGGAAGTTTCTTAGCTTTACTTTCTGTTTTGGAGATAATGAGTTTTAAATTTCAAAAAAAATTGAGGGGACTTACTACAAAATATGAGAAAGAGTTCACTTCTCAATTTTGGAGGTCATCCTACAAATCACATCCCACGTTTGTAAGCTTCCCATGCTTGGTGTTCACACGAGTGTAGGTTCACATGAGAATGTAAAATCAAACATCAACAAGAAAGCAGTCCACAAAGGGTGGCAACTAACTAACAAGTAATTGCCTCGACAACTAGCTAAACAACACTTCCTCAAAATTGTCAATCCACTCACTAAATAGTTCGGACTGAAAAAGGGGCCATGACAAGGTGGGACCTGTTGTGACCTATTTCACACATCGCTCCATTGCAAATGGGGACCCCCAAGTTTTGATGTCGCCCTCTGAATCGCCAGTTTAGAGTCCTAAATTTGAATAACTTTTTGAGAGTCAGTCCGGCCAAGTTGAAATTTTGAACCCATTTGAAAGCCTAAACGTCATGGAAATGCTCAGAAGACCTAGTAGACAAGGAACGCCATTGCTTTCGATCAATTCTGACACTTCCTATTTTTTAGGGATTCTGCTTTTTTGCTTTTTGCTTTTTTGATTTTCGGCATTTTTAGGCCATTCTGGAGTTCCTATTTTTTAGGGATGCTTTTTGCTTTTTCTATTTTTAGAAAGTTTCTATTTTGGGAAAAGTTTCTATTTTGAGGTCCCACTGAACATGAAGTCAACACTCCTCCAGAAATCATCAAAAAAAAAAAAAATCAAGGTAAAAGATAAAAATTGATAAGTCTGAGAAGGGCGCCCATGAGGAAAGAATGGCAGACAAAGCATGAAGTCCGCCCTACCACCGGCATGCCAAAGGTAGGCACTGGCAAGCCAAGGCTCAAGTCCGCCATGGCATGAGAGGCCTCCAATTCCGCCCATGGCACAAGAAGCATGAAGTCCACCCAAGGAAAGAGGAAGTGGATGGCGAGCCAAGGCTGAAGTCCGCCCATGGCACAAGAAGGCTGAAGTCCGCCCTTGGCAAGGTGAGGTCAAAGTCCACCCAAAAATGTCAATGGCAAGAAGGCTAGCAAGTCCACCCAGCAACATGCAAGGAAAAAAATGGCATGAACATGATGAAGTCTGCCCAGCACAAAGAAAAAAATGTCCGGCCAAGCAGGAAGTCCGCCCAAGTATGTCCGGCCAAGCAGGAAGTCCGCCAAGAAAAACTCAAAAATTGGCTAAGTGTTGATACCTTGGGGAGAAAAAACTTCGAAAATTGGCTAAGTGTTGAGAATAAATTTTCAAAATTTGGTTAAGTCTCAAGAAAATTCTCTAAGCAATGAGCAGCTCCGCCCAACATGGCCAACCAATCATGAAGTTCGCCAAGGCTAAATTGAAGATGTCCAAGTCCGCCCTTGGACAAGGCAAGGCTAAAGTGCGCCAATGTCAAGGAGAGGCTGAAGTCCGCCCAACTTTGGGAGAGGAAATTTTTCTAAGGCATGGATAAAAAATATGCCTAGAGAGAGAGGGGATCAAGCTAGCATGAAATTCACTCCTCGGCATGACGGAATAAAATTCTTTGGCACGGAAGGAAGAGTGTATGGCAAGGCAAACACGAAGTCCGCCCAACTCAACATGAAATAAATTTCTAAGGCATGGACATAAATGCAAAATGGCAGAGAAACCTCCAAGTCCATCCAACCCAGAAGGAGAGAGAAAATTAAAAAATTTCGACTAAGTCGAATGTTTGGTTAAGTATAAAGTACGCCACAGGAAAGGAAGTGTCTAAGCATTGGCAAAGTTCACCCAAAGCAATGGCAGGCACAAGGCAAAGTCTGCCTTCCAACAGGGAAGCATGTCCAAGCATTGGTGAAGTCCGCCATGAAGATGTCCAGCCACAAGATCAAGTACTCTTAGAGGAAAATGCATCTTGTCCAGCCAACTTCAAAGTCCGCCTTGTCCAAGAGAAGATGAAGTCCACCTGAGAGCAAGATGGGAATAGCACAAGGAAGACAAACTCCGCCTTAACAAATGAGCAAAGTGGTGCAACGACTATGAAGTCCGCCAAGGAAAACTCATAAAATTGGCTAAGTGTGGAATTTTCCTACAATAAAAGGATCAAATTTTGACTAAGTGTTGGAAAGAAAACAAGAAAAATGAAGAGGAATAAGGAGGAAATGAATAAAATTCTTGCCCAAGGATGGAGTCTGCCCTACTTAGCACAAGCCAAACTCGAAATTAAAGACAAATCCACAGGCAAAGTTCATTCGAGCATAAAGATGGCCAAAATCTTGGCTAAGTGTTGAATGGTCCACATGAAGGTGTTACAAGACGAAATTGAATAGCCAAAATTTGGCTAAGTATGGGAACTACTTCACAGAGAAAGTTCCAATTTCCTCCATTTTGGCGAAAGCACAGGAGAGCTCTTCTCCAAATTCAAGGCACTTGAAGGAATTTCAAAGCAATCAGGAAGGAAAAGTTCAATAACTGCTCCAAGGGAAGACTTCCAGATTCTGATGCAAGTGAGAAGAAGAAATCAAAATCCCAAAGGAAATCCAAGATCACAGCTAGGAAGGAACAAACACAAAGGACAAAGTCATTGGCAAAGGAAGATAAATCTATGGGAAAAGAACAAGGAGACCAAGGAGGACATCCAACACATTGAGGTGGCACCTCGTCATCTTCGAAACCAATCAAATTGTTCCAAGTCAACATGTCTACGTTCAATGAACCTGACTTATCCATGGAATTGGTTTATATTTAGCAAAAAGGACAAGTGTCCCAAAATGTAATTTTCTTATTGGTCGAGAGGTAGTTAATTGTGACAAGCCCTAATTAGGGTTTTATTTTGTAATCTCGACCATTGATTCGAAATCAATCTTGGCCATTGAATTGTAATCGGGGAGCCTATAAATTGAGCTCGCCCCCTCATTTGTAATTTGTGAAGTGAGTAGTATAATATTGTTGCGACAAGACTATTTCCGTCAATAAAAGCTCTAGTGCATGATTTGCTTAGAATCACTTTTGTTTTCAAATAGTGTGCAAGGTTTAATATTTCTCCTTCAACACTTAGAGTAGAATTAGATTAGCATTTCATTTATATGTTTGTTAAGTGGATGACAGATTTGATAGCAGTGGTAGATAAAATTTAGCTCATACTTTTGTCAAATGGATGATTTGCATTTGATGTGTAAAGTTAGTCTGAGCCGTTGATTTGTGGATGCTTAACTTCTGTTTGTTTTCAATTCAAACATGAAATTTTTTATCACTTCCTCTGAAGATTGCACCCACTTTGCGTAGTTGTCCGAAGGAGGCGAAACAAAGTGTGGTTACCCTATTTTATCTCGTCACTGCCGTCTCTTGAGTTCTTAGGCGTAGTTTAGACCTCTAAACCCTTATCCTTTTGCCTTTTTTTGGAAAAACTGAAATACCCATCAAAAGGAGCTTCAATGATAAAACAATCTAAGTCCTCAACTCGCGAAATGAATTTTATGTAAGTCCCCTTGTGATTACCAGCAAATCACAACACTCACTGACCTTGTCCATATGTCATAACCTGGCCAAAAGAAACATTGGAGTCATTGTATTATCTTTTAGGTATTTACAATTACTTTTCAAGAGAGGATAAAGTGTCCTTGGGCATTTTATTCTGTGTATGGTGGCGTATTCAAAACACACACCAACAGGACCCTATCTCCCTATCTTGTTACCTTAGAGTTTAGTTGGGCTCGTGTCACTATCCCTATGCCCTTGTGCTAAGTTGTTCCATTAGTGTTGTCTACTTGTACATATGTGTGTTGCATCAATATGCATGCCACCTTGCATGGATCAAAGTGACAAAATCTCTCTATCTTTAAATATCTACACAAATCTTCTGCATGTGTATTGTTCGACCATGTGCATTGACAACATCAATGAGTTAGCATGTGTTGCTTCACTATTAAAGTTGCAATTGTCAACATGAAAAAAATAGCTTTGTTTTCACCCATTCTATCTTAAGTAAAATTTAGGCATTACATATGCATCATCTCTAAGTCCCATGCACCTATATGGCCTATTTTACATCTAAATATGCATATGTACCTTACCCAATTTTGTATTAATGAAGTTACAAGCAGATCATAAGCTCTTCTTTAGTATCATGTACGCAGAAGTAAAATGATCACCTCAAACAACCAAATTAGGAATATTTTCACAATCCATTTTAGATCATATTTCTATAATCTAGAGGTTCTTGGTCCCACAAAATCTCTATAAAAATTTTAAAAAAAGGAAAGGATTTACCTTCTACCTTCTTACACAGGATGCCTTTTGTAACCACTCTTCATGTAGTTAAAGTGTTTGTTCTCTTAGAGTTTTTTGTTTCAACCTGCAAGTTTGGAAAAATTAGATTGGTTATTGGATTCCAGGACTAGATGTTTTATCCAAATTACCCTCTTACACTCTTTGGTGTCTTGGTCTTTTTATAGCTCGCTCTTACACTCTTTAGTGCTTTGGCTTGCTCTTGCAAGATTTGGTGTCTTCTCTTCAAGTCATATGGTTGGTAGTGATTGTAATAACCCTTCTAGGTTTCAACGATAATTTCGATGTTCAATTTGACATATTGCATTTGTCAAATAAAATGGCATAAACTGAATTGAGCAATACATTAACTAAACTAAGCATTTCTTAAACTGTATGGAGCATTTCCAATGGCTAAGCAATTTATTGATATACCCTGACTTCTTTATGACAATTAGCTTCAGAATATCAGATTACAATGAATGAAGCCTGATCAGCTAACAATATATTTCTGAGTTTGATATTCAATAAGTTACACGCTTAGAATTACAGTGTCATATTCAACTCAAACAACAAATTTCTGCATGATACTGTTCATAAATTTATAGAACATCAATTACATCATATGAATTCAAATCTGGATCCCATGCAGAGCTTATAGCAGACAACAACACCTTACTGGGTGAGTATACAGAGAGTATGCCAGAAAATACACCCAGGAACAACCTTGAACGGTATCAAAGCTCCACATAATTCAGAATCAATTATTCTCAGTCTTATTGCTCTCCACTGTAAGCAGCTCCCGAATAGCAAACATTGAAGGAACATATCAATAATAATGACTCCCGATTTGGAATAGCTGATATCGCCCCACTTGAATTGTCATGACTTCAACAAGGAGAGTGGCGGTTTATTAAGAATCTCCAAATAAGACAAATGTATGCCACGATTTGATCTTTAGAAAGAAGCTTTTACCATACAAACTCCATGTAAGCTCAAGAACTGTCTTTTTAGAAGCTGCGATTGAAAGAAGCAGGCACAAAGCTCCCGACAGGTCAATTGATTTTGCATTCAAAGAAGTTACGAGTTATGATCCCTCCTTAGCGATGATGCCAACTAAGCTTGTACCACATGTGATGATTGCTGGCCCGATCCCCTTTAATAAATATCAGTGGTTAAGTGCAATAATAATATTATTAGCACTATGGACCATAATCGTTTGTCTTTAGCGGCGATAGCAAGAAGATGATCAACCCGTCAATGAATTATTTCATAAACTCGATCTCTTCTTTTGTCTAGTAGCTGTGCTTGTCTCATTCTATTTTGTCTTTACCTAGAGTGGCGACGATCTTATTGATGTATCGATCATTCTCTGGTGCTAATATAAGGACGGCAATTGATTTGTTTCCACCAAGGGCTCGATATGTATATTGAGATACTCGAGCTCATATATAACCCGTTGGCGCTAATACATTCACTTCAGAGGAAAAATTGTGTCTGCTAGAATATATTCATGGGCTAGCACTAACATCAAATCCCCCCGATACTTCAATTGAGTCTTCTACCTTAGCTTGGTGACAGTCTTTAGAATAATATTTGTTTGAATACTTCATCTCTCCAAATGTACACCAAGTCCCACCCTTCTTAAATGTAATATCGGCCTCTTCAGTAAATAGATTATTCAAAATTGTCAAAATTATAAAATCAGACCATCAATAAACCCTTATTCAAAATTGCAATATTACATTAGCTATAGCAATAACTCAGAAACATGCAATAATACATCAGCTATTGCATAAATTACTTAGCTTCTCAGACAAGCTGAATACAATCGCTATTCTCCAAATTTGGTCGTTGAAAGTGACCATTAAATTTGCAATGAAACACCTCTAGAAACCTTGGATGGATTCCTCAACAATCTCCAGCTAGGGTTGATCTTTCACAACCGAACTTGGTATCCTAGAGTCTTCAAACCATCAGACCTGAAAAAGCCTTCAAACTCTTCCCAACTAAAATGGGAGATGAAATCCAAGTATGCCCAAATGGTTAGCTCTGAACCCCTTATAAAGAACTCTTTGATCTTATAGAAAGATCCTCCAAGAAGCTTCTAGAATATTATAATATTTCCAAAAGTGACATTATAATATTTATTTTCACTTAAGTCACTTTTAAAATATTATTTAAGTGACTTTATAATTTATTCTTTTATTTTAATTAAAATAATCAATTAAGTCATCCTTTGAAATATTATTAATTTTTGGACAACTTAATCAATTAAATTAATTAAGTCACTTCATCACAAATTTTGGGGACATTACAGTCCTCCCTTCTCGAAGATTGCTTTCCCTCAAGCAATCCGCAACGGCAAACTAGCTCAACTGTCATAGCATCTGACACCTGAACAACAAACCATTTGTGCTTGTCCACCAACCACCCAAATCCCAAATGATCCTAAAAAGAACTCCAACCAGCGTCCTCTGAATAAAGTTGAAGCTCTTGACACTGTCAAGTCCTGTCAATCTGTGAGGCCAACCACCCAACAAATAAATTATTGGGTCCCATAATGAATTGGAAAGCCAACACCTGACGACTTCTGTTTTGCCACTCCGATAACCTCAAAAACCCAACTGTAACATGTCTGTAAGTCCTTATTCAAAATCCAATAAGAAAGAGGAAACAAAGTAGAAGACTTGTCAAACTTGGATTCATTACCTGAAGTTGGAAATATATCATACCAGAGTGAATCAGAACACCTCTGATTCAACCCACCTTTATGTGTCATCAAAGACAATCAAATCCTGTGTATGTGGGCTGAAAGTAAACTGATGAGCACACCTCATTATGCAGTCGAGGTGAAACTCCCCTGTCTGCGCCAATGGAACAACATAGTAGTCATGTGTACTCCACCCTACACTGCCATCATCAGAAGATGACTCAACTCAAAACAGGATGAGTTGGTCTTGCAGCAATATCATCATTACCCCTTATAGCCTTGTCCACAAGATCTCTATCTGCTACAAAGGAAGAGTTTTCTAATTTTCTTTCAGGAGTAAGAAGAGTACCATCATGAATGCCATCAGTCTCCTAAAAGGAAGTTGGAACAACACTAAAGTCCAGCGTGCAAGACTCAAAAGAAACCATCTTCTCCTGGTAAGACTCTCCAATGTCAATCTCTAAAGTATTGATGTAGAGCCTTGTGCCCAAATCTCCAATGATGCTTGAACCTGCAGCCAAGACTAATGTGCCTGTGTCATCAACAATCCCTTCCACCCTGAATGGTCTCCTGAAGATGTGAAAGATGCCCAACATAGGTGCATAGAAGCACATGCCAACCTTAGACAAGCTGCTGGTATAAATCAGAACAACACCATGTAGCCTATGAATCATGTCCATGATGGAGCCGAGCGTATTACCACTATCAAAGGATGATAAGAACTCATGATCAGTTTGTCTTCTAACGCCAAAGTGGCAATCCCAACTTCTCCTATCCATCCCAATAGTTGCAGTCCTCAAAGTGTACCTTGACAGAACTCTAACCAACAAGGTAGGACAGCCATCAATCAATGAAGTAGGAGGTAGAACCCATAGGGGTAAGGCTAGGATACATTTGCCCTCCTGCCTATCTCCAAACCAAAGACTGAAATCAATCGGAAACTCAAGCATATACCTCTTGAAATCAAGAATAATGCTTCCATCACCAACTAAATCCTCTCGCCTAACCATCCCAAGAGGCACTGCACCTGTATCCCGAGTGTGAATGCTAGGGGATCTCACGCTACTTTCTTCATCATGTGCCCTAGCTGCCATAGATGACTGAGTCTCTGCTAGACATGATGAACATCGAGCCAAGCTCAACTCTAAGCAGAGCTCATCAACATGGATCTCAGATTCCCAAAGGGCTATTTGAGTACTCTTCAAGGAATCACTAGAAACCTTAAGCTCGTGAGAGAGCTTATCAACTTCCTCTTCTTTCCTTCTCAAAGCATTTGAATAGATCTCAACAAGGTTGAGAAGGTGGTCACAATTTGAAAGAAGTTGTAAATAATTTGACTTCATTGCCCCCATACCTTCTTTGATTACCTACAAGCTATCATGAGATGATTCTCCTTCAATTCCCTTTTTTCTTCTCTCTAACTAAATCATCCAAAGATGATTTTCAATCATCTTGAGCATTTTATCACGATGAGACAACGCTGCCACGATCTCATCCTTATTCACCTTCAACTGGTTCTCCAACTTGTGCGGACTATTGGGTGTATGAACTTTTGCTTCACATGAAGAAGCATCAGAATGTTCTTGAAGTTCTTGAGTTACACAACTATCTTCTTCCGAAAAGTCCTGTATACATACATCCTAATTTGGAATTAGGACAGTGCCAATTCCACTTGTAGAAACATCATCAATGCCCTTATTAAGTGTCTCAACACAAGAGGGTTTAGGTTGCTCTTTGTGTTCATCTGATTCACTGGATGACAACATGCTACCTCTTGAAGAGAAGGTGGAACCGGTAAACCAAATGAGATCAACTCTTTTGTAGTCAATTGCTCCTTGAACTTCTCAATCTTCTGCTCAACCAATCTTCTTGTGAGATCATATGCTGCAGTTGAGACATGTTGCTCTTTTCTCCAAATGATTAACAAATTAGATTGCAATTGTTTGCATATACCATCATCTTCATCAAGGATCAAGGACAAGATACTGAACATACTTGTTTTCACATTGTCTGAGTGATGTTGTACCCAAACCAAATTTTTTGCTTCATTAAGACATTTTGCTTAAAATGGTCTAAACCTTGTAAAATGATGTCAAAACACAGTTTTTGGGCAATTCAAGTATGGGCTTTGGGTAAGTGTGATGCCACGAAGATACTGGCAAAATTTGGAAAAAATGAAAATTAGGGATTTTGGACCCCTATTTTTAGGTCAAAACCCTAAAAATTGAAACTTGTCAGAATTGGCTGAAATTTGTTTTTGATTGGCTTATTTTGCTTCACGATCACAATGGTGAAGTCGGATTCAGTTAAAACTCAGTTTAAACCTGGTGGGTAGTTTTTGTTTTTCAAGTGAGAAGTTAGGTTTTCTGAACTCATCAATGGCAGATGGCCAGGTGCCAGGTATCGAAAGCTAAGCTCAAAACGCTTCGGTGATGTTTCTATGGCAAGTTTCTTCCACAAAGTTACTTCGTCTCTGAGGGGTTTTTCGACAAGGTGAAGATGCTATGAAAATGGCTAACTCTGGAGTGAAAAAGTGCAACTCTAAGCTAGGGGCGCCCATCATTTTGGAGGCCTAAATCAACTTTTTGTGACTTGTCTCTTCTAAGATGTCTTCTCCGGATTCCCGATAGCTTCGTGATGAGCCAGCCAGCCAGTCCAACGGATCAGTATATCACCTGAAGCTGGAGATTGAACGCAAAATGAGGGAAATTGAAAATGACTAAGTCTGGAGTGAAAAAGTGCGCCTCTCAGCTAGGGGCACCCATCTTTTTGGAGCTTTAGATGAAGTTTTCTGATCAAGTGACACCTAGGAGGTTTGTTTCCATCTTGATCCAGCTTTGCAACACATCTGTCAGCAGATGAATCAGAGTTGCCATGTTGTTGTGGTCAATGGTCAAACTTGAAGTTCCAGACTCGATCAAAACTGTCCAGGAATGTCAAAAGCGCCCCTGGCCCAAGGTTTTGGAGCCTTGAATGATCTGTTTGATGATTTCAGATGCTTGTCTTGTCCGTGTCAGCTCCAGCTTTACATTGCCTGTCTTAGCCGGGTCAGAGGATGTCTCAGCAGCCTGTAGCCAGAAGATTAGTGGATTTTAGCCAGTCGTGGAAATGGCTAACACTAGTTGGGAAAAGCGCCCCTGGAGGCCAGGGGCGCCCATGTTTTAGAAAGGTCAAATGATGTTTTTTACGAGAAGTCTCTTCCAGGAGCTCTTGCTCGGAATTCAGTTTGCTCCGCAGTGAGTCAATCAACACGTTTTGAAGTTTTGCCAGACTCCAGGAAATGCAAAGTGAAATAAGGTCAAATTCTTAGTGAAAATGATGGAAAATGCCTGAAATTTTTCCAAGTTTGAGGTCAAAAAGCGCCCCTGGAGGCCAGGGGCGCCCATCTTTTTGAGGCCTCAGATTGATGAATTTTGGGTTGTCACTTCAAGGAGTCTTTTTGTCAGATTTGATCCTGCTCTTCAACGAAATTGTCATCCAATTGATCCGACATGGCAGTCAATCAAAATCAGTGGTCAAACGTGAGCTCCGGTGAGGTTTTAGATTCAAATTTTCAAAAAAATGGCTAAGTCTGGAAAGGACGCCTAACGTCAAAGGTTGACTTTTGAACTCAAGAAAAGAAGTGTGCATGAGGAAAGGATTCAGTTGACTGTTTTCAGGTTGACTTCTTCTAGGCCTATTTTTAGTCTATAACTGAGCTAGATCAGCTTGCATGTGTCAGTTGACTGAACTATTGAAGGTGGCGCCCTATTTAGGGCATATTTTTTATTCAGTTAACAGTTTTGAGAGCCAATTAGAGGCCATGCGTGGGTTTTGAAGGTTCAGTTAGAGTTCAAACGCACTTTCCAAGGCTGTGCATGCATTTGACACACCTTTGATGATAAATTCTTGTTTATTATGCATATGGCGTCCATTATTTTTCATCATCAGAGTTGACAAGAAACATCTTTTCTTGAGCATAAAAGTGATCTGAAGGTGCTACAGGTGTCAGATTTCAGTGTTCTTCGTAGCTATAGAGTCAGAGTGTTCGGGAGAAGATTATTTCAGACTTCGTTTTCCATTTGCATGTAGGTTTTATTAGATCCTTTTCAAGCATAGGCGAATTTCTACAGAAGAAGCAAAGATAAAAACAAAATTCAAAACTTCTATCTTCTGTCTTATTTCCTCTATTCTCGTCTTAAGTTTTCTCTGCATGTCAAAGAAAATGGCAAAATCTTCATAAATGCATTATCTGGGTTCGAGTATTTCAACATCAACGACAATACCCATGTCTTAGATTATTTTGTGAAAATTGCCTCGCTGCCTCTATTCTAGAGCACTATGTTTTTTTCCAAAGTTTTCTTTGCATGTAGGCCTAAAACACATTTTTTCCAAAATCTATCAATCTGGGTCATCTTAGAATTCAGTTCTACATAAAACCCATGTTACAGATTTTCACGGAAAACATTGCCCCCAGTGCCCTTAACTACCAGTTCAAATCTCAACTGAAAACCTTTTGCATGCAGACCTAAAACTCAATTTTTTGAAAAACAGACGATCTGGGTTTGACCAGTTTTCTAGCGACAACAAAACCCATATGCCAATTTTTCTTGAGGAAAAATGTTCGAGAACCCCTAACTGTTAGTTCAGTTCTCGACTGGAAACCCTTTGCATGCCTTACTAAAAGGTGTTTTTTCACAATTTTGTTGATTTGGGTCATCTTAGAATTCGATTCTACACAAAACCCATGTCTCAAAATTTTTTTTGTGAAAATTCTCCCTCGATTGGCTATTTTTAGCCTCATTGAGAGTTGTTTTAGCTTTCCAGAAAAAGTTGTCAGAACATAGCCGTTTTATAGTCAACAAGCGAGTTTTTCAGAAGGCAGTTCACTCAAACTGAATTCAAGACCAAATTGGTCTTAACTCATGATTTCATAAGAAAAGCTGACATCATTTTGCATCAAGCGCATCCGAAGGGTTGATACCATTGGAATTATGTGTGTGCGATGAGTTCGTGTGCATTTTTCACAGCCAGAGTGTTCATGGTCAAACTTCGTGGTTTCGTCATGCAACACTTTTCCATGAGAAGAATCGAGGAAAGCTTCAGAGGTATAAAACTGCAGAAGAAACAAGGACCATCACTCTAGTTGCAGAGCCGCCAAAGTCACTCAGATCCTGTGCCATTATCTTCATGAAGATGGTGCATATGTTGAGCTTAATGTTGTGCAGACTGAGTTTGAGAAGCTGGTTCGTGATAACCTAGGTGGAGATCCTAAGGCGTCCAAGTTGGATAACTTCTCAATGATGACTGCCAATTTCAACAAGGCGATTGGGGGGGTCAGAGATAGTCAAAGAGTGATCCAAGACGAAGACAAGAGTTAGACAGACAGTTCATCATCGTGGACAACGTCAAAGTGCCAGATGATGACATAATTGACAAATTATTGGATGAGATAATAAACAAGGAGGACTTGGAGTAGACGCCCAGCTGGGCCCTGTAGTTATTTACGAGGATGAGTTAGAAGCAACAGTTAACTCAAAGTCGGTTCTTGAGTTTTCCTCGTTGATATTAGGCATGTCTATCTCATTCTTGGAGATGTCTTTGCAGGAGGATAGACTTTCAATTAGGACCAGTTAACTGATGTTAATTATCAGCTAGCTTTTCTTTCAATAAGGACATGCATGTTGCACATTGTCCAGTTAGCATTGTTTGTATCGGTTAACTGATGGTAGATTTTTAGTTAACTGTATAGTTTCCTTTATTAGGGTTTAGCAATAAGATCTTGCATGCATTGCAAGACTGTAGTTGACTCAAGGTGATTTTAGGGTTGCCTACACCTTTTGATGTCTATAAATAAGAGCTTTCAGCTCATTTGTAAAGAACTTTTGATTGATAACATACATGTTGTGCCCACCTTGCCTGTAGTATTGCTATTATTGTATCTGTTCAAAGAACTTTTGCACGAGAGAGTAATATATGTTGTGCCCACCTTGCCTGTAATATTGTCTTTTTGTATCTGTTCATGAGCATTTGTTTTGATAATGAATTGTTATGCCACTTGGGTTTCATGCAATTATTATGGTGAATGCTCGCCTTAGTTAGATATAGTGGCTAGTTTGATCGTAGATTGTACGTGTGTCTCGCCTATGCAATTTACTGTCCTAGTTGGCTATATTTTATGTTTTGTTATCAATAAGCCTATTCAAATTGAGTAAATAGTTGTGCCTAGCTTGCCTTCATGTTGAGAGTTTGTACTTAAAGCTTATCATGTGATGTGTGTGATAATAAGCCTATTCAGCCTAGCAAATAGTTGTGCCCACCTTGCCTTCATGTTGTGAATTTGTACCCGATTTATCGTATAAAATCATTCTTGCTCCTTTTCCTCACGCTCTGTGTTCTTGAGGAAATTGGATAGATTAAAGTATTTAGTTTTAGTTGTAGTTAAGATCTGCAAAACCAGAGAAAACCCTTAGCTGCAACATCCTTGGTTTCCTTAACCTTGTGCCTCTCATAGCTGTGATGAAAAAGATAGGTTTAGATTACTTTACTTTTCAGAAGGTATACTAGAAAAAGAGGGAGCTTCCCCTCCTAATTTGAAGAGCACTCATCACGTAGTGTGAATAGTTGTCTGTACGAACTTACACTCCAGAGGTGTTAGTTATTACGCCAACAAGTGACGTTTCTTGATTTTGGAAATGAAGTAGTCAAACATCTGGAGAATCAAATCATTGCACCTATAATCAACCAGGAAGTAATATAACCTAACCTTTGCCATAATCTTCAACATTTTAACTCTTTGACCAAAGGTAGGACTTTTTACATCATGTAACCCTTGAAAACTCTCCACCATCAGCTGAAGTATTACTTTCATAGTATTGCCATAATAGGGTGCTTTCGGAGCTGCAATCCTCGCAACTTCACTAATGCAAGTGACAACCGCAAGTTTTATCTCCTCATCATGATGTCTCATCAACTCTGGCTTGACCAACGAGCACACCAATGGAGTCAAAGCTTTACAAATGGCCCAAGAAGGTGACTGATCAACCTTATAAAGACAACTTTTTGCTTCCTCCAAAATGCTAAGAAGAGCTACTTTGGCATGAGGTAAGAGTTTGAACTTCTTACCCACAAACTTTAGTCTATCTCGAAAAACTTTGGTGGCCTTCTACTCTTCAAAACCTTTTTCAATGGTAATCTAATTTTTGCTCTCCTTAGGTTCAACTGTAGGCTGGTCAATAGCTGCTGAAAACTCATCGTAGAGACTTTTAGATACTTCACTTGTGGATACACCAAGTCTCTCCTTCTTCTTGTTTTGTGATATAGATCGTCTTGAAATGGATTCTCCATACTGAGCTAATCTTTGTTGTGAGAGCATAATTTCTTGTTGGAGATCATTCAAGATGCTCTCAACACTTTGTTGCTCACATTTCCTTGATTCTCATTTTTACTAACTATAATCCATCGGATACTCCATATAGCAAATGAAGGGAAGATCATTTCTGATTTCTCGTGGAAGTGCAAGGTACTCTTTATAAGCAACCATTACATCATCTTTGGAACCCATGATTCACAACTGCATCAAACAAACTAACCCTCCAGGTTGGTAGGATCAAAGCTCTGATACCAATGTAATAACCCTTCTAAGTTTCAATGATAATTTTCGATGTTCAATTTGACATATTGCATTTTTCAAATAAAATGGCATAAACTAATTAAGCATTTCTTAAATTGTATGGAGCATTTCCAATGGCTAAGCAGTTTATTGATATACCCTGACTTCTTTAATGACAATTAGCTTCAAAATATCAGATTACAATGAATGAAGCTTGATCGGCTAACAATTTATTTCTGAGTTTGATATTCAATAATTACAAGCTCAAAATTACAGTGTCATATTCAACTCAAATAGCAAATTTTTGCATGATACTGTTCAAAAATTTATTGAACATCAATCACATCATATGAATTCAAACTTGGATCCCATGTAGAGCTTGTAGCAGACAACACCTTACTGGGTGAGTATACAGAGAGTATGCTAGAAAATACACCCAAGAACAAACCTTGAACGGTATCAAAGCTCCACATATAATACATCAGCTATTGCATAAGACGAAATATTCAAATATAATATTTCCACATATAATACATCAGCTATTGCATAATACGAAAATACACCCAAGAACAAACCTTGAACGGTATCAAAGCTCCACATATAATACATCAGCTATTGCATAAATTACTTAGCTTCTCAAAAAAACTGAATACAATCGCTATTCTTCAAATTTGGTTGCTGAAAGTGACCATTAAATTTGCAATGAAGCACCTATAGAAACCCTGGATGGATTCCTCAACAATCTCTAGCTAGGGTTGATCTTTCACAACCAAACCTAGTATCCTAGAGTCTTCAAACCTTCAGACCTGAAAAAGCTTTCAAGCTCTTCCCAACTGAAATGAGAGATGGAATCCAAGTATGCCCAAATGGTTAGTTCTCAGCCCCTTATAAAGAACTCTTTGATCTTCCAGAAAGATCCTCCAAGAAGCTTCTACAATATTATAATATTTCCAAAAGTAACATTATAATATTTTATTTTCACTTAAGTCACTTTTAAAATATTGTTTAAGTGACTTTATAATTTATTCTTTTATTTTAATTAAAATAATCAATTAAACCATCTTTTTAAAATATTATTAATTTTTGGACAACTTAATCAATTAAATTAATTAAATCACTTCATCACGAATTTTGGAAACATTCCAGTGATCTTCTTAGGTTTTTATCTCAGCTCACTTTCATGTAACATACATGCTTGTAGGCTATAGTAGTGGTCTCTCATTGGACATACTTGTTTAATCATTTTCCTTTATGTTCAAATGTTCGCAAGAAGTGATAACGACAATTTGATCATGTGAGTGGTTAAAATCACAACCAATTCTATATTGCTGCCTCTTTCTTGAGTCTTACAACTCAAAATTTGCACTAAAAACATAAAATGAAATCCATGAAAATGTCTTCAATGAATTAAAGAAGCTTCTTGTGCAGTTGTGCTCACCATGAGTGATTTTCTTACCTTGCTATCAACACCCAAATGCCATGTTTATTCTCTTCCACCAATGAAGAAACTCTTTAGCACATGAGCATACTTGTCAATGCCCATCAATACGCTTACGCAACTGCTATCATCCAAAAATTAGTTTTGGAAAACCTACTACAACCATGCCTTACATGCAGAGAATTCAAAGATCTTTCCACAAACTTGCCATATCCCCTACAACTTCTTATGTGCATATCACAATCAACATTTTACATATACATATATATGGAATGTAAAAATTTAAAACATCGCGTTACCACTTTTATAATACTGGAAACAAACCTTGTGACGCTAAACCTTCAAAGTCTATATGTTGGTAGTCCTGCAGAGTGAGTTCGGACACAACTTTTGTACATGGTTGAACTTGTCACTTATTACTGATTTCTATTCTTGATTACTTCAGTGGTCTCATTCAACTGCTTTAACCTGACATTGTTGTGAATCTGCTTGACTGCTTGTGCGTCAATGTGCTATCTCAACCTGAAAGTGCCTCTCATAACAGTAATGAGATAAGTGTCTTCATAATTTCTCATACAAGTGCAACTAGTTCCTTGTATGCTTCAATCAACAAACAGAACTATAGAGTTTATTTGTAAATACTTCTTCGTAGGGTTCTCAATGTGAGTGCTGCTCCTTCATATGAATGCAAATCAACTACTTTGCAAATACTCTACCAAGAATCTCAAATGACTTCTTGCCATTATACACTTGAAATGGAGATGATAATATCTCTATGGGCTATTCCCTCTTGATAGATTCTTTGTTAGATAGATTTTCTTCTTCATTTGCTGCCTTCTGACTTGTAGGTGTTTGAATGACTTTTCCTTTTGATTTGAGCTGTAACTTCCTTTCTTGGACCATCCCATACAACGATTTGGATCTGAAGTTGACGATTGAGTTTCCCACATTCTGCATGTAAATACACATTCATGTTGGAATGAGTCCCACAGTTCTTGCCCATGTATTTAGATAATATATTCTTCTTTTTTCCTTTCTTTTAATGTTGATTCAAAGAGTTGTCTTCACAACATGCTCCTTTTTTTCTTCTTACACCTTGATGAACTTTTTGGCTTAGGGAATGGTGAAAGCAACTTGCTTTCTTGTTTAAGTACTTAAGATTAGGGAATGGTGTAAGTAACTCGCTTTCTTGTTTAAGTACTTGGGATGCTTAGTGATTGGTTGTTGAGATGCTGCAATGCTATCTTGCTCTTAATTAAAATATTATCCATTGTTTGGAGATTTTATGTGTTCATTAGACTTAAAAAAAAGAGATTTTGTTGAAATAGTATCTTTCACTCCTTGTTTTTGCAAGGTTTCCTTGGTTTATAGCTCTTTTAGGGAATTCTTCATTTTCTTCATTGCCACCAAAGTAACTCAATCCTATATATTGAGGCCATTAATCAACATCTATGAGATTTTTCATTTCTTGACCATTTTTGCAAAGGCCTATTTAACAACTTAGAGTCAGTTACCTTGATTATACCTCTCAAAAACTACCAAAGGTTTTATTCATTGCTTGATTTGAAGAAAGAAGTAGGATGATTAAAATACATACCTTAGTCACGGTTTGTGGATTCTTGGTAGAGATTGGTCTCTTTTGCATGGCAGAATCTCCTTTTTTCTTCATGCCTTCACCATCTTCTTGGAACATTACCAACAACTCTTCTTTTGTAAGCAACAGCTCCATGGCTCCCATGAGGAAATCTTCATGGCTTGCCAATCTAACTTGCAACATTTGATTCTCCAAATCCAAGTACTGCAACATTTTTCTTAGCTCTCTATTCTCCATTTGAATTTGTTGATTTATTCATTTTAATTCTTGAAGGCTTAATCCCCTCAAAGCTTTTCCATGGTTGAACCATGAAACCTTAAAACCTATGCTTCCTTGTTGATTATTAAATGTAGAAAATAACACAGACAAAAAAAATTATTTGATTTTAACCCCTTATAAGTTACAAGGAAAGCCTGCATTGATACCATATGATTTAGGACCACTCATGATTCACCGTATATATTTTCCTTGTGTTCTTCCCAAGTTCAATGCTATTGAAATGTCAATCTCAGGTGGGAAATTGATGTTACAATAGCTCAATGGCTTTCATGTATGTCTTAGAATTACAATTTACAATTATGTACATGCTCATTAACATTCTTAAATTTATTGCATATCATGGTTCATACCACTATACTACCACCAGCATTGATGTTACTTTTTATATTCTACAATACTAATATTACAAAATAAAAAAATAAAATATGGGCTCAATTTAACTTCTATTTCCTTTTAGAGGCAAGTACTATGCATTTAATCAGCTAAACATATCTATTAAATGCTTTCTTATGCATATCAATTAGATACTTTCTTATGTGCTTGAAATCCTACTCGTTGAGTCACTAAGTACTCGCTAGATTTTTGCGCTGAGATTTTTCAAATTAAACTTGCAACTTGCTGCCACCAAGTTTTCCACAATTTTCTGTCCAATGTCAGCTGAGTACTCGGCAAGTTTGTGGGCTATACTTAGCCCATGTTAAAAATAAAGTCTGCACACACAAAAAACATGAAAAAAATGAAATTTTCACATTCAAAACACTTTTTTTTGTCTTTATAAGCCTTACACATTCAAGGGGCAAGATTACACCAGTATTTTTGTTTTCTTGTATGAACTGGAGTGAAAATACACAGTTTTTTGCTGTTTTAAAAAAAAAAAAAAGTTTTGAAGTTCTTCAATTGAACTTGGTGGCAAGGACTCTGCCCCTTGGCCCCACCTTGTACCACAATAAAGAAGCATGAGTGGCACTACTCCTAGATCCTATGAGAGGTGTCGTCCCCAACCCTACTAGGAGTGCTACTCCCAAACTCTACCAAACTCGTTTGATACATTTTGTAATAATATTTTGCATAAAATTTATATTTTCTTTTTAAAATTTATGTATATTTAAGTTGAGTTTTATAGAATGGAGAAATTCTTAGTCAACCAAGTTCGAATATGCAAACAATACTTAAAATAGTGAAATGGTGTTATATAATAAAGTAAACATGAATTAAACCATAAATAAAAGAGAGACAAATAAAAGGAATTATCCTAAAGAAACCAAGTATGGGAAAATCTAGAATCAATTTGATCTTTCACATGCATTGTAGCTTTTGCTAGCACCTAGACAATGCTTTTTTAACTTGCCTTATTATGGATTACTTGTTTATTCAAAATGCTTGATTATTGCTCTAATTTATTCTCAATTGTACAATTATTTTCCACCTCAATAATTCGTTGAACATTCCACCATTCATGGGGTGGCTAAGATTAATCTAATACCAAACCCAAGATTAAGTGTCAAATAGACCCCTCCTAAAAATCGGTTCAAGATCAACTTTGACAGAGCTTCCAGAGGTAACCCCTGCCACTTAGGGGCAGGATGCATAAACAGAAATCGTAATGAAAGCTTATGGGGGCATCAACAAAACAAACTTAAGCCAAGAATTAATAATGGCATGGAAGCTTGAGCCATTCTACTTGGACTTCAAACTTGCAAACTCTTCGGTATAAATCGAGTTTATTGAGGGAGACTTTTCGATTATAATCAATGCCATCTATAGGAAATCCTCACCAAAAAAATCAATTATATTCTTTATTGATGTTGGCCCCTAATTTAAGATTTATGAGCTTTTACACTAAGTCACATTTTACACTAAGCCACATCCATAGAGAAGCAAATGGTGATGCGGATATATTAGCAAATGTGAAAAGTGAAATGAATGAGTGTATAATCAACAAGTCTCCACACACATGGAGGTGGATAGTGCCGGATATATCATCTTCCTTTCCACAGTCTAACAATGGGAATTCATTATGACTTTGAGATGAGGTTGTGTTCGACTAATTTCAAACCAAAGAGCATACTGATAGGAGTAATGGAAAGTACACGATTTATTATGGCTATATTCACCAAGAAACCACCTTCAAGGTCTTTAAAAAGGCCTTGCAGCCTCCCACTACTCAAAGAATGGTGATATTTGCTATAGATACCACGATGACGCTAACCACAAAGAAAAGGAAAATCACTTTCCTCGGTGGCCTATCAGATTATACGTTGAAAATAATCTTTTAAGACTAGAGCAGACATCCTCATCCATGCAATCAGAGTCACATTGGGGGAGAAAATTTCCTCTCCACATCCCACCATTACAAAGTTAACACAAATGTTTCTTCAATGCTTGTAGTGGTTTATCTTGAGGCGGGGGAGTCAAAGGATGTCATCAAGACTATAGTTGAAGCCTTGATAAGATCGAGGAGGAGAAGGAACCTGTAGGCCATATTGAACGATGTTGTGGTTGGTCTTGGATTCACCCATGTGTAGGGATCTGTTCGGCCATCAATCTGCCATATACTGATCCTTGGGTTTCATTTGTTATCTCAGCGGTGGGCCAAAATGAAATGTAGAGGAAACAAAATCCTAAGTGGGGAATTAAATTCCTTAAAGTGGCTTCTGAAGCAGCGCTAGTGCAAGGGGTGGATTGGTCTTTCGCATTCGAGGTAGGAAGTTTCGACTTGAGATTGGGAGAAGAAAATGAAACTAAGGAAGAGGTGTGAACAATGACAGATTCAAAAAGAAATTTAAAGGGTTTTCTTATAAATCTATAGGTAATAATGTAATAGCTTAAGCTGTAGATATTATTGATATAAAATTCATCAGCCTACGGGGTTTCTATTAAAGGCCCAGGTGCAGCCATTCAAAAAAATATATAAACCTCTTTTTGATATCAATATAAAATGGCATGGCCATGTTTCCCTATCAAAAAAACTCATTTAACTCAACCCCCAAGGGATAGTCAATGCTAAAGGATTAGAAAATTAATTGTACAAAGGAATGTAAATTCTTCCTAATGGAGAGATGAAAGAATTGATTGAAATTTCTTCTGACAAATGGATTCTGCAATCTTGTCTCATATGAAACGTTTTTGTACCCAACCAAGCTCATCTTGGCAACCTTGTTCCATGATGACAGTTTTGGAACTATTGCCTGGTTTTACCCCTAGCCAAAATTATCGACCTTTTCTTCAATTGATACAACCCTAGGACGTCTAAATCATCTCCGAACCCCAATGCACTGATTTCCCCTATTTTGCATCTAACTCTACATCTATGCCTATTCTATCTTAGTCAAGTTAAGAGCATGCCTTAAGCTCTTCTTTAGTCTCATTTGGTAGGAAATATTGTTGATCATCTCAACCAACTCAATTACGAATATATTCAGGATCACTCTATAATGATTAAAATTTGCAACCACCAAGTTGACAAAGAAGGGCATCATTTGGTGGGAAATTTTCAATGAAAAAAAGAAAGATTAAACAAGAAAGGTAGGTTTGGTGGACATGGGACAAAATGGTTAAGATAAAAGGACAAGTTTGGTGGGAGTGAAGATTCACCTTGCAAGAAAGATTGATTAGAAAGAGAGGGATGAACTGTCTTAAATAGAAGATGAGAGGAGGAAGGAAAACAATGAGATGGAAGCTAAGGTCAGATAAGGAGTAAAGTTGCTAGAACAAGGAAAGATTAAATAGATTCTATAGAAGGAAGTGGTGATAGAAATGTAAAATACTATGACAAGCAACAAAAAGAAGTCATGATTACAATTAAAGAAGAGGCCTGACATCACAAGGTTCCCATTCTTATTCTCATGTGGTTAAAAGTAAAACTATTGACTTGTGCGCACATAAGGAAACTGAAATAGAAATATAGTTGAAGATCATATGATAAATGTATAAATTAAGAGACGTGTTTCAAAAAGAATCATCAAAGTTAAGGAGAAGTAAAAAGCTGAATATGTTGTAGACTACTCGAAAAATATAAGAACTTAGGAGGTCAGGGAGAAAAGAATGTACCAAAGAAGGCGGTGTAAATTTTTTATCAGATGAAAAGATATTATTGAAGCATGTAATTAATGTAGATACAAAAAAACTTGTTCAAGAAATGAAAGTGAATCACCAATCTATGCAACCACAAAGTAGATATGCCGATAAGATGAATGAAATTTGGTCGAATATGCCTTATGTTGAGGAGGAAGCAAACCAAAATGAGGTTGACAATTGGGATGATAATATTCTTGAAGATGATAATATATTGATTGAAGATGTTTCGAAGAGACAATAGCAAAGTGGCTTGATTTCGAGAATAGGTTTGGCAAGTCAACAAGTAAAATAAGAAAGAAGGATATTGAAATAGTGGGCTTAAAAGTTTCTTCCAAGTGGGTGAGGAATGTATGGGAGTTCAAAAGTTTCTTCTAACTGAGGGTGAAGCATATGGGGTTTCTTTTCTTCTAACTGGAGATTATTTTCTTCTAATTGGGAGAGGAGCATGTCTGGTCAGCAGCTTTGTTTGTTCTTAGAGATAAAAAAAGAGAATTGCCTAAAAGGGCTCAAATAACTGTTGTACGGGATGGTGTACATGTACTCCAAGCTCTCTGGGATGAATCTACACCTTACACTGACCAGCTATTTGTGCTCCTTTAATGAACACCTTTAAAAAGTGTACATCTCTTGAATTTATGGTAGCTTCTTGCTATTTTAGTGAACTATAATTCCAAGCAAGAAAGAAACAAACAGACGAAAAATTTAAATTAGTGCCCACAGATAATGAAAATTAAGGAACTGTAAAAGTACAGCAAGCTTAGAAAAGAAAGAAGTAGCAGCCTTACGGAACTGTAAATACTAAAAATATGGCTAGCTTGAAAGATAGAACAGTAGCCTTCATTGCATCTCCAATGAGCTATGAAAGAAAATATAACTTAATAAAGTTGCAAAATTACAACACAGTATCTTGTGTGTGTGAAATGGGAATGACTCCGGCTCTGCTTGTAAGTCCAACTGTAGGCTTTATTCCCACAACACTGTTGAAACTAGATGGGCAGAGAATTGAGCCATCTGTTTCTGTCCCTAATGACACTGCTACCATGTTTGCTGACACTCCCACTGCTGATCCAGTGCTTGATCCGCACGGCTCAACTGTAAACACATATGGATTCTGCACAGTTTCACATCCACGGATATATCCTCAGATTAAGCTATTAGTCTGAATCATTTTAAACATTAATATTCAATATTGGCCAAATGGTAAATGGCACTGAAAAGAAAGTGTATGGCTACATTATATAATGGGAGTGTCTGCTGCATCTCCTCACAAACCATTTATAATCAAATTAAAATGAAATAATGAAGCACCTGAAACTAAAATGAAATAGAAACAGAATGGTAAAGCAAGAAAACTATAAGTTTGATATGTTTAACAACCCAATTTTTATTTTTTTTAATGAAATGGAGCATATATATATTACTTTTAAAAAACAGAAGTCTATACTCCAAAGAAAAGCGGACATAATGGAATCACATCCCAATAATATGTGTACATAACAAATGTTCTGCCAAGGTATGGAACTCATTTCTCCGCTAAATTTGCTCAGCATTGGCATAGTTTAAAGATATTATTTTTTATTTGAAAACATAGAAATAATCCAAATTAACAACAAAATGAGCTGTTGTCAATTAAAAAAATTTATCAATATTTTGGATCATAGAATCATAAATCTTTGTTTCATTATAATATGCATTATGAAATATGATCCAAAACATTGATGAAAATCTTTTTGAACTCTATTTTTTTTATTTTCATGCACCATGAAAACTTTGTCCTTACACCAAAATTATGTCAAATAGTCACTCTCCTAAAATTGGAGATCGGGAAGAAGTTGGTAATGAAGTTCTCTCCGATCATAAGTTGTATTGAGAAACAAAGTATTATTGATTCTAAATGAGGTAAGAAGCACAAGACCTTAGGTTGACCTCCTCTACCGCTCCATCCATTGGGTGCATTGAAAGACCTGAAAGCTGCCCATTCACTCAAGCTGGCCTTGCCCAATATTATAGCTCCTGCCTTCCTGAGCTTCCATACAACACCTGCATCTCTAGGGACCTTCGAACCCAAAAGAGCAAAGGAGCCTGCGGTGGTATTGAGTTTGTCTTTGGAAGCAATGTTGTCCTTGAGTAGTACAGGGATTCCATGGAGATCGCCAAGGAGAAGTCCTCCTGCTCTTAGCCTCTCTGCATCTGCTTTCTTAGCCAGTAGTAGAGCATCAGGATTCACTTCAATAACAGCATGGAGTTGGGAATTAAGTTTTCGAATGTGGTGGAGATAGAATTGTGTAAGGCTTGTGGAGTTAAGCCTACCTGCCTTGAATTCTGATTGAATTTGTGGAATGGTTGCTTCCTCTATGCGGAAAGAAGGATGGTTGAGAGCATTAGCATTATGGCGTGTGTCACGAGGAAAAAGCACTATCAGCAAAAAGAACTGTAAGAAGTGGAAGCACATCCTTTCTCTGTAATTGGATACACTCTGCGCCCAGTGAGGCCTAGTCAATACTTATAGCTTAGAAAATCCAGCAACTTTAATGGAATTAATGCCTTATCAGCCAATTGGTTGGTTTGAATTTGGCGTAGTGAACCCGTGGATTAAAAGCCATGGAAATGAACTAACATTGTAACCAATTGTTCAGCGTACAACGCACTCAAGGTCAAGTTTTTTCTCACCTCGACACAAAAGGCAAGAGTACAACTATTGTTATGAAATGTTCTCTTTTGTAACCCAATACAAAAAAAATATTGTTCTCTTTATCATGCATCATGGCATTTTCCCCCGGCCTTCCAGGAAAGGCGCCCAAAAAAGGTTCAGATTTTTTTCATTGGAGTAAGAAAACAAATACATCAAGAGATAAACCAAGAGCTGCACAGCAGCAACAGGAAAAATATGGTATATTATTGGAAAGGAAAATAGACTTTTCGTATATACGTTAATCTACTAATATGTAAACACTTTAGTATCAATTAAATTACATTAATGAATGGAAGTTTCACTTTAATTTAGATTTAAATTTAAATTTAATAGATAAATTAAATATGATATATAAGTGTATTAGTTTTATCTTCAATGAAAGGAAAAAAATTATTTTTGTCAAGATTAGGAATAAAATCTATGTATATGTGTATTGTTTCAAATTTTAAACTTTGTGTTTTTGTCTAGGTAGAGTCCATATTTATAAATCATTTCCATATTTACAAATTTATTTTTTGTTGTGAGGATTTGATCCTATTAGTTTTTTTTTTTTTTGTATTGAACAAAGCAAAAAAATTACAAGAATAGAGCTACTAGCAGTAGCTGAAAAACAAACTAGCCAAAATGTCAACCAAACTATATAAAACCAGACTTACAAAGTTAAGAGTGACGTAAATAGAGGTTGTACAAAGCATCAACCAAAAGATACAATCACAAATAGACATATTACAAAAGTTGTATAACATTTTTACAATGCCCAATCTTATTGTCTAGCTGAAACTTCACTATCTGCTTTTTAATTTGTTGTAACCTTTGTTTAGCCTACTCATTATTCTTACATATAACCTGAATCTGCGAGAAAAGAACAACCACTTGAAGATATATGTCAGAGTAAAGCCGTAAAATCCCAACAACCTTTGATAATAGTTACTAGAAAACATTAGTTGTGTGCCTATGGTCTTATTAGTTGTGTGCCTATGATCTCTAATTTGCCAAATTCTTTGATATCTACTTTGCTATCTAGATTGGTGGTATTTAAGAATACCTTAATAGGGCTATCAAATTACTAGGTGACAAGTTCTCCTAGGTCAAGTCTTGAGAAAGGGTGGACTTGTCATGCCAATAATTAAAGACAACAACCTTTAGCCATGCAAATGCTTCTAAGATGAGTCTACATATTTTGATTCATTTTAGTGCACCAATTCAAAAGATTCATATACTAAATGCTCCCTTAATGCTCTAGGATGAGAGCTGATATAAAGACAAGATAATAGTAAAATGATGTAATTAAATGCCTTCAAATATAGATACATAGCAATTAATCACACAAACACATGTTTGGTTAGCTCACTATAACTAGTGAAATGGATAAGATTCAACCAAATCTAAATTTAAACCTCAAAATTTCAAGGATCAAATCTACAAACACATGATCAATCTTGCACCCACAAAATTGACCTAAGATGATGGAATAATAAATTGAGTGCACAAAATGAATGTCTAATCATGGTGGGTGTAGTAAATGTGTTCTATATGAAGAGATGTGTAGAAATGGATAAGATGCGGATAAATGTGTTGAAATGTGTGTAATGGGACATGTAAAGAACAAGTTAATGGACCCATCTATGCAAAAGGTTGTATCATTTCAATATGTATGTGTATTAAGCCAATCTCTCAAAATAGAAAATAGGAATCAACATGGTATGCAAATTTTGTCATTACATCTTGTCTCCACTTTGAAGTGAATGGAAATCCTCAAATGATCATGTATCTCAAAGTATGTAACATTCACAAACATACATTGTTAGATTCAAGAATAAATTAAAATTACCCAAAACCTAGTGCAAGAATAGAAATAATGAAACTATTCTAACAAATGATATTGAACGAAAATAACATAATAGAAAGTTTCCAAAAAGAGGTATCGAAATGCTTAAGAAGCAAAATAACATGAAGAAATCTCACAATAGCATGAATTCAATAAGAATGAGGTACATGTTAGGTGAGTGAGTATATATAGACTAAGCAAGAGGGAGGAGGTGGCAAATACAACCAATAGAAAGTGGAACTCCAAAATACTCAGGCTGGAAAATAGAAGCTCTTATGCAAGATGTTAACAACTCACTCCACTCATTATTTCCCAATCGTAATAGCCTAAACAAGTTTAATTAAAAGTACAAGAAAATGCTAGATAAAGGAAAGTAAAAAGCTACATTTAAGACTTCATTTAAGCATCGTTTAGGTGGGTGAAAAGATGGGTCCTAGCAAATGAAGTTTGATGAGGTACTTATATACATAGAAATTCTCCCAAAGAGAAGAAGCCCCCTAAGGAAAGAGAGAATAGTCCCCCTAAATAGAGAGAGAGAGAGAGAGAGCTCTGACTGCCCACCACTCCCCCACCCCCCAAAAGAAGAAGGATAAAATCCCATTTAGTAAAAGATCCCTCTATAAGGAAATAGTAGAAGAGAGACCATGCAACCCCCTCAAAGTGTAATCTCCCATTCAGATGGTGGATGCTCAACACTAAATGTTGAAGGTGGTCCAACATCATTAAACAACATTTATTTCCTTAGGAAGAAACAAACACAAAGGTGTATGCAAGATATGAAAAAAGACGGAGTAAATATCAAAATGTATGTCTATAAAAAATTCAAGCATTGGTATATTGTTGCCAAAAAGAGTTACAACTAAATCAATAGTCCTAAGCCTAACTAAAGAAAGTTACCATCCATAATGATGTGAAAACTGATAATAATAAAAAAGGTACCAAAGATGTGACACTAGTTGTAGAATCATTTTTATCAAAGAGGAAGAATAAGTCTTCAAAGATGTCCTCAAGGTCCAATAGGTGAGAGCCCACAAACAAATGTGAAATGTTTGTTAAGTAGACCTCCCAATTAAGTGGATCGTGTAGATGTGAAGAATCCCAATACAAAGAATCATTGGAAGCCCTTGAAGAATCAACTTTAGACCTTGATGGAGCAACATGCGATAGATGAATATCCTGGAAGAGGAAACCTATGTCCTCAATGGTGTCATCTAAATCCAAAATGCGGGACTTTACAAACAAACATGAGATGTCTAGTAGAAATCTATTCTAGTGAGGCAGTTTAGATGACATATCATCTTGTTACAAAGAATCATGAGAAGTCTTGATTGAACCATCATTAAAATCTATATAAGCAATAGGTGGAGGAGGAAAATCCTCAACTATAATGGGGCATCAAAAGGAGGAAATGGATTTGTAGCTATCTTACAAGTATCCACATGTAAAAGTTCTCTAAAAAAGCATCATTGTTAGATAGAGATCAAGATCTCCATATATTTGTTGAATGATGGTCCAAGCAATGAAAAGACACTCAATCTGCTCGATTTGATGTAAAATATTCTTAGAAATAATTAGGCATAATTATCCATGGATCATGTTGTTGTTTCCACATTCAAAATTGTGCCAAGAGTCACTCAGCTCAATAACATCCAAAGAAATAGGATAGTAAATCATGCATAATATAATGATTCTATATCCTTTTTTCCAAGACAAATAAATATTTAAAATTAACTTAACAACAAAATAATGAAAACCAAGATCCATGATGAAACCCCTCTCAAAATGAAAAAAGTGAAAATTTTATTTGAATTCATATTTACAATGTCCTATATAATATCCCCAAACCCCAAATGATATTGACTTAACAAAAAGATTTAATTATAAATGGCAATGAATCCAAATAAAAGAAATTAACATAAATTGTGTCAAATTGTAGAGCTCTTAATGCTCTTTCCATTCCTTTCCAAAAGTTTAAAAACAAGTCCTCCAAGAAAAATATATGCCCAAAAATATCATATTCCAAAAGACAAAATAAGCCCTTTAGGGTTGCACATGTCCTTCGAGTGACATAAATCCTTAATCCTTAGCACCTTTTTAACAACTCTTAGCTTCAAACAAAAGGGCCAATAGTTACATTTAGCTTATGGGAAGGCTAAATATTAAAAAAGCCTTAAAGAAAACGTGTGAAAACTAAATATTAAAAAGCTAAGTGGTGGACCCACACTAAAGGACAAGGAAGGAAAGTTGGGGATGGAATATTGTAAGGCAAAAGAAATAACACATGCTTCCAATAAACCTTATCCAAGCACAATAATCTTTAGGGGACTATTTTTTTATATTATCCACACCTTATCCAAGCTCCTTTATTGAATGCAATAATAGCATGCCCGCTAGCAAGGATACATTACATACCCTAAAAAAACATGATACATTACATACGGTAATGAATTCTAATTGCTATTACTCTTTGTTTTAATCCGTTCACTATACATAAACTGTTAAAGTTGATCAATTTTTATATCTCAAGTGTTAGATTAATCAATTAAGCAAATTCTATTTAATTTGCAACTGTCGGTTTCACAGTTACTATCAAGTCAACTTATATTTCCAAGGTTCATTTATATAGTCTTGTCTATACATTTCTTTTGGGGAATTAAAGACTTCATAATTTTTTCATCAAATATAGGACTTCATCCACACATGTAAAATGAGATCTCGGACCTTTCTTTTAAATTGTAGTCATTAATTGAGTTTATGCTTCTATTCAATCCACATACAATAGTATAATAGCAAATACATTTTAGTTAAATGTAAGGTCAATGTCAACGTTAATGTTCATGTGTGAAAAAATGAAAAATAGATGTTTATGATGAGGTTCACCACAATAACCTATTTTTCTAGTTTCATTCAAAATGTAAGCTATGAAATGTAAATAAAGAACATTAATCAAAACTAACAGAAACAATAATCAAAAGGCAGATCTGAAAAGGGGAAAAGGATGTGTACCTTTTACCAAAAGTCACTTTTTGAAGCTCATTGAGAACTCATTCGCCCTATGGCGAATAGGTCTTGGCTAAGGCTCCTGAAAAAATGCTTTTTGGGTTCTTTTTTGTTGTGTTTGTACTCCCAGATTCTTGGTTTTCACTGTCGGACAGTCGAAAATAAATTCTATAGAGGAGTTTCTATGATATGACAATTTTTCTTGCAACTTTGACAACTTTGCAACTTTCTTTAATTTTGCTCTTCAGAGGATCTTCAACCTAAAACTTGCAATCACACATCAAAGAGAGAAAAATGTTGTTTTGTTAGGGAATGGGGGTTTGTCTTGGTCAAACCCCGTTTTGGTAATTAAACCTTGAAATGAAACAATGAAATAACATGAAGGAATGATGAATGAACAACAATATGTAACAAATCACCAAACCTTATTTGAACCTTGGAATGCAAATCTGCAAACTAGCATGAAGTGGCCTCAATGAATGTAGATCTTGATCATGAAACTTGGTTAGAAATAATTCTTTGATATGATTGAATAGATCTTGAGCACTACATCACCATATTAGCTCAAACAACATGCATGATGCAAAAAATCTTTGACATGATGATAGGAATCTTGATTGTTGTAATAATATTCAATAAAATCTACCCTTGAATGCCTTGAAAATGCTCTTGATCTCATAAACTTTTCTATAAGGATGCTTGCATAAAAAATCTAGGATGGGCTTAGTGAAATAACCTCATAATTATACATGTTTTAACATTAATTTCCGAAATTCAAATATCACAAGCCGACATTGAATTGTAGATTTCAAATAATTGAAAAACTGCCAAAAACATAATTCAAATTTAGGTCCTAGGTGCAAGTGAGGACTCATTCGCCACCCTATGGAAAATGTGTCCTAGGCCACTTGCCTAGGACACACATTGCTCAATGTTAAACCTTATGTTATGACATTTATAAAAGTTGTGTTTCCTCTTCAGAAAATGTGATAAATTAGGCTTGGATTTGAATTAAAGGGGCCAATTAAGGAAAATTAAGCTCAATCAATTAATAAAGCCCTAGATTAGTGTGAAAGTGTAAAGGTGCACCTTACAACACCAAAACCAAGGCACAAATTAGTCAATTTTAATTAAAAGGGCCCTAAACTTAATATGAATATGTAAAATACATATTACAACACTAAATTAAGGCATCATTAAGCTCATTTTATTTATTATTATTCATTCCCAAATTAAGTGTGAAAATGGGATACTTTTTTCTAAACTACAATGTCCAAACACACACACAACCGCATAGAGCCTAATACATATGTACATCACATTTACACATAGTGATTAGTGTTAGGGTTAGAAGGCAGATATCTAACAGGTTAAATGAAGATTTGATCAATAAAACATAGAAATAAAAACACATAAATTTTATAGCAGTAACAAGACAACATAGAGAATTTAACATGGTTCACCCAATCTAGGCTACATCCACAAAACTGCAGCCATCCAATGATTTTATTATCCAGTGCAAAACATATTGCAATCTCGTGAATAATACCATACTAAAACTCCCATCATAACCGCTTATTACAAGCTTTTTAGAAGCTTCTAGAATTAGGGTTTTACAAAGTCAATTTTTATCTTGTCGATGACGAAACAAAAAAATAGGAGAAAATTTTTTATCGGGGGACTGCATACATGAAGAGTGTATAGTATAGCATGATTAGTCACCACATACTAACAATTAGATCATGTATACAACATGTATAGAGTGTGACTAATTAATGGATGTATCATATACACACAATGTGATTTATTCACAAATGAGTATATATACACAGTGCAACAAAGATCGGGCATACATCACATATACATAATGATTTGGATGATGAGTTGAAGAAGTATTCTCAATATGTTGTAGGTGACTTTATCACAACCTTGTCAACCCATTTATTGGAAGGTGTGTAGTTGATTGAATTAGGCTCTTCCATATGATCTCACATTGAGCTTGGTTTTCAAGTATGAAGAATATGATAGCAACAAAGTGTAACTTGGAGATGACTCTCACTTGAAGATTATTGGCAATGGAAAAAATCTTATTAGATTCCAAAATGTGCTAAGAAAGGTTTCTCAACCTTGCATCCTAATGTTAAGAACATAAAAATATACATAATTTTTGGGCTATAAACATGAAAACTAATTTTTAGGCTATAGGGGTTGTTTTTTGCCATAAAAAAAATAGAATGGGTGATAACCAATTCTTTAGTTACAAGGATGTAGCTCTTTTCAAGATCTATAGTTTTAAAAGAAGAGCTTAGTCAACTTCCTACAACAAAATGTATGGCTTCTAGAAGTTGGGTTTCCCACAGCCAAATGTAAGAGCATTTATGACATATAAAAGAGTTGTATGAGGGAATTATATTTGTTGACCAACTTTCAACACATGTTATGATATTTAATAAGACATCCTTGAATGGGTATAATGGTGCTAAAATGGAGCACCCAAATTGGTGAGTGGATTATAACGAGCTTATAGTAGGTGGAAGGAATATAGTATTTTAGCCTATGGACTCATCTTGGGATTTGGCATTGAATTTTTAACTACAGTTTTGGACCTCGCATTTTTTGGTTGTCCATGGTTTCCTAATTACTATTTGACGGTTTCATGTTATTATTTTCATATTCATTGGGTGCTTGAGATGGAGGTTTAAATAGCGAGTTTTATAACTACTATTATGCTACTAAAATTACTCTGAACCTCTTGTTGGTGATACTAGATTGTAAAGGCTTATACTTTACAAGTTTATTGTAACCATTGATTACTAAACAATACACTGAGTTGCTTTAGAGTGTAGTATTTATATCATAAAAGGATTTTTTCCATGCAAATAATTATGTTATGGTATATTACTTTTGCACTTATTTCCTTTCATGGAAGAGCCTTGATATAATTCCATAGAATGGATGTGTGAAGAGGACGAATGGTGTACTATGTATATCCATAGTTTCAAATGGAACCTAATTTCAGTTAGCAATCTTAGTGATGTGGATGTGTAGGTTTTTCTCTTTAGTGGAATATGCAAGATGGTGTAAGGAGAGATGGTTCTCATTAAGGGTCTTTGTGCACACACTCTACTTTAGTTGGATGTATGTACATAATTAGTGTGATAGTTCTTTTGTTCCTATAGTGAAGACATTTGTAGATTCTACACTCTCACCATCAAAACTAGCACTAAAGAGGAGCATTGCATCTACTTTTGATTGTCATGCTTTCTAGATACCAAAGTAGCTCTTTCTTAAGATACCAAGTTACTTGCAAAGAAGATAATGTTATGACACTAGATAATAGGCCATGTAGGTGAGAATGGTTTGAGGACCCTAAAAATGAGAGTATTGCACAAGGTTCAAATGGTTGTGCTCTTGACTTTGATTTCTATGAATACTACATATATGGAAACAAAATTCCATTCAAATTTAATTGAGTGATCAAAATATTTTGGGATGTTGGAACCAATTCATTAATATTTTTGGTCTTATTAATGCTCTATCAATTTTAAAATCTTTATATTATATATCTTTCATAGATGACTAATCTATAAGAACATGGGTGTATTTTCTTAATAGTAATCTAAAGAGTATTTGTTTTAAATAGTTTAAGACTTTTGTATAAAATCAAGTTGGTAAGAACATCAAGGTTTTAAAATTTGGCAATGACGGTGAGTTTTTTTAAAACAATTTTTATAGATTATGTAAGGAGCATGGGATAAAGAAACATAAGATAACTTCATATATCCTTCAAAAGAATGGAGTTGTAATGAGAATAAACACAATGTTGATGGAGAGGACTTGAAGGATTCTTAATGGAGTTGACTTGGATAGAAGTTTTAGGTAGAAGTAGTTACTACAACTTTTTATTTGATTAAAAATTCTAAAATTAGATCTTGTGGATAAGACTCATATAGAGTTTTGGTTAGACAAAAAAAAACTCATTACAACATCTTCGTGTTTTTTATTGTGAGGCATATATTGATGTTCCTAAAGAGAAGTGATAGAAAATGGAGAACAAGGAAGGTAAGTGTATATTCATCAACTATGGTGCTAGTTTGGAAAGGAACAAGCTTTGATATCGTATATTGGCTAAGAGAGATATATACATTAGAACTATTATTTTTAGAGAGATAAATCTTGTCCTACAACTTCATAGTTAGAAGAGGATAGAAAGAAACATGTTGTTCAACTAACCCCAAAGATTGACAATATTGAACTAGAAGCTCGTGAAGGACCTAAAGAGGGGAAGAGCTTTAATAGTTCAAGTAGTTTGAAAGAGGAGGTAGAACCTCCACATTAATTGGAAAGGTCCACTTGGCATATACAACAACCACATAAGTAAAATCCTCCTTATTAGAAATTTGTATTCTTTGCTTACTAATATAGATGAGCCTATAACTATGGAGAAAGTATTGGGTATGGATGATTATGATTCATGAAGAATGGCTATGGATACGGGGATTGTTACATTAAATAAAAATCACACATGAGACATAATACCTTTTCATAATGGTTTGAAACCTATTAGTTGTGGGTCTTCAAAATAAAATTTGATTTTGATGATAATGTGAGGAGTATAAGACTACACTGGTTGTGAAGGGATATTCTTAGGTTGAGGGAATTGATTATGGTGATATTTTTCTCCATTTGTGAAGCTAACATCCATTTGGTTCTTATTATGTATTGCAACAATCTTTGATCTTGAGATTGAGAAAGTAGATGTGAAAATTAACTTTCATGCATGTTGATATGAAGGAAGAGATCTACATGACATTTATAGAGCATTACATAGAAGAAGGTAAGGAATTTTTGGTTTATAAATTGAAAATGTTTGTGTATGGTCTCAAACATTTTCTTAGGATTTGATAGTAGAAGTTTAAATCCTTTATATTGTGTTTGGAATTTATAGGATCCAAATCAAATCATTACATCTATTATAAGATAGATGATGATCACTTGTTATTGCATTGTACATTTATAATGTGTTATTTTTTATAATGGTAAAGATGTGATTTATGAGTTTAAGTATTGACTTCTAGCATAATTTGAGATAAAGGATTTAGGGGCTTCTAGATATAGTTTGGGTATAGAGATCACAATAGATATAATGAAACAAAAAATATTTGGTAAGGTTAGAGCAAGCATGTGAACTCGTTTTCGAGAGATTAAACATGGAAAATTGCATACTATTATATGTTCCTATTTATATGGGAACTAAATTATCTATAGGTCTATGTATGGATTCACCTAGTGAGAAGGAAGACATGAATTGAGTACCTTATGCTAGTGTCTTTGGGAGATTGATGTATCATATGGTTTGTACTAGACCAAAAATTACCCAAGTAGTGGGAGTTTTTTTTCATGTGGTCAATATTGGATGAGTTCATCAGGTGGTAGTTAAGAGAGTCTTCAAATATTTTTAGGGTACCTCTAAGTACTTTATTTATTATTGTGGTGATTATTTGGGGATTGACACTCAATGAATATTCATGGATTTGTGGATTTAGATTAGACAAGTGATATTGATGTTTACAGATCTACTAGTGGTTACATTTACATTTTATTCAATGGTGCAATCAATTGAATGAGAAAGTGGTAGGCTATGGTAACTTTTTATCCTAAAAAGAGTGCATGACATATACTCATGCTTGTAAAGAAGCCATCTAGCTTAAGATATTATGTTCATATTTGGGGCTAAGTCGGGAAACTATTATAATTTTATGTGATAGTCTAATGTTATATTTTCAAAGAACCCAATCTTTCATGTAATTACTAAGAACATTTATGTCCAATACTAGTTTGTTCATGACATGGTGGAGGATGAGAGGGTGATACTAAAAATATTTGACACTTTGCATTATGTTACATATGCATTGACAAAGCTAGTGAGTGCGAAGAAGTTTAGGTGGTTTTGTGAGTCTATGGGATTCTTAGACCCTAAAAATTAGTTGATAATGTTATTACCCCATTTTATTTTGCAATTTTTTTGAAAAGTGAGAGAATGTTAAGAAATATGTCTCAAATTTATGACCTAATGTTAGAAAACACAAAAAAATGCATTTTTTGAGCTATAAAATAATATGGGATCCAAAGATCATTTTAGCCAAAAATATTAGAATGCCACAATTAGTTCCTTGGATATGATTATGTGGATCTCTTCGATCTCTACAATCTCAAAAAAATGAGTCAATTGACTTTCTAGATCGAAAGTTATGGCCTTTGGAAGTTGGGCCTCCCACATTAGAAATGTAAGAGCATTTGTGACATAAAAGTATTTGTAAGAGAGAGTTACACTTGTTGACCAACTTATGACACATGTTATGACCTATGTCATAAAAAAAAATTGAATGGAGATAATAGAACCAAAATAGATTACCTAAGCATGCAAGTGGATTATAGTGATCTTATATCAAGTGGAGGCAATGTGTTATTTTAGCTTGTGGACTTATCTTGAGATTTGTGCATGATGAGAATTCATAGGGTATATATAATTTATTATCATAGGATTATTATTTTATTGATATAAAATGATTTGATCCTATGTCAAACATTAAAAGTAAAAGGTTAGTTTCCTAGTTGTTAGGAGGTTAGTCTTATTTAGCTAATTATTAATTAGTTTTCATAAGTTAGAAAATTGTTATTATTTCCACTTCACATTGAGATTTGGATGATATTCTAAATCTTTAATTTTGGCATACATAATGCTTATATAATATTATATTTTTCTCCTTCCATGAGCAAATTGGAAATACAAGTTTGCAGTATTGTATTTTTTAGAGAATAATATCTCATTTTGTAGAATCCAATCTTTGTTTGCTACTTCTTATTTTCTTGTGATTCCATATCAGGGCATTATATTTTTAACTAGGGATTTGGGCAACATATTTTGGGTGGTTTTATCTCATGGTTTTCTAATTAGTATTAATGGTTTCATGTATTATTTCTCCTATTCATTGGATACTTAAAGTGGAGAGATAGATAGTGATGTTTCTGGGTATTGTTATGCTTCTAGAATCACTCCATATCTCTTATTGTTGATACTCATGCGAAGTCTTAAAATCTATGAGTGTATTGTAGCCATCAACTATTAACAATAATGTTGAGTTGCTTTGGAGTGTGGGGTTTTTCTCCAAAAAGTTTTTTCTCCATATAAATCATTATGTTTTT
Source organism: Sequoiadendron giganteum (assembly GCA_007115665.2). Taxonomy (NCBI): domain Eukaryota; kingdom Viridiplantae; phylum Streptophyta; class Pinopsida; order Cupressales; family Cupressaceae; genus Sequoiadendron; species Sequoiadendron giganteum. The sequence continues at coordinate 131,731,266 of CM021100.1, forward strand.
AATAAGATAAGCAACATTTATAGGGTGTCATACCCTTTACACATCAAGCCTCAAGGGAAAAAAAAATAAGGAGCATGGTTTTGAATAGACCAAGAACCTTTACAGAGCTAAGAGAAGGACACTTCCAAGCGGAAAAGTCTCAAAATTTACCAATGAAATAGTACTAGAAAAGACATCGTAGTAGTACAACATAACACAAACAACTCCTGGTTAGCAGAACTAGGAGTGACAAAACACTCAGAACCGACAGCAATCATGAGACAAAGACATACTAGCAACCCAAACCAGGCCTCACAACTAGGAGAAACTAAACACTTAAGACTAAAACCAATCCTAATGAGCCAAGAAACCACCCACAAACTGCATGCCCAAAAGACTACTTGAAAAAACCAAGCCACAAAACACCTGTATCAGTTGGACTGCAACAAAACTTCCACTCAAATTAACCAAAACTGAGCCTAATAGTTTCTTACCAAAAAAGGGGTAAGAATCACAAGTTGTTGTAGAGATATGTTCTTCAAATTGACCCAACCAACTAGACACCAATCCCGACACCACCTCAAAAGGATGGGTCTCCCCTCGATAGGAGAGGAAGAAGTGGTGACCAAAACTACCAAAGAACTCTCCCTCCAGAACAAGCACACTCCACCTCAATAGGAACTAGCAAAGGAGAGAAGCACTTCCAGCCATATCAACAATCCCCAACTCCACCTCAACAGGAGATGGATCCACCTTGATAGGAGAAATATTCACCTCTATTGAATACATTGATTATTGAACATGGAAGCAAGCAAGAACTCCAGTAGCATAGGTGAAAACCTCTTCCCAAGGCATCCAGATAAAGGAAACAATAGGAAGAAACACAACAACCTCCCATCCAACAATATAATCAACCCTAGACACTGTGAAACCCTCTGCTCCTTCCATAGAAAAAGCACCATCCACCACAAGGGGCAACCAACCAACCAGGGGAACCCTTACCAACAAAAAATCCACTGCAAACCACAAAGAAACTCCTTCAAGGCAAAAAATAATCAAGCCCCAAAAGGGAACAATTCTCCACCAAGCCATGCCACGGTAGCTAGTAACAGAGAGAGAGACAAGCAACACCAACACAGGGCAGAGCCCCCTCTCCCAACCAAACATAAGCACTAAAACAACCACTTCCACCAACCAAGAAGCCATTTTGCAACATAGACCCCCCCCCCATCGAAATAGGGCAAGGTCTCCTTAACCACCAAGAGATCTTACTGAAAGAACCCACACTCCTCAAATTGACAAAGAAAGAGGGCACACCAAATTCTTAGCTAGCACACACAACCACAACAAGGAGGGCAGAAAACCACTCCAATTCAGCCTTCACAACAAAAAAATCATTATGCATAGCCTTCCAAAGCTTGCCAACTTAGAGATAGCACCAAAGGTTAAAGGCAACAGAGCAGCCAAAAATCAGAAACCTTGAGAGCCTAGAGCATCCCAAACCACCCACCAATCCAATGAGGACCAAGCCCCAATAATGAAACAAGTCACACCAACAGAAAGGAAGAAGGAACAAGCAACAACCAAGCACGCCCAGAAATAACCAACAACGATAACAAGGGAAGAGATACTTCCCAAGCTCCTCCCCAAATCCAAGAGCCTAGTAAGGAGCAGAATGAACCAACCAAGATAGGTCATAAAACCTGAACCCATCAAAGTAGCACACCTTTCAACCAAAGAAAGGCAAGGAAACATTAGAAAATCAGCCATTCCATTGCGGAACAACACATGAAAGGCAAAGCAACCATTTGTAGTAGTGAAGCCAAACAAAACACAGGCTAAGAAACGGTCCAAGAGGAACGCAACTGCCATCGAAATAAGGGTACAAGCAAAGAAAAGGCCACATAAAGCCTTCAATTCCATCACCGTAAGAAGGAACATCACAAGGAGGGTTCACAAAAAGGTCCACCGCAACACCTATATCCCTAGACCACCACACAACAAAGAGAAACATAGGAGAATGCACCAGGAGCAGCACACCAACAATCGACGGAGAAACCAGCAGGGCAAACAGGCCATCCGTGTCAGGATCCCCATCGCCCTCATTGCTTAGATAAGAGGATTTCAAAAATCCTTGCCCACGCACAATCCCACCCAAATGCGACTATCGCAGAGTCATTCCCCTATCTAAATGTCCCATAATCATTATAAATCACTATGTTACAGTATATTTCTTTTGTGTTTATTTCCTTGTAACTATATGGTTACTTTATTTTTTGCACATACCTCCTCTCATAGAGTAGGAAGTGTATTTTGCACCCCTACTTTCTTTCATTTGGTATCAAAGCCTAATCACCTCATATTATAGGTGTTATGGAAAATATTTTTATGCTAATCTTGGATTGAGTAAGATCTTTCATTGAAGATCTTACTTTAGGAAACATGACAAGCCATAAATAATATAAATAGAGTTCTCTAGCACAAACTTTGAGCTTTGGAAACTCGAGATGGAGGATATGCTCATAGATATGTACCTATGGATTACAGTATTCATATCCAAACCTACTACTATGTCATAAGAATACTAAGACAAAATGGAAGAAATATGAAGGGTCTCATGAGACTCTATTTAATAAACTCGGTATTGTTGAATGTACATGAAGACAACATTGCAACTCTCTAGAAGTTGAGTGAGATTTTTCAAGCTAAATCCTTGGTAAATAGACTTTTTCCTAATCAATAAATTGTATACCCTCAATATGGAGGATGTTGGGTTTATGTTCAAGCACTTAAATGCTTCAATATGATTACTTAAATGCTTTCAACATGATTGTTACATATTTGCACTCATTGGAGTGAAGATCAAGGAGAAATAGTATTGCATGAATTTATTATGTTCTTTTCTAGATTTGTGGGATCACTTGGCGAAGGAAATGGGGAATAATTCCTCTAAACATAAAATGGATGAGGTGGTTACATTATTTATTTAAGAGGAGATAGATAAAAAATTTAAAAATATACCAAGGAGGCCCTACAAATTTATGGAAGACCAAAAGAGAGGATTGAGAATAAGGATAAGAAGAGACAAGTGTAGATCTAAATCTCACAAGGTATTGAAATTTCCTAGAAAAACTAAGGTAAAATGTTATAATTGTGGCAAGCCTAGGCATTTTAGAAGAGACTTTAAGGAGAAGAAAAATATTGATCTAGATGACAAAGATAAAAGTCTTCTCAAGATGATGGTGATGTCTTTGTTGTAGCCTTGATAATACATGCATCATAAGGTGTATTTCTGATAGACTCTAGGGATTCTTTCCATGTGATCTCGTATTGTGGTTGGTTTTCGAAGTATGAAAAATATGACGCTAGGAATTTGTACCTTTGAAATGACTCACTTGAAGATTGTTGGCCATGGAAGAGTCTTGATACAATTTCATAATGGACATGTCAAGGGATCCATAGTGTATTGCATTGCCTTGGTTTTCCATGTAGCCTACTTTCAATTAGCAAGCTTAATGTTGTAGGTATGTAGGTTATTTTCTCTAATAGAGGGTGTAGGATGTTGTTAGGATCTTTGGTGCTATTTGTTAGAGTTATCATGCATTAGCTAATAATTAATTAATCTTTAATTGATTATTAGTATAATTTATTTTCATGCACTTAAGCTAAACTTAGGAGTGTTTTTATGCTTTATTAATAAGCTAATATTAGATCATTACGTCTCATCTCATGTGATGTTGATACTTGTCATGATCTAATCCCTTTCAAATTTAGGGTTTTTCTCTTATAAGCACTCAACCCTCATTGTAATTATTATCTTGAGCTTTCATATCTTCTTGAGAGTCTCTTGCTTTTGTAGCTTTTTCTTGTTGAGGAATATTGTATATATTGTTTGCATCTCTTGTGTAGAAGGTGTATTTATTTTTTGTTTGATCTTGTGGCTCATGGTTTTGTGCTTGATTCACAATTCTAACATGGTATCAGAGCTTGGATTCATCAAACCCCTTCTCAATTTATGAGGTTTATTTTCTTCAACAAGGTTTACAAGCTTCAAATCTAAATCCCTTTTGTTGTTTTGCAAATTTTGGAGGTGGGAAAATTTTGGTGCATTTTGGCATGAAACGGACCTCACCGTTGGATTCAAAGTTGTCAAGAAAGTGAGAATTGCTTTTTGTTTCACCTAATTTGGACTCCTGACGCCAGATCTATGAGGCTTTGAAGTGGTTGCTTTGTTTCCAAATACGGAGGGTAGTTGCATTCTTTGTGCGTTTTGAGCCAAAATGGAGGTTTTCATCGCGCTCAAAAGACCTAAAAACCTTGAGATTGCTTGTCAAATCGCCAAAATCTATGTTGGGAGTTTCTGAGGCAATTTGTTTTTGTACAGGGGCCCATACAACCCCTATACAAATTCTTGTGCACGTGGATCGAAAAAAATATTTAAAAAAATCAGTCGGTATTTTATTTTTTATTTTTTAATTTTCTAGAAATTTTAAAAAATTATTCAAAAAAAGTAGAGGTCATTTTTTTTAAGGTTCGGATTTAAAGTTTGGAGGGGCAATAAATTTAAGATACCTGCAGGGTACCAACCTACGGGCCTTGTACCCTGTGTCAGCAAAATATATGCCACCCAGCGGTAGAGCCTATCGGTTGACGAGTTAACCACCGCCGACGGTGGCTACTCTACCTACTGGCGATGCCTCCATTCTTTCTGACGGGTTTTTTTTTGGGTTCCCGACAGGTTGCAAATATCCCGACGACCCCCATTATTTCGACAATGACGTCATCATTTCGGCCAAAGAATCTTTTCGACCAAAATATTCTATTTTCAGCGAATATTGTGTTCATCAAGTTTTTTCATGGGAGAATCTCATCAAATATTCTAGAGGAATCTTTTTCTCGAGATTGGAAATTTTTTTCCTAGCATTAGGGAATATTCTCACTATATTCTATTGACGTCAGTGGTACGAACGGCTTGCATGGCCCCCTTTGACCCCTCTTTGGCCTCCAAGGAGCTATTTTTTTCTTTTGGACGTAACTTGGGCATGTGATGTCATTTTTTGACAAATGAGATATCGTCGGAAAGATGGTTCTGCCAAATTTCTAGTGGTGTGGATCTCATTTCTTATTTTTTATGTTGGTGCATTATATAGCCTGTTGAAGTTAGAGGTACTATTTTTCAGTCTTGAGCTCATAACTTTTGATCAATTTCTTTATTTTTTGCGATTCTAGCGGTGTTGCAACCGTCTTTCAGAGTTCTTCAGTTCCATCCATGTAATTTTTCCATATTATTCTCCAAGTAAATTTTATTTAGATTTTTGTGTTTATGCACTCTGGTGAATTAATTGGACATTTCAACACCTGAGAACTTTTTTTTGTGTGGGACAACTTGTTTTTGGTTGTTCTATATGTATTTCCAGTATTTTATCCTATTTGGGCATTGTAGACATCTTTTTCATGCACATTCTCTTTTGTAGACACACTGAGATAAAGTGTCATTCTGGTGTATAATTTTTTGGGGATTTTGTACATCTTTTTTTGCCTTTTGTATTTGCACTATGATGTAAAGTGCCATGGGGGGTTGATGTTTGCCTTTGGTTTTCCATCACACCTTTGTCAAGTGAGTGTCCCTTCCACGAAAACAGTGAATCTCAATGATTCTTGCCTCATGTGTGTGTGCATTAATTTGCTTACCCTTTTATTTGCAGGTTCTTTCTCATACATGCACTTCTTAATTTCACACAGTTTCAGTGTACCTATCATGGCTCTCCCTTTTCAACATTATGAGGTGGGTTTCTATTGTTAGTGTTGATGCTTCCTTGGTTTCGTGTTGGAGTGATCTACGTATCGAGTTATCATTCCTATGTGATTTCAGATGCAACTTACATCAACGACTGGTTACATGCATTTCAGTGAGATGGTTCATTTTCCATATGGACACTCTTGCATTCCTATTTCTATAGGTTTTTCATTTCAACACTCTATCAGTCATCTTTTGAAAGAAGTATAGCTTTGTGCTTCGGATGTTCTACATGGTCCTATTTTTCAGGACATTGTCTTGTTTGGAGGCTTCTTCAGTCCTTCACTTGGCTTTCATCTCTTTTTGGAGTGGAGTTTTTCCCATGAGGTCCTCTATTTCTCCGCATTATAGTGATATTTTCTTTGTACATGGGTACCTTACATGGCCTTTTTTTGTCGGGACCCATCATGCATTCTATTTTTAGGATTTTTAGCTACTCCTTAAGTTCATCTTAAGGGGGGTGTTAGAGCTATCATGCATTAGCTAATAATTAATTAATCTTTAATTGATTATTAGTCTAATTTATTCTCATGCACTTAAGCTAAACTTAGGAGTTTTTTTATGCTTTATTAGTTGAGCTAATATTATACCATTATGTCTCATCTCATGTGATGTTGGCACTTGTCATGATATGATCCCTTTCTCATTTAGGGTTTTTCTCTTATAAGCATTCAACCCTCATTGTAATTATTATATCAAACTTACATATCTTCTTGAGAGTCTCTTGCTTCTATGGCTTTTACTTGTTGAGGAATATTGCATATATTGTTTGCAGATCTCTTGCATAAAAGCTGTATTTGTTCGTTGTTTGATCTTGTGGCTCATGGTTTTGTGTTTGTTTCACAATTCTAACACTATCCAAGGGTGTTAATGTGAGAATTTTGTTTTATTTGGATCCATACATAATTCAATGAAAAAGTGTTGAAAATCAAGGTGTCTCAAACTTTACAAGTTCTTATAATTATTTATTTATTATTTGACATTTTTGTAATTAATTAGAAACTATCATATTTAATTATTATTTTAATTAATATCACATGAAAATGGGGTGTGGAAATTTAAGGTGACATTATTTTCCTAGTAATATATTTTTTGTGAGGTGTTATAAGAGGTATTTGATTTAGATCTATTTGGTAGATTTTGGATTCTTAATTTGGTGGGATCATATGACAAACTATGAGAGATTATTATGATGTGTAAGAGAAAAAGATAGAGGGAGTTACAAGAAACTTGACCATCACTATGATGCATTTCATAAGCATGATTTGAGGAGATTGTGAAGCCAAAAAATAGTGTTATATTTAAGGAGTCTATGCAAACATATGAAAAGTGTAAGGAAATTACTATTTTGTAATGGATTCAATTCTCCATGAATTGGGTGTTGGATTTTACATCCAATTCAGACACCACAATTGAGATTGGTTTTACCTCATGATTTTAGGTTTCATTTGGTGGTTTCAAGTATTTGAATCTTATGTAAATTGGTGCTTGAGGAAGTAGATTTGATATGAGAATTTGTAGATACACGAGTATTATAAGAATGTTGTTGAAGTTATTTTTAATTTAATTGTTGGTGAAATACTCTTATAAAGACTTTCATTGCAAATGTGTTGTAATATCTTTTAGATATGATAATATATTGTGAAAGTTTTGGAGTGTGGTATTTTTCTCTTGAAATATTTTTCCTTGCATAAATCACTATGTTATTTTATTATTATAGTTTACAAGGGTGATACCACAATAGTGGTTTACAATTTTGGGGCAAACTGGACACTGAAATTATTATTTTTAACTAAATCTTCATATTTGGGCACCTATAGCGGCTAAACCGTGAGGAATTTGAACATAATGCAAACTAGTGTCTCGTCACATTTTGTCTGTAGATTCTAAAAATATTTTTTTCAATTTTTTTGGAATCAGATTGCACTTCTTTTTACATCTCCCATGAAAACTAGTTTTTTTCAAAAAACAACATTTTTAAAAGTGATGCACACCGTATAATGCATAAGTTTTTTTCCATGAAGGATAAAATTATAATTCTTTTTAATTTAGATTTTTAACTCCAATATCTAGTACTTCCACTTGGTTAGATAGTTTTTTATTGAATATTTTTTCTTTAATCAAATTTCAAAGTCAAACCAATTACAATTCAGGCATAGCACGACCATATAACACGTAACTTTTTTTGTATATATCAAAATTCATTTTTTTTTTGTTGGATCAAGGACTTCAATATCTAGTGCACTCATATTTTTCAAAAACAAAAGGTTATAATTTGTTATTTTTCCACATGTGCAAAATTGAGACCTTCATTTTCGATGAAAAACCTACATTTAATAAAACTAAAAAAACAAATACATAATAAAACCAAAACATATTAAAATTATATTCATTGGATAGCTCGTTCCGAGGACTACCTGATTCAAGTTGGGTTTGTGAAGATTCCTCCATTTTCATCCTCAACCCGAGCTTCAAAGGGGAAAAATTTGCAGATTTTTCGTGCCAGAAGGGGAGAAGGGGGCAAAAGGGGGGTTCGAGCAAACTCCCCTTCGAGCGAACCCCCCTTGACCCATTCGAACGAAGGGGGGTTCTCTCAAACCCCCCTTTTCCCTTTGTTTTAAAAAGAAATGTGTCATTTTATGGTTCAAACGAACCCATCATGGAAAAGAGGGTTCGCTTGAACTAGGGGTTCAAGCAAACCCTTTTATGGGTTTGTGCAAACTCCGTAGTTCGTTCGAACCCCTTAAAACTCAATTTTTTTTATTGTGTGAGCGTTTTTACAATTTTGCTTCCTCAACAAAATTGTAAACCACTATTATGGGTTCACCCACAACAATATTCAGAGTGCAATTTTCCTAGTAAAGAAACTAAAATTTCATTCCAAAACTAAGCATATAGATTCTCAACGTTATTTTTTAAGAGGTAGAGTCAATGATGGGAGGATGAAGCTAGAAAATTTAGATACTTCTATAAATATTACATATGCATTAAATAAGCCTAGGATCTCAGAGTCTAAGTTTAGATGGTGTTAAGAGCCTATGGGCCTGTCAATCCCTAACAATTAGATTCCTATGACAACTTTCCCATTTTGGCTCTTTGAAGGTATTCAACAAGTGGGTGAATGTTGTGAAATAAGGTGTCTCAACCTTTACAATTTTCTATAATTATTTATTTATTATTTATCATTTTATTGTAATTAATTAGAAATTATATTTTATTATTATTTTAATTAGCCCTAACATAAAAATAAGGTGTGGAAATTTGAAGTGACATTATTTTTCCAATTTTAGTACTTTGCAAGGTGTTGTAAGAGGTTCTTAATTTAAATATATCTAGCATATTTTGAATTCCTAGTTTGGTGGGATCATATGACAACTTATGATAGACTATTAATATGTGTAAGAGAAAAGAATGGGAGTTATTGGGAAGCTTGAATAGCACTATGATGCATGACATAAGCATGATTTGAGGAGATTGTGAAGCTAAAAATAGAGTACTATATTGGGGATTATATGATGACATATGGGTAGTGTGAGGAATATATTTTAATAGTGGACTTGATTATCCATAACTTGGGCATTGGATTTTTCCATCCAATTTGGGCACCAAATTTGAGAGTGGTTTTAGCACATGGTTTTGGGTTTAATTTGGCAATTTCATGTATTTGAATCTTCTTACAATTAATGCTTGAGGAAGTGGATTTGATATGAGATTTTGTAGATACAAATGTTGTTGAAATTCTATTGAATTATTTTGAGTTTAATTTTGGTGAAGTACTCCTAAAAATACTTGTATTGCAAGTGCAATTGTATTCCCTTTCATATTTGATAATACACGATGTTGGTTTTCGAGTGTGAGACTTTTCTCCTGAAAATATTTTCCCCACATAAATCACTATGTTATTTTATTATTATTATTCTATTTATTGATGTGTTTCCCTAAGTGAATTAATTTCTATATTTTTTATACATCACTCCTTTCAATATTAGTGAAAATATTTGTTTCTACACACCTTTCTTTGTTAGAAATAGATCATCTATTCCTATAATAAATAGATCTACAGATTCTACATTGTTACCATCATAATGAACAATAAAGAGGAGTTTTGCATCTACTTATCATGGTCATGTTTTATAGGCACCTAAGAGTGCTCTTTCTTCAAAGACCAAGTTGTTACTAAAGTTCTCTTTGATCATAAGTTGTAATGAGAAATAAAGTTATTAATTATAGATGAGGTAAGTAGCACAAGGCCTTAGATTGACCTCCTCTATTTCTCCATCCATTGGGTGCATTGAGGGACCTTAAAGTTTTCTATTTACTCAAGTTGGCCTTGCCTAATATTATGGCTTCTATCAACAATTACATCTCTTGAGATCATCAAACCCAAAAGAGAAAAATATCTCGTAGTGATATTGAGCTTATCCTTAGAACCAATGGTGTCCTTGACTAGTACATTGATTCCATGTAGACCTATAAGGATAAGTCCGACTCTTGGCCTCTTTATATTTGATTTTTTATCTAGTAGGAGAGCATTAGGATTCACTTCAATAACATGGCTTTGTGGATTAATTTTTTGAATGTGGTGGAAATAGAATTGTATAAGACTTGTGAATTTAATCCGACTTGCCTTAATTTCTTATTCAATTTGTGGAATGGTTGTTTCCTTTGTGTGGAAAGAAATATGATTTATAGAATTAGCATTATCTTAAGTCTCATGAGGGAAAAAATACTATTAGAAAAATTAATTGTAAGAAGGGGAAGAACATCCTTTCTCTGTAATTGGATATGTTTTACATTGAATGAGGCCTATTCAAAACTTACAACTAAGAATATCAAACAAATTTAATGGAATTAATACCTTATCAGTCCATTGGTTGGTTTGGAATTACAAAAGTGAACTCAGGGATTAAAATCCATATAATCAAACAACTTTGAAACCAAGTGTTCAACATACAACCCATTACTCTAAGAAGGTCAAGTTTTTTTATCACCTCAACACAAATGAGAAGAGTATACATATTCTTATTAAATGTTTTGATTAAAAGGGAAAAACAGGTTTTGAAGGGGCCTCAAAACCCTTTTACAACAAAAGACACAAAATGTTGCATGAAGGATATTGTAAAAACCATCAACAACAACCCAACAGTTAAAAACCACAACAGAGCGGGTGTTGATCTAAAAATAAGACAAGAAGCTACCATCAACACCCAACATCCACAAAATAGTAAAAGAAACTAGAAGAAACCTACACCCAACAGGAAACAAAAAGAAACAAAGAAAAATACTAGTTCAGGCCACTCAGAGTATTAGCCACCTCCATCTACTGGTTCCTATGCTTCTCAACCATACCCAACAGCTCTTTCTTCTCAACACCAAATGACTTCTTATTAAATGTTATGTTTTGTAGAACTAAGTATTATTTTTGTTGAAAATTCCTCATCATCCTCCTTCATGACATTTTCCCTCATCCCTAGAGGAAAGGTGCCAAAAGTATTATTTTATCCAACCTTCACAAACAAAGCATTCAAAAAAGTCTAAGAGTATATTATTGAAAAGGAAAATAAAATTTATGTAGCTACACTAATCTAATAAGATGCAAAAACATTAGTATAAATTAACCTAGATTAAAAAATAGAATTTATAGAAGTTTAATATATAATTTAGGAAATTAAATGTAATATATAGGTGTATTTAGTTTTAGGATTGATGAAGAGGAATACAATTAATGTAGTATAAAAAATGATTTGTGTCAAGATTAGGAATATGATCTATTTATTTGTGTATTACCTTGGATTCTACATAAGATTTGCATATTTATCTAGGTCAAGTCCATGCCTATAAATCATTTATATGTATATTGTCACACCTCAATTTTTTACTCAACTAAACAATACACAACCACAAATTTTTTTTTGAACAAATGCGTCTAAACACTAATAGTTACTAACCACACACAAACATGATAACATACTAATAATAAGGTTAGTATTAAATGTCCTCAATAACATTATCTTAAATAACAATCCTATTATGATTACCTTGATTCATTACCTTTCTTTTTGGCATTCACGCCTACTAACATTATTAATAATCATGGAACAAACATTTCAAAATAAAATAACATTAAGTAACAAAATATGTTCTAGGATAATTTTAGAAAAAAGGCAATTTAATTCCTACTCAACTCTTGTAGAAAACAAAATTATTATAATATGGACGAAAGAGTTACACAATATAATTGAATGAATTATGACAACTAAAATACTTAATTAAACTTTTCAAATAACCATATTATTAACTTAAAATTAACTCAATAAACAAATAGTATCAAGTTTCAATAATTAAATTATTAAATGGATTAACCCTTATTGGTTAAACTCATACTTAGATCATCTAACAATGACAATAATTTAGAATTTTTTTTTTACTAATTCCATGTTTATTAAGCATAACTATATTTAAAAAGGAGTATATTATTTAACAACAACAAATGGAACTTATACTTCTTTTACAATTTTAGTCATTTTTCCTTAATTCGGAGAATTAAATAGTGGTGGTTAACATTCTATCTTCTAATAATAAATAAATGGATATAAATCCTTTCTTTTTATTATTTGTCTCAAATTAGAAACTTTCTATTGGTTGATAAATATAATATGGAAATTTCTATTTAACTATTCTTTAATTCTTATTACTAAATTTTTCATTATTTTTTCACATGCAACCCATGCTTTTTAATTATTCTTTAATTAATGAATACTTTTCAAATATAAATTATTTTGTATAGTTTTTATTTAAATTGATTTTTTGGATGAGGATTCAAACTACTTATTTAAGAAATCCATTTTAAAATTAGTAATATAAAATGTTTGATAAATGTTTATTGCTTTGTATTTATCTATTTTCCTAATCATTTATTCATAATTTATCAAATAATTTTATAAATTAATCTTGCAAATAGAAATAGACTTCTAATTAAATAAAAAAGGAAAATAACTCTTAATAAAATTTAAACTTAAACATTAATTCATTTTACTAACTAAAAACTAAATTTAAGACCAACTATGAACTCTAAAAACTCTGAACTATTCTATTGTTTTCTCTTTTATGATTTCAAGATTTATTGTTATCTAGTTTTGATGTTCTTGATGTTTTCAAATTTATTCTAATTATTTTTTTGAAATTTTAAATTAAGATTAAGAAGGATTGAAAAATCTAAGGGTTTTAGAATTTACCAATGTGTAGACAAAATGTTCTCATTTCCCTCTCAAACCATTTTATTCAGCTCTAGGAAAATTCATCGCCAACAATTCATCGAAGGAAAATTCACCTTTCTATCAGTGAATTTTCCATGGGGTGAATTTTCCTTCGATGAATTGTTGGCAATGAATTTTCCTAGAGCCTAATAAAATGGTTTGAGAGGGAAATGAGAAAATTTCGTGAATAAATTTGAGAACATCAAGAGCATCAAAACTAGATAACAATTCAGCTATTTTATTTAGCCAATTTACAGAACATAGAGAAAATAAGAGAATTATGGCGTATACAAGACTAGCGACCAAGCTAATTCAACTTTTGTTTATTTGCATGTTTACTACATATTAAAAAACAGAATCCATAATATTTATTTTAGTATAAATTCTCAATATTTATTTTAATATTTGCATATGAATTTAATATAGACTTTTAATTATTAGATATCATTATTTCTTTTTAATTATAATAAATATGACAATTTTTGGTATAAAAGAGAACCTCAAAATTTTCATAATAATTTAAATATTATTTTTAGATTATTATATTTAGGGAAATAAGATATTTATATATGTATGGATATTTATTTTTATTCTTTAAATGCTTTTGTGAAAATAATTATAATACATATATGCACGTAATCTCTTTTTTTAAGAGGATTAAATTTAAGATCTAACTATTCATTTTACAAGGTAAGTCAATATGAAAGGGAAAACCATGCATTTTATTTTTCTTGGATTTAAAATTTGTAGAGACATACGCATGTTTGTTTATATTATATTTTTATCTACCCTTCTATAAGAATAATAATTAATTTAAAATTCCAAAAGATTGCAATCCCTTTTTAAACTTTCTCAAACAAGTTAGGAAGTTTGATGCCCAAGACACAATCCTTTTATTCCCTTAAAGATTTACACAAATGACCACTAAGATTGCACTTATAAGGTTTACATTTACCCAACATTAGATTCTTTATAATAAGGGATTGAAACATACCTAATGTCTTCCTTGAATTCCCACATCTAATTGAAATTACAAACACATATATAAATTTGAACCATTCACCAATTACCCACAATTACATTTTCTGGCAACTCCACTTTTGTAATTTAAAACTTATTCCTAATTCATAAGACTCACATCTACTTTCTCGAATTCTGAATTTGATAGACTTCCCTTTGTTTTCCAACTTCAATATTTGAACCTGAAAGAAGAAGGCAACGAAAAAACAATATGGCCACAAGCTCTCCTCCCAACCATAGGATTGAAATTCAATCCACCCCCAAGATCTAAGGGTCACATAACTCTCCCAAACTTACTTTACACATCGCTTACATTTCCAAACTTGACACAAATCAACCATTCATTCACATAACTCAAATTCTTAACTTTAACACACAAAATGGCTATTCTTATGCAACTTAACAAGGTGGAACTCCTACCCAATAAACCCCAACACACACAACATCATCACAAAAAATCCAACATTAACTCTTCACATAGATTTCAATCACAAATACACATTTAAACAAGAACTGACAAAGATATACATAAACAAATGAACACTCCAACATTCATTTACATATCAACAAAACTCAAACTAAAAAGGGTAGATCTTACCAAGAGATTTGTCAACCCATATATGGTTGAATCCCCCACTTTCTCCAAGCCCTTTCCTCCATTCTTCCTCACCCATCCTTTCCTTTTCCTTCCATCAAGAAATCTCCTCCCAAATGAGGAAAGACAAGAACAACCAAAAGCAAGAAGAGAGAAGCCCCTTCTCCTTTCAAAGAGAAGGAATATATAGAAGGGAAAAGGCAACCAACTCCCCATAACTTCTCAACCACCCAACCAACTTCAATTTTCACCACTTTTTATAATTGGGTAATTAGAGTGGGTTTTAGAGTTTACTTAAGGGGTTTTATGGAATAAAAAGACCCCTAACCCATAGACCTACCACCTAGGAAATTTTTTATACAATTAAAACCACATAAGGACTTCATAAAACATCACATTTAAAAGGTGACTCAAAGTTCTAATAAAACAACCTCTCACACATGCACAACCCTTACAAACAAGGTTAAAACATATATCTTTGACAAGAATAGCATAAGGGAAGTAGGTATGTGATCTCTTGATCAACATTGGCCATCTTTAACCTATTTACTCAACCAAAAAAAGCTGTTAGTATTTCTCATGATTAATAATAATCGAAACAAATGACATATGAAGAATAACCTTCTGATAAGAATCAACTAGAGAATTGATTCTACACGAGTAACATATAATTTAACTCTTCCTACTTGCATAATACCTTTTAGAGTTGATCAATAATTGGTCATACTATTGATCATCAAAATATCACTACTTATGACAATAATCTACTTAACTTACAATAAATACTACTATAAAGAAACATTAAATATTAATCATCATCTTACAATTACACCTACTCACATCCATAGTATATAATCACCTAACATCATGTAATTCACATAATATACAAAGTAATATCACCAATAACTGAACATCTAGATCATTGCATACTTATGTAGACAAGGAATAGATCGCAGCTGACTATCACACAAAATCACAACAACCATTAGTTAGATAAGATTAGCTAGTTAACAATCAAAATATGAGAATATTTGATGTATAGGAACAATCATCACTAATGTGTATTATCCAACATAGAAGAACACAAAATATAGGTGTGAGATTTGCTAACTAGCCTACACAGGAATCTAATGACTGAAGGAAAACAAAACTAGAAATATGAGAAAGAATAAAATGTATTCCTCTCAAGAATGCAAAGCTATATTCAGCTTGAGAATTGAGAATTACAAAGGAAATTTTTTGGTTATATAAGCCAAGGGAAGATATAGATGCAACTAGATTATGACAAGTGTTGGCATCCTATAAAGTGTGACAACTCATGTCATTAAAGGCTCAACCACCTTATCCCTATGTAAAGTTAAGCTAGTGTGAAGAGGACTTTAGTGGAGAACTAGCTAAGAATGAACTAGTCAGATAAAGTACCTCTTTCACACTAACACCCCCCTTAAGTGTAACTTAGGGAGAAGTATACAATATAAAGATGCAAATATGGGTCCCAACTACTAGGCTTGATGAGGTACCCATGTACATAATAACCTCTCAATGATAAAGAAGGAGAAAACCTAGTGGGGAAAAACTCCTGCCCATGAGAGGGTGAATGAAGAAGGTCTACGTGACCCCCCAAAAGAGATGTGCTTCACCCCCAAGAGAGACTGAAGATGAATATTTTTGCTCTCAATAAAGGGTTTGGTGAATATATTTGCAACTTGATCTACTATAGGACAGTGTCGCAAATCAATGACCTGCTCTTGAATCAGCTCCCAAAGAAAATGCATATGGATCTCAATGTGTTTGGTTCGTTGATGATGGACCGAATTCTTCAAAATCTGGATGGCACTTTGGTTGTCACAATAAATGATTGATGGCTTCTAAAAGGGGATTCCAAGTTCAGTGAGGATATTTTGAACCCAAATAGCCTTAGTGGCAACATGGATAGCTCAACGATACTCAACCACAATTGAAGAAAGAGCAATGGCATGTTGCTTCTTACTCTATCAACAAATGGGGCTAGAACCATAGTGAAAACTGTAGCTGGATGTTGACAAAATGGGGCTAGAACCATAGTTGAAAACTGTAGCCGGGTGATCAATGCAATTAAATGTGAATCAAGTACAAAATGAGAGAAAACATACAAGCGAGACTCATGATTGGCCTTGCAAGGAGTGCATTATCTTCAAGATTCCGGATGTTGACAAAATCTGGAGTGTATTCAACTTTTCTACCCTTTTGAGTGATTTTGTAGATGAAGAGAAGGTTGGCTGACAGATCAGGCACACAAAGAACATCCTCAAATGTACCATTGCTAGTAGCAATTGAACCCTTCCCAATTACTTCCATTGGAGAATCATCCCTAATGAGAATGTGGGGAACAAAACAAGGCTCCAACAAAGAAAATTGTTCTTTACTAGAACCCATGTGATGTGATGCACCCAAGTCAAGAATCCACTCTTTTGAAGAATCAGTAATAGCAACACGTGCATGTGCTTTCCCTTTACCTGATTTGGAAGGAGTAGAGAATTGTTGAGCAAAAAAAGAAGGCAAATTAATGTTGTTCCTTTTGAGAAGATTATTTAACTCATCGATCTGCTTCTTATGACAAGAATGTTCCTCATGACTAGGTTTCTTGCAATAGCTACAAGTTGGTCTTTCCTTCTTTTGAAAATTCCCCTTTGAAGAGGAGAAGTTGGAGTAAATTTTTGTTGTTGAAGATGATTGTGCTTGATTTTTTTGTGACTTCTTGAACTGATTTTGTTTGTTGTCAGTTTTCTTTATTTTCTGACCCTTTGGTACACTAGCCATCAAAGCTTGTGAGTGTGAAGGCTTAAGAAGACCCATTGAAAGAATCTTACCTTTCTCTTGCATCAACATTTTAGAAAATGAAGCAAAAGAAGGTATAGTGAATGTAGATCCCATTGTCAACCTATGAGTGTGAAAGCTAGAAACAAAAGTTGCAAATTCAGGTCCAAGTTTGTTTAGAGTGTTATAGACAAGTTGAATGTCTTTCTTCTCTAAGCCACATGATTTACATTGTGCTCTAAGATCATTGACCTTTGTTACATAATCCTGGATGTTGTCAGAAGACTTTGGATCAAGACTCATTAGTTTGTTGTCAATTTGATAACCACAAACTTCATCAGTTGTACCATGGAGATTTTTTAATTTGTCCCATGCATCATGTGAATCTTTACATGCTTCAATCTGAAACATTATATCAAGAGAAACAAAACTCTCTAGGCAACCAAGAGCTTTTGTATGTTCTAACATCTAGAGTCATTTTTCCTTATCATTTGTGGGTCCAGTTACCTTCTTCTCAACATAAGGTGTATATCCTAGTTGCATTAAGGCATTCCATGCATTTTGATGCCATATGTTGTAGTTGTAGGGCGTGAGCAATGAAAACTTAAATGTACCCATAATGAAGGAAAAACAGAGCACAAAGTATGAGAGATGTTCAAGAACAAAGACAACAAGAGACCCCCCTGCTTTACTCAATCAGAGATCCCCCCCCAAAAAAATGATTTGGTGCTTTATATTTAATGTAGTTACAAATTTTTGGATTTCAATCCTTTTACAAATCCTCAAAAAATGAGCATGTGCTAAAAGTATACATTTAGTACAACTTCATAGAGAATAAATAGCACCAATGTGAAGTACACAAAAAATCATGCACTTTCAAAAAAAGAATCAACTCAATTTGAGGTCGTATGCAAAAGTTATGCAACTTTGATATTTGCAAAATGAGGATGATGAAGAGTCCTCCCTGAGAATCGACAATTTCTGAAAAATCCGTGTGCCAAAGTTTGGAACGTCTTCAGCAATGCGTAGAGCACGAAAAATTAGCCCAAATAAAAAAAAACTGTACTGAATGGAAGTCAAGAGCCCGAGTTATCAACTTTCAAAGTTGGCCTTGAAAAAACAATGCATCAACAGAAAGGGGGTGAAAACTCTTTAAAAAAATCTGCCAAATTTAGTAAAATTGTCGCCAAAGTTAATGGTCTGTCAAATTTAGATGTCCACCAACTATTTTAGAACTCCGCCAAATGTAGCACTCCAAATAAATTTAACATTCTACTAGGTTTTGCTGCCGCTAAATACTCCTCCAAGTTTGACAGATATGGGATATTTATACTTGCCCATCAGCGAACGAACCTAATTAAAAAAATATTTAAAAAATTAATAAAAACTGTGGGCAAGATTTTGGGAAAAGATGTCAGCGGAATGCAAATATTATATTTTTTAATTTTAAAAAATATTAAAAAGATCAAAAGGTTGGCCAAAATGGAATTGGATGTGGCAACTTTAAAAAATGTTTATATTTATTAATATTTAAAAAATATTAAAAAACTTTAAAAAATAATTATAAAGCTTGAAGGCCGAAGGCATGCGGGGCACAGCACAAAGGCCAAAGACATGCACAACACAGCGGGCCTGATTTTTGGGGCACGAATTTTTAAAGTTTTTTTGGCATAAAAATGCAAGCAAATTTTTTAAAGAGCCGAAGCTTTTTGCATGGAGATAGGGCTGCTTGGAAAGAGCCGCCAAAAGAGCTGCAAAATAAATTGTTTTTATTAATTTTAATTTTATTTGTTTGTAATTTTGAAGTTTTGATTTTAGAAAAAATAATATATATTTTTTTATTTATTTTTCCCAATTTTTTGTTTTTAATTTGTAATTTTTGATTTATTTTTAAAAGAAATAAATATAGTTTTTCAAAAAAAAATTTAAATAAAAATAGATATCTAAAGAGACTTTTTGCAATATTTTAAAAATAAATTTTATTTTAATTTTTTTCAATTTTTAAAAATAAAAAATAGATATTTTGAACAAAATAAAATATAATATTCTATTTTATTTTAATATATATATATAATTTTTAAATAAAAATACTATTTTTTAAATTAATTTATTCATGGGGTCAAATGGTTCCTCTACAAAAAAATTGTTTTGCTTACCTGACACATTTGTCCAAAATTGACATTTTGACAATCAATTTTATAGTATTCAAACCTTCTGAGCACGATGGCAGGGTCGGTTTGGACCCAAAATGCTCTGAAATGATGGCTCCTTGTTGGATTTGGCAATAAATGGACCGTTTCAAATTATTGCAGATTTGGTCTCTAATGTTCGTTTCAGGCGAAATAAAGTGCAGATCTGAATGTCTCAGCTGCTCTGGACTCAATGGCGAGCTTAGAATCTCTCTAGAAAGCTTCAGTAGACCTATAACTAACAAGTCAACATATGAACCCCCCCCCCAAAAAAAAAACTGAATTTTTTTTTCACATTTTTATGATTCTCCAGACCATCCGAGAATGCAAGAGAAGAGCATACTCATATTTTGAAAAAAAAATCTCAACACTCTCAAATTTTCTAAAGGATTGCTAACCCACAACTCAAATTTGACTCCGATACCATGTGAGATTTACTAACTAGCCTACTCAGGAATCTAATGACTGAAGGAAATCAAAACTAGAAATATGAAAAAAAAAATGGTATTCCTCTCAAGAATGCAAAGCTATATTCAGCTTGAGAATTGAGAATTACAAAGGAAATGTCTTGGTTATATAGGCCAAGGGGAGATATAGATGCAACTAGATTATGACAAGTGTTGGCATCCTATAAGGTGTGACAACTCATGTCATTAAAGGCTTAACCACCTTATCCCTATGTAAAGTTAAGCTAGTGTGAAGAGGACTTTAGTGGAGAACTAGCTAAGAATGAACTAGTTAGATAAAGTACCTCTTTCACACTCACAATAGGACATAAGCCATCCATTAATAAACAAGATCAACAAGACAACAAAAGATAGGGCCTTACATATATGGATTTTCTCTCTATCATAAGGATTTTATCCTTCTAGTTATGTACTTATAATCTCTAATTTTCTAAATTCCTTGATATCTACTCTATTATATAGATTGGTGGTATTTTAGAATACTTTTATAAGGCTATCAAATTGCTAGGTGATAAGTTCTCAATAAAATTCTTGAGTAAGGATCAATGTTAATGTTGTGTCAATAATCAATGACAACAAGCTTTAGCCATGCAAATGCTTCTATGATGAATATGAATATTTTGATGCATTCTATTGCACCATTTCAAAATATTCATATAGTAAATGATTCTTGAATGATCTAAGATAAGGGTGGATATTAAGACAAGAGAGGATAATAAAATGATATAATTAAATTCCTTCAAATACAGATACTTAGTAATTAATCACATAAACATGTGTTTTTTCAGTTCACAATAGCTTGTGAAACAGGTGAGAATCGACCAAATCTAAATTTAAATTATAGAAATGAAGGGATTAGATTTGCATGCATGTGATAAATCTCGCGATCACAAAAATGGCATGAGATGATGTAACAATAAAAATTGTGCACAAAATAAATCTATATAGTAAATTTGTTACATATGAAGATATGTGTAGAAATGGATAAGATATGGATAAATGTGTAAGAATGTGTAAAAATATGTGTAATAGGGATAGGTAAAGGACAAAGGAATGAACCCCATCCTTGCACACAATTGTATAATTTGTCAATTATACATATTAAGCCATTTTATGAAATCAAACACAAAACTAAATAGGAATTGATATTGGTATGGAAATTTTACCATTACTTTTTCTCATAATTTAGGGTGAATGAAAATCCTAAAATGATCATGTATCTTAAAGTACATGACACTCATAAAATATATTGTTAGATCCAAAAATTAATTAGAATTACTCAAAACCTAGTGCAAGAAATATAAATAATAACATTATTCTAACAAATGATATTGAACCCAAAATGACATAATAGAGCTAGTTTCCAAAAATATGTATTAAAATGATCAAGAAGAAACTCAAAACCTAATGCAAGAAATATAAATAATGAAATTATTCTAACAAATGATATTAAATCCAAAATGACATAATAGAGCTAGTTTCCAAAAATATGTAAAATGATCCAGAATAAACTCAAAATCTAGTGCAAGAAATATAAATAATGAAATTATTCTAACAAATGATATTGAACCCAAAATGACATAATAGAGCTAGTTTCCAAAAATATGTATTAAAATGATCAGGAAGAAACATGGCTTTATAAATATCATAATAACATAAATTCAATTCGAATCAAATACATGCTAGGTAAGTCAGTATATATCTAGGCAATCTAAGAGGGAAAAGGTGGTAAATACAACAAGTAGAAAGTGTAACTCCAAAATATTTAAATTAGGAAATAGTAGCCCATATGGAAGACATTGACATGTCATTTCATTTACATTATTTTCCAATCCTAATAACCTAAAAATGTTTAATTAAAGGTGAAGGAAAAAAATAGACAGAGGAAAGTAAAATGCTACATAAAACTCACCTTAAGCATAGTTTAAGTGGATAAAAATATGAATCCTAGCAAATGAAGTCTAATGAGGTACTTGTGTACATAAAAATTACCCCAAAGAGAAGAATCCCACCAATGATAGAGAGAATAGACCCTCTAAATAGAGAGAGAACATACCCACCCAAAGGAGAGAGAAAGAGAAACTTAGAGAATACTTGATAGCCCCCTCAACCCTCCTTAAAAAGGCTAAGAAGGATAAAATACCATGTAAGCAAAATATCCCTTACTAATGGGAAACCATACAACCCCCCCTCAAAGTGTAATCTTGTATGTTGATGGTGGGTGCTTGACATTGAATGTTGAGGGTGGTTTGAGATCACCAAACAAAATTTATTCCCTTATAATAATAAATAAAGACAAAGGTGCATACAAGATGTCTTCATAAATATAAAAGTGTTTGTCTCTTGAATTTCTCAAGCATTTCCATATTGGTGCTAAAAAGAGTTACAAGAAAATCAAGAGTCCCAAGCCTAACTATAGAAAGTGACCACCCATAACTATGGGAAAATTGATGAAAAATAGGCATCAAAGATATGACATTTGTTATAAAATCATTTTCATCAAATATGAATACAAAATCTTCAGAGATGTTCTCAAGGTCCAATAGGTGAGAGTCCAAAAAAATGAGAAATGTTTGGTAATTAAACTTCCCAATGAAGTGGATCAAGTAGATGTGAATAATCTTATTACAAACAATAGTCAGAAGCCCTTGAAGAAGTGACTCTAAATTTTTATTAAGAGGCAAGTGATTGAGGAATGTCTTACAAGAATAAACACGTGTCTCCAATGGTGTCATCTATATCCAAATTGTGGGAAATTACAAACAAATATGAGATGTCAATAGAAATATAATCTAATGAGTTGATTTTGGAAGACATATATAATCTTGTTGCAAAGAATCATAAGAAGCCTCAATTGAGACATAATTAAACTCTATAGAAACAATAGGTAGAGTAGGAAAATCCTCAATTATGTATGAGGCATAAGAAAGAGGAGATGAATTAGTACCTATCTTATAATTATTCACATTTAAAATTTATCCA
This sequence comes from Sequoiadendron giganteum, assembly GCA_007115665.2. Lineage (NCBI taxonomy): Eukaryota > Viridiplantae > Streptophyta > Pinopsida > Cupressales > Cupressaceae > Sequoiadendron > Sequoiadendron giganteum. Next base: position 131,754,347 of record CM021100.1, read on the forward strand.
AAGAAGAATCACTTTCAAACGAAGAATCAAGATTTTCAAATATTAGTGCATAGACCATGTTATTATTTTTACATTCACATTTTTACCAAGAATCACTCAACTAAAAAATAAGTCCAAAATAAGACAAATCATGCATAATAGAATGATTTTACATCCTTTTTTCAAAGATAAAATATTTTGAACTTATCCGAAAAAAAATAAGTAAAAACTAAGATCCATTATGAAACCCCATCTCAATTCATATTTACAATAGCCCATGCACAAAATTATTATGGCTCTTAATATTTAGTGCAATTGTAAGCTTTTGAGTAACAAGGATATTCAATTATAAAGTGTATCAATCTAAATGAGAATACAACATAAGTTACGTTATATTATAGAGACCATAAAGTTCTTTCCATTCCCCAACTAGAGTTTAAAAAACTAGTACTCTAGGCAAAAATATATACCCCAATAAAAGCATATTCCAAAAGAGTCTCAAGTTGACAAAGTAAGCCCTCAAGATTTGCACATGTCCTTGGACTAAAATAAATCCTAATTCCTTAGCACATTTTTAAAAAGTATTAGCTTAAAAGAGAGGGCCCAATAATTACATTTAGCTCACGTGAAGGCTAAATATTAAAAGAGACTTAAAAAAATGTGAAGGCTAAATATTAAAAAGCTAACTAGTGGGCCTAGACCAAAGGGCAAGAAAGGAAAGTGGAGGATGAAATGTTGTAAGATAAAATAAATAATGCACATGCTTCCAAGAAACTCTTAGCTACATACTAGTCACAAGAATCTTTACAAGACTATTTTTTATGTATCCACACACTATCCAAGCTCCTTTATTGGACATAATAATATCATTGCCAATGGGAATGGATACATTACATTCGTAATGAATTATAATTATTATTACTATCATCATTTTATTATATCTGAAATATTAACTCAATTAATTAAGAAATTTCCATTCAATTTAAAAGTGTCAATTTCATAGTTTTACTAGGTATACTTGTAGCAACAATTATATATATAAAAAAATAGCTATAGTAACAATTATTAAAAAAGAAAAGAAAAAATCAAGTGATGGAACACAAAGATTCTGGTGTGAGTAATGAAATATTTTACCTTGTTTTATTTGATCTATTGAGTGATGCTTTGATGGTGGAATGTGGTTGCTTATTAGACTAGCAGTATGATACTAGGGTTGAATTATGAGAGATCAAACAAACACCATGATGATATGAAAGTAGAAGATTAAAAATGGGACAATATGTGGCTCAAATATGGATACGTGATCAAATAGATAACATACTGATATAATAAGAGTGGGTGATGAAAAAGGGATGAGGGGCCTCCAATTTATAGATTTTCCATGAGGAAAATCAAAGGTCAAGATTCATTGTTTAATTTTCTCTTTCATTTCCCTCAACTTGACCTTTGAAATTCCTTCACAAATGATGAAAAAAAGAGATAGTTTTGCTTCCAAAATGTGTTGTTAATGTTTCTTCATCATATCAAATGCCTTGGTGTTGTAGATGCCTTTGGAAAATGAATAAAATATAAAACCAAGTCGTGCTTCTTTGGTAATTGAAGATTCATTCATTATTTTCCGAAAAATCACTATCTTTCCTTCCATTTTAGGCACCCAATAAGACAATAATGGAATGTCAAAGGTCACTTGCCTTATGAAACTTCTATAGGAATCCAAATAGATAAAAAGAATATTAATTCTTATTTTCAAGTTTCTTCTAACATACCAATGGACCTCTTAAACCATTCAAGCCTTGAAATTATATATCACAATAATTTCAAAATCACATTAAACACACTGTTTACCACTGATTTTTGAAATGAAGTCCAAGTATCTATAAATGAATATTTTATCTTTCAAACACTCCACAATATGCTCTCGAAGATCCAACCCACACCAAAATTCAAAATTAAACATGAAAATAAAATACTTATTTTTTTGGTTGACATTGATTGCTAATTCGTCTGGATGCTCCTGCATCAGACACGTCAGGTAGGAAGATTTTGAGCATAGGCTCACAATGGTGGAGTTGAGTAGTTGCACTACTCTTCTAGGTTTCCATCAACCTGCAACGAACTCCTTCACTGTCCAAGTGCTCAAGATCAATCTTTCTTTTTCTTTTTCCAGCATCGTGTCGAAACATGCACCACCTCCTTCCACCAACATTATATCTTCCTCCTTTTCCCCCTTGTGGACTCATGTCCACCAAAGCTTGACCTCCACCAAATACTCTGCACTCTTTTCTCCTCCTTCATGGGTTCAAACCCACCTCTAACCGTCCACCTCCAGAAACAACCTGCATTATCTTCTACCATTTCTACGCACAACCACACAACATCTACAAAATTCTCTTGCTATCTATCCATCTCTCTTTTTACTACTGTATCTGAAAAATAAATAACATCACAAAGTTGATTTACCTCATCTTTATTCTCAGCTGCAACATTGAATTTCACCACAACACCTTCCACCTCGTCAATTGAAATTTTTTGCTCTTCTCTCTTCACTGTAATTTCTTCATCTACATTGATAGGCGCTGCTCTCACTTAGATTCATCTTTCTGTCTCAAGCTACTATCCCCATTCTTCTTCTCACTCCTCTTTACCACTTTCTTTTCACCTTTCCAAAAATTCTTTTTTGATTTCTCTATTCTTGTATGGATCTTTCCTACTTCTTCATGAACTATCAAACAATAATGGAATGTCAAATGTCACTTGCCTTATGAAACTTCTATAGGAATCCAAATGAATAAAATGAATATTAATTCTTATTTTCAAGTTCCTTCTAACATGCCAATGGATCCCTTAAACCATTCAAGCCTTGAAATTATATATTACAATAATTTTGAAATCACATTAAACACATTATTTACTATTGATTTTTCAAATGAAGTCCAAGTATTGGTAAATGAAGATTTTATCCTTCAAAGACTCCACAATATGCTCTTGAAGCTCCAATCCACACCAAAATTCAAAATTAAACATGAAAATAAAATACTTATTTTCTTGGTTGATGTTGATTGCTAATTCGCCTAGATGCTCCTACATCAACAACCAAGATTGTAAGAAGATGAAGGAAAGGATTGAAGACTTAGCCTTGTGAATGTTGGAAGAAAAATAATTTTTTCATTGATATGCTTACTGGAAACATGAGCATTAGGGATAAGTGCATTGTATTATAGTGTTGTCATTGATGTCAACATTGTATTCCAGTATGAAGATCATCATGTAGATCAATTTGTACAACTTGAACATGTTTGAAGATAGTAATCTAGTGAGAATTTGCAAGAAGGTTTGATTTGATGAAGACAGATGAATGAAAAATTGGCAGTGTCAAAACAAAATTTCATGTGTATAGGACATCCGGTATTTTGGTCTGCATTGGTCTGCTATGTAGAATATTTCTCTGTAATTTTGACATAATTTTCTTATATATTAGAGAAGCTTATATCTAGAGTTTCATACTATTTGGGATTTTGGTGGAGAAGTTATGAGTGACAATATATCGATCTGGCAACAACAGAGGTTTCCAGTTAAGTACGTATGTTTTGGTGTGTCTGCACCTCTTCGTAGATTGGTATCCGGTATTGTGGATTTGTGGAGATTTTTACAGCTATTAGTAGTGTCTATATTCAAAGTGACATGAAGTTTTGAGGATCGCATGTTGGTTTGAGGTTGAACAGTTGATGAATTTTTGTATTAGGTCATTACCGGTGTTGACCTAATAAGTTTTATGTATTGCAGAGTTTGAACTTGTATTGATCCATTATGTGGGAATTATTTTGGGTCCATGCTGACCTATTTTGATATAAGTCTTGAATCTTGGCATGAAGTATGTATATGTGTATGTTGAGATGACAAGGTATAAATTGTATGATGCATCTAATTAGGCCAACCTAATTGATGTTGTAAGTGTTTTTGGATGAAGTAGATATATATGTAAGATCTTTTTCAGTGTTTAGATATTGTAGAGCAATATGATGTGTAGCTGATGTGAATTATGTGAGTATAAGGTGAATACAAAGCAGAGTAGAGTGTTAGTGAAAATTAATATGAAGTGTGTAAAGTCAGTATATTAAGATTCAATGAAACTATAATTCATGCATATGTTAGATGCAACTGTAAGAGTTCAAATCTTGGTTGTGTGCCACAATCCCTTGTATCTTTTCTTCGTTCAGTGGGAAGTGAATCCAATTGGATAGTGAATCCACCTGTAGTGATAAATTCTATAATATTGTATAGCTAGTTATAGTATACTGCAAGCTAATCCTCGTCGTGGTTTTTTCCATTTTGGGTTTTCCACGTAAAAATATGGTGTTCATGTGTTATGTGCTTTGATGGTTGCTTTCATTCTTTACTTTCACGCTGCAAATTTAATATGCTATGTGGAATGAATGTTTAAATGTTTAAGTGCTTTAAAAGAATACTAATTCACCCCCTTCTCAATATTCTGGGTGTTCAATAATTGGTATCAGATCTTGGTTCCTTAGAAGGATCTTAACTGCTGGGGAATATTTTGGAGGTTGAACACATGGTTGTTAGAATATTTCCTACTCCTCTAGAAGAGATACCTATTGTTGGATTTATAGAAGAAGAGTGCATGGTTGACATGAATGGAGAACTCAAAATTTCCCTTGAAGATCTAGAAAATATTGAAAGTGAGAACAAAGATCTGAAGGAAAATATCAAAGAAGCAAACGAATGTATTAGAAAGTTGAGAGAGAAAATAAAAAAGTTTAGGGAAAGACATAACGAGGAAATAATTACCACTTTGAAAGTGTAAGTTGAATATGGAAAAAGAGTTGAGGAATGTTTGAATGCAAAGATGAAAATCAAATATGAGGAATGTTCAAAACTTGAATAAGATGTTGTGACCTTGTTGGGTGAAAATAATGTAATCAACTTTTCAATAGATTACGCTATCTAGATTTCAGCCACAACTATGTGAGATATAATCTCTCCTCTCAGAAAGTGGAGGTGCCCTTCTTACTGCTAACAGAAGCTATAGTAAAACTAATAAAGTACTTACAAAATGTACACTATACTTATGAAATGGGGGGGTGTGTTACATTCATACTTCTCTCTTTTTTCAGAGAAGATGTTTACAATTCTTCATAATTTGAAAGTTCTAGATTTGATAACTTGAAACTTAACAAAAATAAGTAATGCCAATATCTCTATCTTGTCAAAGAAAAGCGTAGAGATACCAGATATAGTTTATAATAACAAAGTAAAATAAAAGGGAAAGCTCATGAAGGCACAAAGTCATTTCGTAGCCTTTTCAATGTTGGATCTGCAAAAGTATCGTTTGTCGCATTAGAAGCACAAAGTCTTCTTAGATGCAGCAATTCCTTGAACTGCATGAATGATTACAAGCACAAAGTCTTGTGGATCTTTCAACCAAAACATCCAAACATAAAATTAAATTCAAATAAGGAATGTAACACATTTATTCTACATAGATTACTTGAAGCCCTTCAGATCTCATATACTAATCACCACAAATATAATCAAATCACAAGATTATCGATCCCAACACAAAGTCTAGTATGCAATCCTCTTCTTTATTGATTAGATTTAGATTCACAAAATTCAATACAAAGTTTCAATGCTTGTTTCAAAGGGGCAACACTTCGTTGCAAAATATCAAAAGGTACCAATTACAATAGAAATCCCTCTTATTTATAGAAAAGAGGGAAGAGAAAATTTAGGAAATTAGTTGAGTAAAAATTGGAAACCCTAATAGTGACTAAGTCAAAGTGTAAATTATTTTTGTGCAATTACATCTCATATTATTGGTGTAATTACACTTTACAAAAAGACATTTAAGATGTCAAAAACTATTTACAATATGCATAGTAGGGAGCGTCAAAATTGATGAACACTGGAGACAAAAAGAAGACTTTATTGTTCTTTGCACTGGGCGCAGAAGTCTTCATACTTCTTTGTAGTCTCCTGAAGAAACGCTTCATCTGGCCCAACTTTATAATCTACAAGAGTGTGTATTTTGGTAATTGTCTTCTTGGCAAATGAACAAATTTTCTTACACCTTTGTAGATGAGCTTTGAGACAATCAAGAGATAGTTGTATATCACATATGTTATGCATGGTGTTCTTTGAAAAATATTTATCATCTACCTGCTTCATAATGGCTTCTTTGAAAAATCGTATTATCTCACTAAGAGGGAGAAAGGTATGATTGTCATCAAGGAGATCACCTGGTAACTCCTCCATTCCATTTATTAGAAGAACATAGTAACCTTCAACGTCCTCTTGTACTTGGTGAATATCATCAGTTAAAGACTTGATTACCTGTATTTTATGTTTTAGTGATTCCTTCACCTCCACATATTTATCTTTATTAGGAATAACCCCATTCTTCACCAACTTGCTGAGTTTGAAATCTTTCATCTGCAACCAAGATAATAAGCCTTCTTCCATTTCTTGTTTCTCTTTGGATAATAAGTCTTCTTCTTTATCAAGTTCAAGTTGAAGCTTGGCTATTTCTACATTTTTCTCGCTTACTACGGTGATGACCTTTGAGTTGTGATCTAAGATTTCATCAATAAAATCATACAACACTTTACCTTTGGATGCAAGCTTTTCCACTTTTTGTACTGCCGGTTCTTCAACATTTACCAAGGTCATAGTTTGGGTATCACCAGTAGAAGATCCTACTATGTTTCTCAAAATGTTCACATACCGCTCAGCCTTTTCTTTGTATAGATTCTTGGCTTGTTCCATCTTGTCAAGCCTCCTTGCAAGGGCATCCAACACTACTTGGGCATTTGCTTTGGCGCTTTCATTAGTTACCTTCTCAAGTTGTATTATTTGAACAATGTAGTCCTCCATACTTATATCACCTTCTTGTTGCAAAGGAAAACCTACCTCAACAAACTTTTGACCAGCTTTATCAATATGGAGTCTTGAAAGAACTTTAGCCTTTTTCTTCTCCTTGATCTTTGGCGGAGGTATTTCTTCAAGGTCCAGCTCATCAGGGGAGATCATTTTTTTCTTGCGCTTAGGAACCTGTGATACCAACCAAGGAGGGAGAGAGGATGTATATATGTTCGCTGACACTACTAATTCTTGAGTTGTTGTGACTCTTTGAGAAATGGCTGGGATTGTAACTATGGGTGTTGCAGTAGTCATTATTGGCCCAGTAATTTGCATGCCAAGCTGACTCTGCAAAGATTCATCCATGAATATGTTAAATTCAGCTTCAGAGGAAATGCCAAAAGATGGGGATGACAAGCTAGGGATAGACACCGGTGAACTGGATAGAACATTGATAGTTTGTGTCCAGACGACTGTAGAAGAAGCCAACGCGATTGATACTGCTGATGGGGAAGTAATATTTTCTATTCCTGATACTATGGTGGGAAGAGGAGAAGAAGGAATGGGAGGAACATGAGTCTTGGGTGTTGGAGGATTGTGAGAAATGTTGGCACGGCCTAGTGAAGATGTAGGAATATGTTCAGTTTCTTTTCGAAGAGGGGATAAAATTTGCTCATCCTAATTGAGCTCTTCCTCTTGACATTTCTCAACTTCTTCATAAGATTTCTCAAGGGATTCTTCTTCTTCTTCATTTGACTTTGTTTCCCCAGACTCTTCACTTTTTGATTCTTCAGGTTCAAACTTTGTATCTCTTCCCTCTTCATCTGAGGACAATTCTTCGGAAACCAAATCCTTTCCTTTTGCATGTGATGTGTTAGCTCTTGTTTCTTGTACCTCAGTGGTCTATGTAGTATTCTTTCCCACAATAAATTTAATCCTTGGTCCTCTTCGAGATGAAGAAGGAATCACAACCTACTTATCTTTGGCGCGAGATTCCAACCGTGGATTGGATTTTTCTTTGGGAAATTTTGCCTCCAAATCAGTTTTAAAGGCTTTCATTTGATAGCCATGTTTATGAAGCCACTCTACTGTGTTATGTAGAATAGGGGCTAGACTTTCCCTCATGTAAATACATTATTTCTTTGACCATTATACTGGAGGTAAAGGCTTACTAGCAATGTCATCTTCATCATAAGTAGAATTGAGGATGTCTCCAGGATCTGTGAATTCTTCAGGCAAGTCAGCTATACTGAGGGCCCTGATCTGATCAACTATCAATCTACAATAATCCATCTTACGAACATCTTCCACATCTCTACATTCTTCCCATATGTCTTCAAAATGGTAAACATGGCTGTGACCTTTCCTGAGTTTTTTCTTTAGGTCTCGGTAACTTCAAAGTCACACCTATACCTATAGGTCTTGATAGTCATTATATGCATTTTTGCTGCAACATTCTTGGCCTTTTGTACACTTTTGATAGTATACCTGTCGATGGTTAGAGGAAATTTGAAACCTAGTTTATGTATCCTCTATCGTTCTTTATGCACTGAAATCAACTACCTGCACAAATCCATGAGGATCCATTTATCTAAGCGATACTTGGGAAGCATGTAGGGGTACCCAGTGAAACAACCTACTCTTATATAAGTAAAGGTTGGGAACTATAGAAAGAAACACCCAACCTTGTTGACTACCTTGTAGGCTTCATCTAAGATTGTTTTCTTCTCTAGGGTTGGATCAAAAGTGAACAACAAAGGAGCAAAGAAAGCATCTGTAACCCTCTTGAAATGGTGGGAGCTTTCTCTCAAATTCAATTGGTAGTAATAATCATATATGGGGGTAGATAGTAGACAAACTTGGAAACCGCCTCATCACCGCAGCCGCATACACCAAATAAGAGGTCATATATAATTTTAGAGTGGTGGGCACATTAATTAGTTGTTCATGGATTTCATTGTTGATATGTGTTCCCCAATCAATATGCACTTTCCTCCTCCTGATTATCCAGACGTATTCGTACATCCAATCTTGAAAATGAGAAGATTCAGGTAAGCCCTTAACTCTGCTTAAAAGGGTGATCATGTCTCTTACATCCTCCTTGAAGTCACTCTGAGGAAGTCGCTTAGGCCATCTAGATACATGTTTGGGAGTCTTCAACCATTGTGTGTTAATCAATGTTTTAGCCCTGACTGAATCATTGTCAAAAATCTCTTGAGCCTTTTGAATTGTGACAGGTGTATATTGTTTCATGTGTGGAACTTTGAAAACAATATCAAAAAATTCACCATCGAGCCTCATCACAACTTGACCTGCAGAATCTCTTACAACTCTATCTTCCTAAATATAATGAGCAGCAACTTGAAGCACAAATTTAGTGTAATGAGAAGAAGTTGGGAAGGTGGATACCAGATGGAGATTACTGTGAGCAATGGCCTTAAGATTTTCATCCCATGTCCATTTTTGAATCCTCTTTACGAAATCTTCCAGATCTTGATGACCGATCTCGATATCCTTGATTTCGTCTACTTTGGACAACACCATGGTCAGAGGGAAAACACCTTGGTATTTATACTTCATCTTTTCTTTTCCTTTAGGAGATGATGGTGGCGTTTCAACTATCATTTAGGGGAGCTGAGACTGATGTTTTCCTACCTCTGGGGACCTCCTAATGAATTTTGAAGTTAATTGCAAGAATGATGGATCCACAGGTGTCAAGAAAGATACACCACAAGGGGAAACATGAAATGAGCAGGTGGTATGAAGCAATTGTGGTTTGGCCATATGGTGCAGAAAATGAAGCGTGAATGGCGAGGTGGAAAAACCCATGTTTGAAGTGTTATGGAGATAATGTAGATTTTGGTGCTCGAGCGGTGAAAATCACTGCCTCAACACTGAGAGGTAATGTTCATTGGTGTTCGGGAGGTGAAAATCACCGCTCGAGCACCAAAGGTAATGAGAAAAAGAGTAAGTGTTAGGGCGATGATTTTCACCACCTTAACACTTAAGGTTTGCCATCGTCGGTGTCTTGGCGGTGATTTTCACCACCCTATCACTGAGATGCTAAGAAAGGTGAGTGTCTTGGCGATGAAAATCACCGCCATGACACTGATATTTCTTAGAGTTTGAGTGTCATGGCGGTGATTTTCACTGCCAAGACACTTTGATAGTATATGGAATTGGTGTCATGCCGGTGAATTTCTTCGCCATGATAATGAACTTTAATCAATTTTGCAGCAAAGGTAGACAATTTCTTCGCCATGATAGGAGGGTTGGAATAAAAAAAAGGAAAATGATAAGGTTTAAAAATAGAGAGATAGACCGATGCAAGGGTGAGAGTTTTTGAAAAAGAAAAAGAATAGGTCGACGAATCTACATGAACATAAATAGTGATGTTTATCAACAAGAAAGAAAGTGTTTCAAAAAAAGAAGAAAGACGAATGACAGAGAGAAATGGAGAAAGGCAATGCACATACCTTTAAACAGAGATAACCAAACGATGTCGAAGAGATTGAAATGAAATCCACGCGTTGGTGCAAAAGAGTGAAGATACAAACTCGAGGAAGCATTTGAGCAACGAGAGGAGAGGTATGAGATAAAAATGCGAAAATAACTCATCGACGGACAAATAAACACAAAAATAACTTAAAACGCGTGCATTAAATGTGCCACAAAAAACTAAAGTTTAACTGACGATTAGGTGCTCGGGCGGTGAAAATCACTACCTCGACACCAAAAGAAAAAAGTGAGTTAGGTGCAATGGTGGTGAAAATCACTGCCCGAGCACCAAAAAGTGTTCAAGACAAGGTGCAAAGGCAATGAAAAACACTACCATTGCACCAAAAACAGAAAGCTGACTAACTCCTAGTTAAAGGGAGTTACAAATATTTAAGCTCGAAAATGAGCCAATCATCACTCACATGGACTAAGTGAGATCAGAGACCATGCGTTAAGGACAACTTTAAGGTTTTATCATTTTGTGTGCTTGAAACACACGGGCCTAGGAAACAGACTGGTTTCATAGGGGGTTATCCGTGAATTGAGCGCTTTTAGATTTTGTGATAACAACTGGCTCCTACTAGGGATCTTTCTTCAGTCATTCTCTCAAACGAGTGAAGAGAGAAGAATTTTGGAATTCAAGTGCCTTTATCCATCCATTGGGCTTGGAGTCAAGCGGCGACGATGACACGAAAAATAAAAAGACACAAAGGACTCAAAATAAAAATATTTACCTCTGGAACACTCGTCACTTTACTGTGTAAAGTGTTTGAGGTGTTTTCCGCTGTGAGGAAGAGCGAATGACATCCCATCTCCGTATGCTAGCAAGAAACTGTTCTCACCATACAGTTGGTGAATTTGAAAAGGTCTTGTCCATAGTGAGTCAAATTTCCCGTGCATACCTTTTGGCTCTCTCTGTTTGTCCCATAGGAGAATGAGGTCACCAATTTGAAAATCGTGGGACTTAGCCTTTTTGTCAAAAATATTCTTTACTTGTTGCTGGTGCTCTGCAATGCGATCAACAACCTAAACACACTTCTCCTCCAATTCGGAGAGATAAATCATACATTTGTCAACAAAACTATCAAAGGTCTCATCTTCAATAGCCTTCGCCAACTTGAGGGCTGAAAATTCCAGGGTTATGGAAATTTCGGCATTCAACCTATAAAAGAGTTGAAAGGGGGACATACCGATTGCCCATTTTGGAGTGATCCTGTTGGCCCACAAGGCATCATACAAAGCCTTGTGCCATATACGTTGATTCTCCTCTACCAGCTTCTGGATGATGATCACCAAGTTCTTGTTGCTTGATTCAACTTGACCATTCCCTTGCGGGTAATAATCAGAAGAATGCAACAAGGTTATGCCATGTTCAAAACAAAAGTCAATGATCTCATTTGATGAAAAGGCAGAAGCATTGTCAGCAACGATTTTTTTTGGCACGCCAAACCTGGAAATAATATTCTCTTTCAAGAAATTGCACACCACCTTAGAAGTTGCATGCTTTGTAGGAATCACCTCCACCCACTTGGTGAAATAATCGGTAGCGGTTAGGACATAGACATGTCCGACACTGGAGGATGGATTGAATGCCCCGATGAAGTTGATTCGCCATTTTTGAAAAGGTTCTTCAATTACCATGGGATTTAATGGTAAAGCCACCAGCTTAGGCCTGCCAACAAATTGTTGACATAGATCACACTTGCGTACCCAGGAGTACACGTCTTGAAAGAGCGTAGGCCAATAGTATTTTTCTCTCAAAATTTTGTGAGCAGTGATGGGTGCTGAAAAATGCCCTCCACATGCCAAGTCATGGTATGACTTCAACAACTTTTCTTGTTGTTCCTTATCTACACACCACAGAAAGGTACCATCCAATGTTCGCTTATACAAGCCATTGTCCCACAAGACGAAATTGGTTGATTTCAACTTGATAGTCCTTTTTTCTTTTGATGTCAAATTACTTGGGCATTCACTGTAGGTGAGAAAATGAGTGATGTTAGAATACCACTCATTGGTCGTGCTGACAAACAACACTAGGGGTAGTTCGCTTGAATTTTTTTCATTGTCTAAAGCTTCTTCATGTTTTGAAACTTATTCATCGGGATTATTCTCTACAATGAGTTGAAACAGCCCACGTCCCCCTATCAGTTTGGTGGTTTTAATCTCTAGATCATATTCCTGAATTTTGGCAACCCAATTGCCTCTTTTTGTCCTGAATTCTTGTTGTGTTAGAATTGATTTAATAGTTGCATCCAGAACCAAGACCTTGACATGACTATTCAGGATGTAAAACCAAAAATGTTTAACAACCTTGACCACAACAAAGGCATGTTTCTCCATCTGAGAATATTTCAACTCATATTTCTTCAGGGGGCAACTCATGAATGCGATTGGCGATTCAAAACCTTCATGGTTTTCCTGTACCAAAATGGCTGAAAGTGTATGCTCGGAAGAATATCTGTACATTATGAAATCTTTGGTAAAATCAGGACAAACCAATATGGGAGCATGAGCGATTTCCTCCTTGATGTTGTCAAATGCAACTTTCCCTTATGTGGTCTAGTGGAAGGTTGTATTACCTTTCATCATATTTATGATATGACGAGTTTTTTCCTCAAAGTTCAGGAGGAACCTTCGTAGGAAATTTACTTTGGTGAAGAAGGAGTGAACAACCTTCTTACTTGATGGCAGGGAGAGAGATTTTATGCCATTGAATCTTTCTGAGTTGATCTTAATTCCTTCGATAGACACTACGTGGCCAAGGAGTTTTCCCTCTATAACCCCAAAAAATGACTATTTAGGATTTAGGGAAATGCCATGCTGATGACATCTCTCCAAGATTTTTGATTGTAGTGTTCATGACCCTTTTTGGAAAATACTATGAGGTCGTCAAGATACACCACAATGAACTTTCCAATCCTGTTACGGAAAGCCAGGTCCATAGCACATTGGAAAGTAGCACCAGCGTTTATCAAGCCAAAAGGCATTCAGTGATATGAAAAGGTACCCCATGGCATCGTGAAAGTCGTCTTATGTTGATAATTTGAAGTGACCTCAATTTGATTATAATCGGAGAACCCGTCCAGCATGGAGAGCATCTCAGATCCAGTTATATTTTACAAGACTTGATACGTGATAGGAAGAGGATAATTGTCCTTAAGTGACAACTAGTTGAGATTTCTAAAATCAACACAGATGTGAATCTCACTGTTCTTCTTGCATACCGGGACGATATTTGCTATCCGCGTTGAATGGTGGATTGGGAAGATTATCCATGCATTTAGCATCTTCTGGACTTCTACAAGGATGGTTCTAGAGATCTTTCGATTGCATTGCCTTTGCTTTTGCTTGAAAGGTAAAGCTCCAACCTTCAGTGGAATATCATGTTGCACCTCTTTTGGTCAGAAATATTTGAGGTCTTCATATGAAAATTCCAAGACATCCATATATTCTTGTAGTAGCTTGGTGAACTGTCTTCTTTCTTCGGCGGTGCAACATTTACCAATGTTCACCATCTTTGGATCACTTTCAGTTCCCAAGTTGTACTGCTCAACCTCATTAGATGAGTCAAAATCAATGAGTTTCTTTTTCACATACGATCATGTTTGTCAAAGAGCCTCTCTAAAGACACCAATCCATTAGGGATTTTGTTCCCTTTCAGTTGTAAGAATTCTTTGCTGGAAATTTGATCTATATCAGACAGAGATTCTCGAGGAGGAGAATCACTCCCTTCGAAATATAATTCGTTGAAGTTTTCTACCTTTTCTAAGAAGGAAACTATCTGATGATCATCATTGAAAATATGCCAGTTCTCTAAATTATCGGGGACACTTGGACAAAAGACCAAATCAATAGTGTAGGTGGAACCTTGAAAATCCTTGTGTGAGATAAGGAGCGTGACTGATACTACTAATGAATCTGCCCTGCCATTGTATTCCCTTGGTACCACAGAGATATCAAAAGCTTCAAAATATTCAATGCAATCCCAAACGAGATTGTGATAATGTCTAAGTCTATCATTTTTTGTTTGATATAGGTTTATCACCTAACATACTATCAGCTTGGCATCACCTTATGCATCAAGGTTTTTAATACCTTTCTTGCATGCCACTTTCATTCCCAACAACAAAGCTTCATATTTAGCGGTGTTGTTGGTGTTATCAAATTGTAACTTGAAAGAAAAAGGGAAGAAATTTCCGTTAGGAGAAATGAAAACCATCTTGACTCCAGAACCAGTTGAAGAACAACTACCATCGAACTCTAACAACCAAACGTCATTTGGATCGTCAAGGCTAACAGTGTCAAAATCTGGGAACTCATCACCTGGCAAAGTTTCTAGATTTTACGTTGACGAATCATTTGGTGATGACTAGTTCATTATGGAAAGAGTTTCAACACTCTCCAGCTAATGTGTTGTTGAATATTCGCTGACCTCTTGCGTTTGAAGATAATAAGTTCCCATTCTTGAATATTCAAACAGGATCTGGGCTCTCGCATCATCTGATTGGGTCACCGAGAATTTTGCTTCCTTCTTAGGAATAAGCTTTTGCATTACCCTTTTATTGATATTCTTTCTTCGAACATATCCATACTTAATTCTCCCCCAACATCTTTTCAAAAATTGCACCTGAGGAGGATTCCATATGATGTTGGTACATCAGCCACTAGAACTGTCATTTTGATCTTTTTATCCGGATACGTGGAAAATGCATATTGTGCGTCTTTGATCTAATCGATCAAGGGCACTTGTTTATTTTCCATAGAGAAACAACGGATTAAATTCTTGGTCATGTCTAAGCCCAAGGTGGTGGCTACCTTGGCGGGCATCATGTTATCAGAGGCACCAGAGTCTATGACACAATTACTCAGTTTGAAACCATTTACCAGCAAGGAGATAAAAATGGGTCGATGTGCCCAGAGGTAGTTGGGGGATTGGATACCAAATTATTCTGAGGCACCTTAGGTTTAGGAGCATCTAGAACTTCAGGGGGTGAATCTTGAGTTGGAGTAATTCCTTGATCCTTAACGAATTGGACAAGTCTGTCAAATTGGTCAGGATTAGCTTTGAGGTATTCCACCTCGGACATTTGTACCTTGGTCTTTTTTGTATGATCAATAATGTCAAAGGCTTGGAAAGATTTTCTTAAACTGGATGTAGTGACTTCCCTAATTGGTTTAATGAAAGGAATTTTGGTTTTCGAAACCGGATGATTAGCTTTGGGGACAACAGGAGTTGATGTTGAGGAACGTGGTGCACTTGCCTGTGGGTTTACTGCTTTTTTAGGTTGCCAAGGGAGAGGGGATCCTCTTTTGGCAATCATGATGGGTGGCTTCTCCTTTTCAGGTGGAGCAACAACTTGAGCTTTTTCAAGTTGGCTTTGTTGATGCTGCATAAAAATAGTGTAAGTGTTTGTCACCAAGTCTTCTTCCTCTTGTCCATCCGCTATTTGCAAATAATTGATCTTCGAGTCGCCAGTAGATTCTATCTCTTCCTCTTGGAAAATATTGGCATTTTGTTCTTCAGGGTAATATGGTTGTGCATAATCCTCTTGTTCAACTTCGTAATATCGTGCAACAACATTGGTATGTGGAGCTTCAAGAGCGAACCTACCTTGTGGTGTTGGAAGACGGTTTTGACTTTTGCTTCTAACATAGTTAGGGAAATTCCTTCTTGGGACGTCCTTTTAATTCGTATTGTTGTTGGAAAATTGCTTCTTCAAAGCAAGGAGCTCATTTTCCAGCCATTGCACCATAGGATCTATAAAGTTGGAATTGGTGCTAGGGGTGACGCCATTGGATGTTGAGGATCCTGATGCCTGCATCCTTTTATTGGTGTTGGAAATGCCGTTAGTTCCGATCTCTCCAGCTAGGATCAAGTCATCTTCAAGGCTCATAGCTAATTGTTGTGCTGCTTCAACATTGGCAAGGTTTTCCCTGCATAAGAAGAAACTTACTTTGGGTAACTGAGTATTGATGAAAAATCACTTTAAGTTATGATCCGTCGGTTTGGCATCTTGTGGGATCTGTGTCACCAACTTGTTGAATTTAGCCACAAATTCTCTCATAGGTTCGTGAGCCTCTTTTCGCATGGTCATTGGTCATGCTAAAAAATCATGTGTGTCTTCGACAGGCTTGAATCTCTCCTTGAACTTGGCTCGAAGAGTGGCCCAGCTAGTAATCGAAGCATTGGGAAGAGTGTAGAACCATTCTACAACATCCCCTTGCAGGGATTCGATGAACAACCTCACAGAAACATCTTCGTGTTAAATGGCCAGAACGCCACAAAGAATGTAGAAGGCACCGATGTGTTCATCAGGGTGTTTCTTGCTGTTGCCGGTGAATTTCGAAAGGTGTTTCCTAGAAACACGTGGGAGATCGTGGATCAGTGCAACCAAAAGAAGGGGGCCAAAAGCATTTCCCCATGGTTCGGTAGGTGGTGCGGCCATTACTTGTTGCACAATAGGTACTTGAGTTGGATGTCTGCTATAGACAGACCAAACAGGTGGGAAAGCAGATCTTTCTTTTCACAGAGGAAAACTCCTAGCATGTTGCAACAACGACTTTGTTCGTGAAGGAGTGAAAGGAAAATTATGTTGCAGTAATGCCTCAAACAGTGGATCTGTAACTCCTTGAGCCCTCAAACCTCGTGTATAGCTTCGGTTCGCCATAATGCAGATATGAAAAGGATGAAGATTTATAGAGAAAAATATACAAGATACAATAAGAAATTAGAAAGCATATTCAATTCAATCAAAAGCGTGAGGCTTAGATTACGTGATTCATTCCCTAATCATTGAAGAAGTAAAAAGAGTTGAGGAATGTTTGAATGCAAAGATGAAAATCAAATATGAGGAATGTTCAAAACTTGAAAAAATGTTGTGACCTTAAGATCAAATCTTGAAAAATAAAATAGTCATGAAGAAAAATTCAAGATGAGTTCTATAGAGCTTGATGAAATGATTGCAAACCAGAAAGGATCTAAAGACAAATAAGGATTAGGGTTTGGAAAGGGTGAAAGCTTAAAGATATATCAAACTCCAAATCAACCTAAAAAGAAGACTAAGGACAAGAAGAGCAATGGCAAGAAAGTCTTGAATCAAAGGAGAGACTTCAAAAACCACTTATCAGACAACCAAATGCACAAAGGTACCCATCTCTTAATGGTTTATGTTATTCTTGCAATAAATTTGGACATAAGGCTATGGAGTGTAGAAGCATAATGAATCATAATATTCCATCTTTTTTTGGTCAATGTTTTACATGCAAGAGATTTAGTCATAAGACTAATGAATGTAGAAGTCAAAAGATGAATGTCTATAACAATGGTACGAGGGTTCAATCTTTTAATGGCTATTGTTATGCATGCAGTGGATTTTTGCATGAAGCTAATCAATGTAGATCTAGAATGAATGGAAGTAATCCTATTCAAAATAATTTCATATGTTACAATTACAGTAGACCTAGACATATATTTAAGTTTTGTAGAAGCAAGAATGCGAAGAAGAACAATTCAGTAAAGAAGAATGATCCGTTGAAAAAGGTTGATCCAGTAGAGATGAAGAAAGAGATGGATAAGATTTGGAAAAAGAAGGAAGATAGTGAGACTAATCCTGAGTCTATACCAACATTTGGTGCAGATGTTTCCTCCAAAAAATAAGAAGAAATATTTGTCTTAGGGGGAGCTTTAATAGAAAATTATTTATCCCCTACCAGAGAGATTGTGCTGATGTTTCAACACAAAGATATGAAGTGCAGGTAAATATGCTTGACCTATTAGAGAAAAAATCTATTGGAAAATATTGAATTGCGAAAGATTGTAGAGCATTGAAAGTTGATTGTGCATACAATTAGGGTTTGATAGCTTTATCAAATGAAGCATTCAATGCATAATAAGGTCAATCTCTAAAGGGTTTATACATAATTTCATTCAATCAAAAGTTCATTTGCAAATGAGTATTTAAGGAGAAAATATTAGACAAAGGGTGAAGTGAAGTGATCAAAGTAGTTGAGATTCAGTGCAAGTGAAACCCTAACTACAGTGCAAGTTAAAAGGTATTTTTCCAGTTTCCATTTGCCCTAATTTTTCAAAGTGCTTTGAAGTATTTGAAATGGCTACTCCACAAGTGATTGAGGTCTCAAAATGACCCTAGCCAAAGTTTAAAAGACATCTTGACAAATCTATGGAAGACGACCTGCTCGATGTGTTTTCACATATTTCATATGGTATCTTGCATACTGAGGATGTATGAATTTGTTAGAATTGGTTATGGATGCCAAGATCTTGAGACGAAATGGAAAGCACAAAAAGAGAGAATATGAATGTGCCAAGAATAAACTGTATTCTCATCAATATGATTCAAATGATATGAGATGATTGATTGTTTACAATGAGAGAGACCCCTTGGTTATATAGCCAAGGTGAGAACATAGAAGGGCATAAGATTATGACAAGTGTTGTAATCTTATGACATGAGACAAATATGAAAAGCTATCACTCCACCTAAAGTGGAAAAGTGATAATGTGATAATCACCACAAATGGTGGATCATCCACAAAAGGTGGAGAGGTAATCACATGA